>VZSR01003803.1:45378281-45412336 GCA_013398615.1 Brachypodius melanocephalos
AAAAAGAAAAAAGGAAAATAAAAAAGAGGGAGAAAGGGAAGAACAAGATAATAATAACAGTAATAGTCCGGGTAACGGAGAGACACAACAACTCTCGTCTTTGCCTCATGCAGAAAGTTTCCTCTTTGAAGTGGTTGCTTCCCTCCTCACCCCGCCGGGAGGGAAGGGGGAACAATTGTGGAGATCTAAAGCCAGCCAGGAATGCTGAGCTGATGGCTTTCCTGCCTGCCCCCTGCCCGCACCCCTGTACACATTCCTCTCTGCCCCTGCCCGCACCCTGACCGAATCCCAGCCTGCCCCATTCATATCTCTGCCCGCCCCTTTGCTACCCCCTCCTAGAGCACTGCCTGCCACAGCCCACACTCCTGCCTGCCTCTGGCCGCATCCCTATCCACATCCCGGCCCGCATCCCTGCCCGGATCTCTGGCCTCATCCCTGCCCGTATCCCGCCTGGCCGTGCCCGTCGGGACGGGCGGCCCTGGCCGCAGTTCGCGGGCTGGCCGGTGGGTGTCGCCCCGGCCCCGCTTTCTCGCCCGGCGTGGCGTGGGCGCCGGGCCCGGAGCGGCGCGGGGGTCGCCCCACAGCGAGCGGGGACCGCCCCACCCCACGGAGTATCCGAAAAAGAGACATTTCCACATAGACACCTCGCCGTTTAAAAGCGTCAGGTGGTATGGGTTTGGCTTTGGGATTTTGGTTTGGTTTGGTTTTTTACCGAGGGAGTTGTCGAGTTTGTTGGTTTTTTTTTTTTTTTTTCCCCGCGTGGGGAGTATTCTCCTCCCTTCTCCTGAGTGTGGCGGGCGCCCTCCGACTTGTGCTGCCAAAGCGGCTGCTCGGGAAGGGCTCGATTCCCATCACGCTGCTTTAGCAACTATGGAAGTGCCACCGGTGACAGCAAAAAGTGGAAATTTTCTCCTTTCGAGGTGCAGGTGTGCAGGTGTCTGCTTGCCATCGGCAGCGAGGACAAGAAATATTTACATCTTGGTAATGATTGTCAATGAACATGAGCAAGAACACCCTGTCTGGCTTGGACCAGCCAGTGAGATAAATGGATATTTGCTCTTTTGCAAAATGCGCACTCGAACCATTTTTATCCCTTGAAGTTTCTTGCATATCCCACGGGCACACTTTTTCCCAGTCTAGGATTGTTTTCCTAGAGCATTACTAACTCTGCCTCTTCTTTTTTTTTCTCATAAAAACCCCCAAACTAACCAAAAAAACCGAAGAAACACAAAACAAACAAAAAAATTTTAAAAATCAAACAAAAACAAACAATCCCCCCAAAAAACCCCAAAACAAAAACCGAAACGAAACCAAAAAAACCCACCCCAAACAAAGCAAAACAAAAACCCAAAGAAAAATACTTTTAAACATCTCCCAATGTTATGGGCTATTCACGTTTTGCAATGTATTCCCAGTAATTTGCAACTTTTGAAAGCCGGGCATTGTTCATCTCAATTTATTGAAATGCACAGATATGTTAAATAGGAAGGGAAAGAATCCCAACCGCAATGACTTCTGTTTGGCTGCATATGCAAAGAGAGGGCAGCTTGACTCTTCCCTCGGCGTTTGTTAGTCACATCCTCTTGGCCATTGTTTTGCTGTTTGTGCTGGGAATCCAATTTATTTAATGGTAAAGAGCCAGGGGTTGTTTGGTGGTTTTTTGTTTTTGTTTTTGTTTTTCTTATTCTACTTATTCTGAGCTGCTCTGAGAAAGGGAAAAAAAAAATTAGCCATGCCAAGGAGCAGCTCTCGAAGAGAGCTCTAGTTGCCTTGAGGGAGGGATGAGGATCTCCTAAGTGACAGCATACAAAACATGCAGCATTATTACACTTCCTTAGTAATTTTTGGTTGTATATTTAATTTCTGAAGATCTTTAAACCCATCCTGTGGATAGGTGGTGAAAAATTGGCCATTATTTCAGACGCTGGGCTGCATGTACAGTACTCCTTTCCTTTCTGTAAACCTTGGGAGGTGGTCCCCTGGCTGCTGTAGATTGCCTGTTTCTTGAAAATCTAAGTCCCCCAGAAAAACTGTTTATAGCAACAGGCCTGTTTCCAAAGTCAAGAGGGGAAGGAGGAAGCATCGCTTTCAAATTACCTTTTTTTTTTTTTTTTTTTTTTTCTTTTTTTCCTTTAGGGAAACAGAAACAAACAGGTTCCTTGTGAGAAAGGTGTGAGCTGCCTAAATTGAGAAACTGTCCCGTCTTTGAAAGCTCCCAAGTCCCAAAATTATTTTATTAAAAAGGACATCGAGGAACAAATTTCTGATGTTGTTATGGCAACAGAAATAGTTGGGTGGCAATGTGGGTATCCAGAACGTCAAGATTGTAAGAAACCAGCAAAATAAGAAGCGTGTTGTATTTGGAAAAACAAATTGAACGATGGTGGCCAAGTCTTACACTTCTTTCATTCAGTGTAAGCCCCATTTTCTTCTGTCCAGCCATGCCGACAGTGCCTTAACGAAGGTGCCAGCAAGTCATTACTGTATTTATTGCCCTTAAATGCGACCTGATATTTCAGTTTGTTATTTTTTGCCGTTGACATACTGGAAGGATATTTCCTTATATTTTATATTTACTCATTCTTCAGTGCCTCCAACTTTTTTTTTTTTTTTTTTTTTTTTTTTTTTTTTTTTTTTTTTTTTTTTTTTTTTTTTTTTTTTTTTTTTTGCTTCCTTTCTGTAGCGACACGTGCTCAAATCCCTTTTTGTCCCCGCGCTCCCTACCTTGCCTGCCACAGGACCGTCGGCAATCCCCCTGTAAAAACAGCCGGACGTACTCCCCTTAAACCTCCGCGATATTAAAATTTCACCACCGCTTTCATTTCGCTCTAGCTGAGGGAGCCCTGAAACCGCAGCCCCGCATCCCCTAGTTTAGAAACAGTCAAAGTATTTGGGAAGATCGCGGGTCCCTACTGTAACACGCTTCAGGGACCTTTTGTACACCAGCCGACTGGGATGAATTTGCCAAGTTTCAAATTTCAGGGGCAGGCAAGACATTTGTAAGTCGGTGGTTTTGTTATTCTGGAAAAGTTCTTTGATTTGCAAGCTTTCTTCTTTTTTTTTTTTTTTTTTTTTTTTTTTTTTTTTTTACCTTACTTTTAATAAAAAGGAGATAGAGTGTGACATTAAGCAATTTTACAGCATTAGCAGCTTTGGGCTGTAAACAAAAACAAACGAATCCCGATTACTTTCAGGCTCAGAAGTTTGCTGTCAGTCGGTCCTAAACTGGGGACTCGATCCTACGGGACGTTATTCAAGCAAAACACGGCTTGAAGTCTCGGAGAGTTGTGTCTGAGTAAGTACCCGGGAATCAGCCCCTCTGCCTGCTGGAAAAGAGAAGTGCTGGTTGTCTCCTTTTAAAGTTCTTTAAAAGAATGCGGTCTTTTAACGCCGACTTCATCCCAAAGCTTTTGATTTGCTTTCAGACTGCCGTATTAAGGCAGCGTTTCTGATGCAAAAATTGAGAGCAAAAGAGAAATTAATGGGGTTTTTTTGAGTAAGGCTGGGGGTTTTTTTCTTTTACGTTTAAAAACATCTCCTCCTCCAAATAAAACAAATTTTAAAAGCCTTTTATCGAAGCATCTGATTTTAATTTGACGTGATTTTTGTTTCAAGTTTCCTTAAAAATTTAAACATATCCCACTCAATGATTTGAGCTTCAATTTTCAGCATTTTACAATGTAAGATTACTTGACATTATTTAATTGGACATGAGGGTGTAATACAGGAATTTCCGTTATGTGATGGATTAATTGTTTTCCTAATACTTTAAAGGCTGAGATCCAAACATTTTTCCATTCTATTGCAAAATTAACTGCAATAAATCTGTCAGACCCAATTATTCATTTAAAACATTCCACACTGATTAAATCTGCACATTTGCCTGCATGCAAGTGCGGGCGAGGGAGAGGAGGTGTGCGCGGAGGGGGGAGTCCAGGTTTATTCCCTCTCCTCAAAACCGCAATGGTCTTAGAAACGAGTCCTTTAAATTTAACCTGGAAAATGTGAGTAGCTAAATACTTTAACCAGAGGATGAAGAATATGTGGATGCACGTCCCTGAGCCTCCCTGCCATATCTCCTCCTCGCTGCTAGGTCCGGACAGGCAGAAGCGTCACATTTGGATGTTTGATGCTGTTTGAAAAGATCATATTTTACTTCTAGTGCGGGTGGGGTTCTTGATTTTTGTTTTGTTTTGTTTTGTTTTGTTTTCTTCAGTTTGTTGATGTTTTCAAAGCCTCTAAACAAAGTCAGATGTGTTAACAGTCTTATTAACAATGTTAAAATGGAATTAACAGCTTGTGGATACCTCTGGAGTACAATAGCATGTCAGCCTACCCTGCCCCCTTATAAATCGCGTCCCGCTGTCTTTCTTTTGTTTCGTGCCCAATCAGCAAACTAAAGTTTTGTTGAGACAGAAGGGCAGTTCAAGTGTTCCTGCTCCGGCGGAGGAGGAGCGGCGGTGGGCTTTCTCCTCGGCCCCGACGAGGCCCCCGTGTGAGCGGGCGAGCGGGGAGACGGAGCGGCCCCCAAACCTGCAGGCAGGGCTTTGCTGACCCGCCTGCCTCCCTGACCTCTGCCGTCCGGTTTTGTCAGTTTAAAGGGCTTTGCCGATGTTGTAGTTTACTTTTATGGGCCTTTCAGCGCGGCTACAAAAGCTTTTGTTTATTTTAGATGTAGCGCGGTTCAGATTTCTATTAATCTTCATATAACTTCGGTGGCTTTGCCTCTTCTTGTAAGGGTTCGTCGCTGAAATGATCATGCCGTGCCTGGTCTAAGGGAGCCAACATCGGCTGGGTAATTACAGCGAGTATGGGGACTTTCAGAAATAATTTGCCTCTGAGAGTGAAAATTAGCACCAACACATGCTGTTGTTTAACTCGATTTCACCATCATTTGGGTTCAGCGCTAAGGAAAGACATTTGTTTTACCTTTTACTTGCTTGAGTTTTTACTTTTTTGCAATAGAACTCTTCAGAAGCGTCACCCAGCCGATTTCAGCATTCAGTGCAAAACGAACATTTAATAAGATCTGATTTTTTTTTTCCTGTGTCTAGAACTAACTTGGGTTAATTTGCATAAAAAATTAGTTAAAGCAAGAGGCATTCCCCATAAGGAAAACTCTTAATTGTTTTCCTTTATGGTAATTATATTTTTACTCCTTTCCTCCAAGAATCTCCAAGTATTTACAATTCCTCCTAGAAGAGCGGGCATGCATTTCAAGTCCTTTTACCAGTCAAAACACTGCAAGGCGCAGACAGGTTGCAGTTCACCCAAGGACTGCAAAGCATTCTCAAGCCCAAAATAAAAAATGTAATCCCTTTTGTTGGGGTACTCAGGCCCCATGTGCCCTCAGCCAGCCTCACAGGCTGCCCCAGCTCTGGCAGTCCCACCCCGCTTGGCTCCCTGGCCCCACAGCCACCCACTGGACAGGGAGTGTGCCCACTGGAGATGCACCTGCCCTCTGTGGTGCCCCAAAGCAGGCAGTCTCTGTGTCCAAAGGCTGCTGTCTGGAGCAATTGTTTTGTCTCTGGCAGCCCCTTGTACTGTGCCCTCTCTGAAGTAATTTGGCCAACCTGGACCATGCTCTTCCCCTGCTGTCCTTGGGCTTCCCAGTGCTGGCTCCTACTGTGTCCTCACGTGCATCCCACAGACCAAAGTGCTCTGCTTTTGCTTTCCATGTGGATAGGAAAGGGGTGCTTGGTGTCCAGTGTTGGAGCTGCAGCCAGACTGCCTGGCCCTACTTTTCTCTTTCCTCTCTTGTGTGTGTTCACCCTCAAACTCCAGCCTAAATCCCTGCTACCCTGCCTTCCCTTGAGTTTACACAGCTGTTGTGTAAACGAAGGAGATGATACCAAATGCAATGCAAATGGATTGGTAGCCTGTGGGCCATTTGATTCCACTCTGGTGCACACCAAGCATGGCTTGCCCACCACAACACATGAAAATGTTTACCCTTTCTGCAGATTGTGTCCTTGAGAAGGTGTGCAGTGATGGGGATTGAGTTCATTATTTTCTTAACCAACCGGTACAAAAACTCTCTCACAAGGAAACTTGTATCAGTTTTGCATATATAAAACCCAGTATATAGTCTTAATATGGAAAGAATCAGAGTGATAAAGACTAAATTATACAGGAATAAAATGTATCTTATTAATAGTATAGCACAATTTACTGTATTCTGAAAATACTATATTTAATGGGCCATACAATAATATGAGAATATATAAAATAAAATATTTTCTTTCAGGTTGTCTGAGGTGCTCTGTGCCTATTTTTCCACTCTAAAGGTTTTACATCAAAAATCTACAGAAAAAAAGATGTATTTTCATCTTATTTTAAAGTTGATGGAGCTGATGAAACTGATGAACAAAGAAAAATTTATAAGTATGTGCTAGTTTGCTTATAGAGAAAAAAATGCCCATTTTTGGGAAGCGGATTCATTTTTATGCAATATCTGCTGAGAGAACAAGCACATCTTTTGTCTGACTCCTAGGAAATTCATAAATAGTGTTTAATGGGAAAATATTTGTTGTTGATTGTAATGGTGCATTACAGAAATTATGTTAGTTCTTTGCATTTTTTGTCATCTTCCAAAACCAGGGCATCTCAAAGTGTCTCAGATAAGCAGTGCTCCCAGGAAAGGTGTTTAGGAGTGCCAGGGCAAGCCCTGCCTGTCACTTTCTGCACATGGGTGCTGCGTTTGCCATTCCCATCACCAGGACATGGCCTGCCCATCAATTACTGTTCTTCTGTCATTTTGGCAGTAAATCTCATTTATTTTTGTAGCAGACCAACAGCAATAGAGGAGTGCAGAGTAGCAGGGCAGCTCTTGCTGGCTCACCTTTACCGGGCACCAAACCCAAGCATCAGAGGTGCTGAGACCTTCCCGTGGAATGACTTTGACACACTGGTGCCTGCTGCCTGCTGCTTGCCAGCATCAGGCCCTGGCATCATTTTGTTGTAGAGAAGCTTGGTCTCATGTGTGATTTTCTCCAGATTCCTTAATTTCTCTAGTTATGCAGAGATCATCTTCCTGCTAGACATCTCCTGAAAGAAGATTTAAGAATAATCACATTTCCCCCTTCCTATTTCTATTCTTTATCATTTGTAGCAAATTCTTATTTTGTGGAACATAGTACAGTTTGTTTACTTTTAATCTGTGGCAGTTTTGTAAATGGAGCTATGTGGAAACTCATCATTTGAATTGTCATCTCGATGAGCTGTTAGTGATGCCCACAGGAACTTGCATGAGTTTTCTGAAAGGAGACCCCCACAGACTACACAACAAATTTTCTAAAAAGGAAAGAATAAGCAAATTTAGTGCCACTTACTTAAAAGCTATTTTAAATGATGAAATATATTACCTATTTGCTTACCCATTTGGGCCCAGATAATTCTCATACAAAAATGTACACTGGAAATAGCACCATAAGAACAGGGTCAAAGAAGTGCTACATTCTTGATCCAGAAGAGTGTACCCACATATTCCATATTACAAATGCAAAAAGATCTACTGAAGGTGAAATCTAGATACTGAAAAAAAAAATCTTTCCAGGATTTAGCCTTTATACAAATGTGTCTATTTGACAGAAGCTAAAATATCCTACAGTATGATGCTATCTTTTATTGAAGTCTAAAACTACTAACTAGTACTTCTGGTCATATTTCCTGCTAGTATGTCTGGGGAGCCTCTTTCAGCTGTTGAAGGTAGGCAAGATGGGAAGAAGAACTCAGTTTTAGTGAAAAGTGACAATGTGAGAGAGGTGGTGGTCACTTGTTGGCCAGAGAAGAGGATGAGGCTGTCAAACCCCTTAGAGAAGCCCCTTCCCTAGGACCTCAGAAGAGACCCATAGATGTCCATGGAAGTCTTTCCTTTTTTTTTTCACAGTAGGAAAAGTGAGCATGTGGCTTTGGGGGAGGATGGGAGGTATGGCTTTGATGGGTGCCAGTTTTGGGGTTTTTCTTCCTTTGAGTGAGCTCCATACAGGTTGGACCAGTGTGGGAGTCAGGGTATATGCCAAGGGCAGAAGATGCCAAGGATAGAAAGTCCCATCTTTCCTGCGGAGCAAAAGAGGCAGCTTGACACAGAGAGCACTGCCCTGAGCACTGGGGCACGACAGTGCTTGAGAACCAGTCATTGTCCGTTCGGTCACTTGCCTGGTGCTCAGCCCGGTGAAGGGTGGCGCTTGGGCCAGACTCCCAGGAACTTCACCAGCATATTCCTCACCTCTATACTTAAATCCACCTGCCTAAGCATTTCTGAGGCAAACAATTGTGTTCGTATCCAATGTTCTTCTGTCCTGGATGATTTCTTTATTTACCTTTCCCATGCCAGGCAAGTTTTACTGAAGACATCCTGCAGGTTAACTAGTTGCAGATGACTTTGTTTTGAGTGGCTTCTGCCCTTGCAGTGAGGTGGCCAGAGGGAGGTGCAACTGGGGGGATTCATCCACAGGCAGATCTGCCATGGGGCAGGTGCAGGTGAGCCATGGGTTGGGAAAGGAGGGAGGTTGTGGGTGCCAGAATGGCACTTTGGCTTTCCCAAATCAATGGAAGAGTCCCATCACATCAATTCTTTACTGTCAGTTTATTTCTATGAAGACATACTCATAGTAGGAAATGCTGTCTCACAATGTGTGATCTGTGTAGGTGTACCTCTCTAGAGATTTTCCCTAGAGGTATAATTCTTTAATAATGTATGTAAAAGGTACGAGATGCATTTTGAAGATGTAATACTTTCAAGTCTATATTCTTTCGTATTGCAAGATGATTTTTAGATTGAAAACTTGAGAAAACCTTGTAAATGAGGCTGCTGGATTATTTATTTATTTGTTTCATTTCATCTGAGACAGATGGGATTCTCGGATCATGCACTGTTAAGCCTTCCTTTGGAATTCGCGCCACTGTGGCCACAGAGCCCAGATGGTGCTTAAATCTGTCATTTTCTAACAACCCGACTTTCTTAATTTTATATCCAAACACATTGAGCATTCAAAGTGATTAATTACTGTCCAGATATGTCTGTGCTGCAGCAATTTACTTGTGTGTGCCAAAGATCATTTCGTTTTGGAGTAGGTAGTTTGGTGAGGGCTGAGTGGGTGGCGAGAGACTCACCAGCAGACACTTCATGTTGGAGGTAGCAGCACGGTGCTCCTTGTATCGTCCTCCCATGGCAGCAGCTTAGCAAAAAGTTTCTGTAAGGAAAACAGAATTTTTGTGCACATGTACATTTTACAGCTTCTCCAGGGGAATTTTCACTATTGCATGGAAGTTTAAGTCTCACCAAGTCTTCTATTTCCCATCAAAAGAGAATTTTTTGTTTCCTGACACATACCAACATTATTTTCTCAGGATTTTAGCTCCAGACACTAGAGGCATGGCCAAGATTATAATGGCCAGGTATTTAGCAACAGAAAGCTGAAGAGTTTTCATCAAGAAGCAGACCTTGCTCCAGAGGGTTTTGTTTGGGTATTTTTTAAAGTGGTTATTTTTCTGGAGGAGTTTAAATATTATTTGCGAGTCCAACAGTTGCATTAATTTTCATGGTTGCAGCAGGCTGCCATCAATTTTTCAATTTTGGAAATGAGGGAAGAGCTGATCCTGCATG
The DNA here is from genome assembly GCA_013398615.1 of Brachypodius melanocephalos. Classification (NCBI taxonomy): domain Eukaryota; kingdom Metazoa; phylum Chordata; class Aves; order Passeriformes; family Pycnonotidae; genus Brachypodius; species Brachypodius melanocephalos. The sequence continues at coordinate 45,387,889 of VZSR01003803.1, forward strand.
GTCCATGCAGCTCCAGCTTTACGGCAGACATCCATATAGCCTGTCAAAATGCTTGAACCTGTGCTCTTTGACTGATCACCATTAGGCAACCACCAGAAAGTTATTTTTGGATGTTACTGCATACTGTTTATTTGGTTGTGTGAGTTTGGTGCAGGTGGAAGTGCAGTTTCAGAAAACCCAGAGATGTGGGAGCTTCCTCCAGCCTCAAGTCAGCCAGAGCTTCTGGGACTTCCATCCTCTTTGTGAAGGAATTGTAGTGCTAGTGCTATGTTAAACACCAGTAAAGCAAATGTCTGTCTCTTTCCATGCTGGGGGACACTGGTCAGAGTCAGGCTATGTCAGTTCTTCTTCCTACAGTCTTTATACTTGCACAGTCTAAATTGTTAGCGCCGCTGTTTTATGTCTTACCCATCGTGCATGCCACTGCTGAGGGCCACTTCAGGTTCAAGAGCAGTTTGCACTTCTTTAGGGTGCAGAAGTTTAGTCTGGGCTGTTCTGAAAACAAAAAGATGAGTTTGGGCTGTTCTGAAAAACCTAGAAAAGGAACTACTCCTCACCACATTAAAACACTTTAAAAGGAGAATGAGAGTGTAGTCAGTTTGAATGTTCCCAATTTGAAACATACTGTAGCTTGTCTTATTTAACCCGCTGCTGTAGAAGGCTTTTGTTCCACAAGCAGATACATCTTGGAATAGACATTTCCCTTGTTACATTTCAGTTGAATTTAATTACCGCTAGTAATTACTGACTGGCATCACTGTTGCAAAATTGATAATTAATATTAAAAAGCTAATGTATAGGATTAAAAAAAGAAAGTTCTTTGGAGGAGGGAAGAGCTTGGTGATGCAACATAGCATTGCTTCTGGAGCAGTGAACTTCACCTCTTTCACATCCAGTTTTTTCTCCCATCTGGGAGGTTTTACAGTAATTATATGAAGTTGCAGCAATGCTTTGATTTTTTTTTTTTTTAAATTTTTTTTGTTTGGTTGGTTTGGGGGGTTTTTTGTGGTTTGTTTGTTTGTTTGTTTGTTTGTTTATGATTTAGTAAGACAGGAGAAGGCAGAGTAGGCTCTGGGTTTTAGGAAGAGAGATTTATTGACTTTCTGGGCAAGTTACTGTTCAAGTTACTGTGTGTTTCCTCACTCTCTTACTGGTGATACAGGTATCTAGCATGACATTTTTCAGACAGGCTAAGGGTTAAAAAGGATTTTCTTCTGTCCTTTCTGGTTTGTAATCTGCAGTGTACTGAGAGGTGCTTACAAATACACCTTCTATAGCACTCAAATATTTGGTTAAATTTTAATGTAAGTTATAAACCTAAAGTTTATATAAAATGGATGGATAAGTCCTTAACCTAAGCCCACTATAAAAACACCTGCTCTGCATAATTAGTATTAAATTAGAGTAATTCTGGTTAGTATTCATTTTCTTCCCTATTTTTTTATTTTTGTAAATAATTTAACTTCATAGCAACTCTGTAAGCTGTAAATAACAGCAAATTAATGAAACCAAATAAAATCAAATTAATTAAATCTTAAGTTTTCATTAAGCGAATCCCAGTGGTGTGGTGGGAACTTATTCTTCTCTCCGAAGGTTCAGTTCTCTACTCAGGTTGTTCTTGGCTACCTAAGTTTCACTAGCCCATTAAGTGCCTTTACTAAGCACCAGGAGTCAATTCTGCACTTTCTAGGTGCCCCTAAAATGTAATAATTTAGTTTATTAGACATTGGAAGTGTCAGTTTTGTGATTTTTTTTCTCTCTTTTATTTGATAAAAACACAGTCAAATTTACATCTCTAGCTCTAAGTCTATTTTGTCCTTCCTGTATGAACAAAAATGCTTTAAGTTCCATGGGAAAGTCCTGATCTCCATTCCTTTTATTTGTAGGTAGATATAGAAAGTCATGGTACTATTGAAGAAGTGCTACCAGGTGTGCATTTTTCAAAACACTTTACGGCAATTTCACTCTGAAGGAAATTACTGCTGTTGACACATTAATATTGCATGTTTGGTTTTGACACAGAGATAACTTAGAATATCTCTACACCATCTTCCTTAAATCTTGTTAGCCAAAGAGTGACTTGGCATTGCTCACCACCTTCTGACACTTCAAGTGACTGAGCGTGTCTCCTCCTTAGTGTGTACCCCTCAGGAAATCCAGAGGCTTGATCTGACTGCTCAAAATATACGAGTCCTTTGGAGAAGTAAAAGTTAAACCAGATTATCTAATCAAAATTCTAAAACACAATAAATGGTATGAAACTCCCAAGACCTTGGTTCCTATTCACCTTTTAAAAAGAACCCACATCAGAGACTCATAGACTCATAGAACGGTTTGTGTCGGAAAGAACCTTAGTTCCATCTACTTCCAACCTCCCTGCCATGAGTACGGACACTCTCTGCTAGACCAGGCCCTGAACACTTCCAGGGATGGGGCATCCACAGCTTCTCTGGCAATCTGTGCCACTGCCTCACCGCTCAGTAAAGAGTCATCAGATTCATCTTATTTTAAATCTGTCAGCTTCTATCTTAGTTATTCAATGCTGAAGGACAATATTCCTAGCGAAATCAAAAAATGTTAGGCTATAATGCCATTTTCACTAGTCCTCTGTCAGGGCATGATATAAAACTTTTATGGGAAAAGCTTCAAAACAATTTGCTTTTTTTCTGGAGCATACTTTCGTCGTGGGAACAAAACATGGCAAGGAAAAAGGGTACCCACCCTGCCTAGGGCTTCTCTCCCCTTTCTCTGGGAGCACTTCTTCCCAACACCTCAAATGCTGGACTCTCCAGGATGCTGCTCTGATCACAAAAAAAAAGCTGTCTTTCACAAGTGAGTCTTTTAAACCTTTTGCTAATGAGTTCCCAAGTGCTTTTTGGCCATAGATATTAAAGCTTGTGTGTTTGCGATTTCCCTGGCAAGCTGCCGTTTGTAAAAAGGATATAGTGTTTTCTTGGTCCTTTGCCCAAAGTAATTTTGCAAGGAACTGTAAGTGCATTTAGTACATGTCATTCATTGGAGAGAAGTCACTGTAATTGCATTTGATCACAATCAGTTTATGGCTCTTTTATCATGTTTTCATGCTGCATATCTACTCAAACATCATAGCAAAACTTAATGGCTACTGTTTTACTTCTGCGTAAAACATTTTATGGCCTTTTTGTGCAGCAGACATTAGGTTTCAATCACCATTGCCCCATAGAGAGAGAAAAAAGTTGGATGAAGAACTATCAAAAGTCCTTAACTACATAAAATTTTATTTCAGGTCAACTTCCCATAAAAGATATTAAATGTATTTTGTGGTTTCTTCTGCACGTTAACAATTTTAGAGGAGCTGCAATATTTGGGGGGGAAGCAGTATGAAAGGGGGAAGTTAATTCACAGAAGATGTTTTGCATTTGGGGTAGTTTTCCTTTGTAAAAGGATGGATTTGAATGTGGAAGGGGTGGCTGGAGAGTGCTGCTGGTGCATTCTTGAAGCAGCTTTAAAAGCTCACTGTTGCCTCCACAAAATTCAGATTTCTGAAATTCTGCTGAGCCTTTTTAATAATTGCTTTGAATTTTTCATGTTCCATTCATAAAACCCAGCACAACTCTCGTGTCTTAAATAGTATCTTTTGCTGCCTGAGTGCTGCTGAAGTTCCCAGCTGAAAAGTTTAATTAAAAGGGAAACTTTGACATGCTGCTGAGAAGATTAGTTCGCATTAGAATGGTGAGATAAAAGAAAATTTACTTCTAATCTAATTAACACCAATTAAAAGATGTAAAGAATTTACATCAGCCAATTGTTAATTATGCATCAATTTGCCTTTCCTGTGACAAGAAAAAGCAGAACATGACCTCTTTTGTTTTAGGATACCTATAGTGTGATGGTATTGCCACAGTCATTTTTCATGTGAATTGGCTAAGATGGTAACACTTGCTTTGCATCATCCTAGAGCTTTGGTTTGTGTTCAAGGCTTTAGCAGAGGGTTGTTTCAGTTTAATTGGTCTGTAACTTGACAACTGTATGTAGGGATGATGGAAACACAAAAAAATTCAAGGTTTACAGAAATCTATTGCATTTATGTATATGCTTCTTCTCCTTAAATGTGACATTTGGACGTGTGAGAGGGGCACGCCTGTCCGCTTCAAAGTTTGTCTGTGTATTTACACATGCTTATATTTATCGTGATTCACTTTTTTAAGATTATAGCTGGAAATGTCTGGTAGTAAATGTGGGTTTATTCCATGTGCCTTGACTATGCTTTTATGCAGGATGCAGTGTTTTGGGAGAAATGGTATGGCTGGTGAGCTTCTTAATTTGCTTCCAGGTGGAAGGCTGAAGGTATTTCATCCCTGTATGGAAGGCACTTGCAACATGCTTAAAATGTTCTTTTTTCGTTTTGTGTGCATTTGCACTTTTGTTTGTTTGTTTTGTTTTGTTCTGTTTTGTTTCTAGTTTTGCTTTTGCATCTTTCAATTTAAACAAGAGGTTGAGTTCGGTATGAAGAAAAGACCTAGAGAAGACTAGGGACTAGAGAGCAAGTCCTGTGAGGAACATCTGAAGGAGCTGGGCTTGTTTAGTCTGGAGAAAAGGAGGCTCAGGAGAGCCTCTACAACTACCTGAAAGGAGGGTGTAGCCAGGTGGGGGATTGGCCTCTTCTCCCAGGCAGCGACTCCATGAGAGAAAATGGCCTCAAGCTGCACTAGGGGAGGTTCAGGTTGAACATCAGGAGGAATTTCTGCAGAGACAGCATTGTTAAACATTGGAATGGACTGCCCATGGAGGTGGTGAAGTCACCATTCCTGGAGGTACTCAAGAAATGACTGAACATGGCACTTAATGCCATGGTCAAGTTGACAAGGTGATGATCAGTCAAAGGTTGGACTTGATAATCTCAGAGGTCTTTTCCAACCTAAATGATTCTGTGATTATGTGATTCTGTGACTAAGCTGTTTACATTCTGTTAACTACTTTTATTTTTTTTTTGAGGTTATGATATTACTTTTTTATGTATAAATATATCACTTTTTGGTTAACACAACCAGACACATATTTAGTTTATGGCCTTGGTTGCTGCTTATGCCACCAGTAACCTGGAGATAAATTTATACAATTTCATTAATTCATGTTTACTTCATTATCTTTCCTAATGCTTGTACTCACTGTCTGTCTGTGCAGCTGATGGTGCAGATACAGTTTGCCTTCAATGAGGCAAGCCTAACTGGGTTGTGAGAATGTCAAAGCTCTAAGCAGAAAGAAGGTTGTGTATGTCCAGAAACCAACTACAGAGGACAGCAGTCAGAAAGAGCAGTTATGTCAACCTGCTTTAGGGGAGACATATGGAAAGGGGATTTTATAGCCACATTGTAAGTTATGGGGACAAAAAAGGACAGGGAACCTGCCAAAGGGAATAGAAATACTTGTGTTACAGCATTGCTTGCAATCTAATGGTATAGAGTTGTAACAATGTCTTAATTAAGAATTGCCCTGGATTTGCTGATAGTATTCAAGAACGTAAGTAATTCCTTACCACTGTAAAAATGTATCAAGTAACTCTTCTGTATGTCTTCATGTTATGCCTTGCTGAGCTGTTCTTTACACTCTATATTGCCTTTTGTGAAAAGCATCACAAAGGTTCTTTCTAAAGAAAACAAACCAGGAGCTAGAACATTAAGAGTGTATTATATATTTGACCAATCACTTTTATAAAGTCTGATGCAAGTCTTTAATCTGAGATCCTTGGAGAATGCTTTAGTTTTTAATATTTCTATGACCTTCTCCAGGGGACTAAAAAATTACTTTGAAGTAACAAAGTAGTGCATGGAGTTTTAGCAGTGTGATTCCCATTAAAGTCAGTAGGAGCCAGGTAGCTAAAACTCAACACAACTATGAAAACACACTCCTTGTGCAGTGTTAAGTAGTAAAGCAATTCTGTAACATGGCAGTGACATTTTACTGCATTTGCTGGCTTTATAGGTCCACTTAAGGCTTGCATTTTTACTGAAGTTTTACTGTTCACTGAAAATAATAAAAGAATATTCAAAAGCAGGTGTAGGCTAGTCAAGTAAAAGGCACAGCTGTAGGGAAAAGCTGGCAAATTACCTATATTTTTAATGTGAAATGCCGACATCTATTTTGCAAACTCTAGTTCATCACCTGCAGACTGGCCATACTGTAAGCATTTGTTTGAGATGCCTGAAAATATTTTGCATACTCTCAGCCCAGAGCCAAAATCAGCCCTTGGTGACCACTGGTATCGGCAGGTGATGAGGACTTCTCATCTCAGCTGTGCTCCTGTCCAAGGAAAGAGATGAACCAGTGCTTCCCAGAGGTACTGACAGGCAAAGCAATCATCCAGAAGAGAAGCCTGATCTGATTGATACAATTTCTTTCTGAGGTATCTCTACATTTTTTGGATATTTCTACAGAATAAACATTCATTCAGTCTTTGAAGCTCAGCAAAAGCAGAGCAGCTGGGGGGGTTAGTGCCTTTTTTTTCCCCCCAAACCATCAGGTGGGAACTTCCAAGAGGGCAAATTGTTTTCTATTTCATGTTATTTCACCTATGGACCAGGAAGACAAGGCTTTCTATGGAAATTACAGCCATTTTTAAGACTTTCAACTGGAAATTCCAGTATTTATCTGGAAATTCCAGTATTCCAGTATTGTCCTGACAATTTGTGTTGAACAGATCTCAAGGAAGTCTGTCACCACATTTTAATCATTGTCACCAATTTCCAGTTGTGTGCCTTTACTTTTGGTTCATGCACTAATATTTTTAGTTTTGTTTGTCAAAGATCTCCATATGTTGTATTTTATGTGAGCTTCTGATTATACTCCAAATCCTGCTGAATAAGTTTCATCCTGTATAAAACCTATGTGTATTATTTTGCATTAACCATGATAATCTGTCCTATGTTTTTTCTAGGAAAGGCAGCCTATGAAATCAGAGGTGTTGGTTATTCTCACTAATAACCTTTTAGATCTTCTGATTTGCAAGTACGTAGCTTGATTCCAAATTACAAAATCCAATTGCTCTGTGCAATGTTGGTTTCTTTCCCCCTCTGGAGCTACATTCAGAAATCCATAGGGTTGTCCTACTCCAAGGACCATTTAGAAATAAAATACACCAGAGTATTAACTATGCTTGAGAAATGAGAGTATCACAATATATAAGCAGAAGACAATTCCGAATTTTTCTGCCAAGGTTATCTTTTCTTTGTCCACGACTGTACAAAAAGAGCAACTGTCAAGAGGAGCTGGCAATCAGAGCTCCATTCATCTCCTCAAACGTGGGCTTTGTCCATGCTGAATTTTGTCCAATCTGAAGCACCTGGAGCCAGCACATCTCCTCAGCTTTCTAATGTTCAAAATCAAAACACCCTCTAAAAGGTTACAACACTATCAAGTTGTTAAGTGTCGATGAAGTTTAATTTACACCAGTGTGAGGCAAGAAGTCAGTTGTTCTATACATCTTTCCTAAAAACAGAAAGGAGGATTTAAAGCTTCCAAATCTTGCATTTCACAACAATGTTCAATAGCCATTTGGACAGCCTTCTAATGATATCCCTGCCTGGTCCTGCCATGCACTCCTGATGAGGAACAGAGATTTCTACCAGTGCTGCTGGCTGGGACGTGCTCCTCGGTGCAGTGCTAGGTCACAGATGTTGCTTCTGAGAAAAGTCCTCCAAGTTTCAGGAGATGAATGGAATACCTGATGAGGTGTATTGTCACAAAAGGTTGTTGAGGAAATAAACATGACAACATGACATGACAACAGCTTACAATACTCAAAAGATAAATCTAAATCAATCAATAAATTGATATCTGACTACAGCTTCTTGATATAGCCAATGATATGCTGACATTTGCCTTTTCACCCCAAAATTGTGACATGTGCATAATGCATAACATTACCTCAGTAATACTGCAATTTTTATGCAGCTGGGAAAGTGTATGTATAGTGTTCAAGTTATAGCGTATCACGTTTTATAGCATTTAGTGTTTTGTCATTAACACCACCATTTCAGCTTTTCTCAAGCTGACTGAAAAAATTCCAGAGTTAAATAACATGGAATGATAGCAGCTAGTGTCCATACGTCCTTAATTCCTAAATTTTTATTGTGTGGATCTCAGCACAGTTTACCAGGATCTCCCCTAGTGGGTTTTCATAGAGAAGTAGTGGTAGTTCATCTCTAATATGGGCATGGAGCTCCCCGAAGCCACAGGCTACAGCATATAGAATGACCAAAAGCACAGACTGCAGAGAGAAAAAATCTGTGTCAAAGTGGGGTTTTGCAGCACTTCTGTTTTGAAACAGGTCTCTGCATTTGATAGTCGGACTGTAGACTTCCATGGATCCATCATTTGTGTGAAATAGATTCTCTGATCTTTCTTGAGGTTTTTTTTAAATACCATTTCCAAACCTTCTGAAGAGGCCATAATGATGAAATACTGACTTATAGTACAGGAACCAGGCACAAGGCCCAGAGGTTGCTCAGTTTTCCTCCTCTGCTACCCCAAGCATGTTTATACTGACCTATTGGGAAATGTATACTGATATTTCTTGCTACATGACAATACAAAGTAATCTTCTCATGTGGTTAATACAAACAGATGTTTCTGTTATTTTATAACAACACAATGTATGGGAGTGCATCTGTATTTTCATGTTTCATTCAATTACTAGAAAAATCTTGCCTTTGATTTGCAATACATACAGCAAGCATCTGAACAACAGAAGAAATAGTATCATTGCATTAGCTTGGTAGACTTTTCAGGCTTACAAATGTAAATAGCTTATGATTTTATTTAATAGACTATTATTTTATCATTAATTTCTCTTTAATTGTGAAATATTTTGAATTATGCAGAGACTGAATTGAATTTTCATTACATACCTGGTCAGGGATCAGTCTAAATGATTCTTTAAGCAGTTTGGGAAAAAAAATACTCATTGAAGACTTGTTAAGTCGTGTGAGAATATGCATTAAATGCTTATCTCTCCTGTGGGTATGTAGGTATCAGCTACTTAGTTTACTGTGTGAGGTTTAATGCTTTTCTTCTAATTTCTAATGAACTTTACCACCAGACTACTTGATCATGACTAAGCCTATGAACAATGCAAATGGAATTGCCCCCTGATGGTGAGGAATGGGGCCCAGATGGCCTTTAAAAGGTGATAATTAGGAAATATAGCATATCTGAGTAGCTAGAAAGAGAGAAATTTGTTGAAGACAGTCAATCTGTTTGAAGCAATGGTGTTTCCCCTGATTATATAGATTTTCATTTAAAGCTGCTTTAAAGTAAATTTTCCCAGAAAATATTATTTGCAACTGGAAACTAGAAACCACTGATTCTGCTTCTCCCTGTTTTATGTTCTCTGTGGAATCTTTCTATGTCACGTTGTCTTCAAAATTTAGGTGACAGGCTAGCTGTGTGTGTTGTGGCAGTATTTTGGGTTGTAGGTATTCTTCTTCTGCAAAATGGCAGAAAAATGGGAAGCACCAGAGATGTAGCTATTGGTATGCTGTAAAACACATGTATTACCAGCATTCAACTGTAAACTCTGCTGGATGAGGATTTACTTGCTTTTACAATGATTTGTCACTGTTTTGAGTGTTTCATTGCCTTTTGGGGGTTTCATAAAAGCTCAGATTTTTATTTCTCTATTTAACTTTATAACTTTATTAAAACACTGTCATTTGGAAGTATATTGTTGCTTTATATTATGGCTCAGATGCTAATGAAATAGTACCATGGGTTGTTTAAGGCTTTCCATTGTAGCTCTCCCTTTACAGCTACCTTATGAAATGAGGTTTTTTGTTGATTGTATTTGCTGTGTTGTGAGAAAAATGCCTGTGGGGAAGGGACATCCATATTGCTAGCTTCTGGGAGGATGCTATGGGGGAAAGGGTCAAGTTTCCCATCAATCCACTGCTATTCATTTCCTACATTCAGTAAACCCTGTCCCTGAGAGTGATGTGACTCAAGCACGTATTAGAATTTCAGAGAACAGGTAAATAGATGTAAAGGGAGAGCTGTATCACAGATACTGGTTTCTTTAACATACATACATCTTGACTTGAATTCAAGTGTTGAGCAGTAAAATCTGCTGGGATGGCGTGCTTGTCCCAAGCTTACATCATGATTCACAGATGTGCTGACTAACTAGGGAAGGTGCTCCAGGAGGATTATTTTGTCTCATACAATTTTTAATTCTGTCTCTGTGTTTTAGGAAACAGTACCATGTTCTGACCCTGTCACACTGAAATGGAAATACAGGGCTCAGGAGACACTATGTTGCCTTGGCCCAAAACTGCTCTGATCATCATTGCCTGTGTTACCCTCCCTTGTGTTATATATTGTCCTTGGTTTCTAAATGCATTTTCCTCAGCTTCTTCTAGGTTTAATTGGATCATTGAAAGGTCAAATTTCTAGATCTTTAAATATCAGTGCACTACTGGTTCCTCTTCTGTTGGATCATCCTCTTGCTAGGAACAAAAATCTAATGCTAAAGAAAAGCCAGCTTGAGAAGAAAGCTATAGGAAAATGTTTTGTCCATGATTTCTTTTGATTTTCTTATTTCCAAGTCTAAGGTAGTCTAGTGCATACGATGATATCTACATTCAGTTATCACTTCTATGTCTGTAAGTCTTACTGAAAAAAGTAAAACTATTTCCAAGACTTTGAATACAATTGTTTGATGATACAGATAATATTAAATGGCAGTATTAATATGAAGTTCAATTGAAAACATAGTCTTTGTTGCCAGTTTGCGATAGGTTAATCTGACATTGTTGAAATAGATCCATAAGTTGATCCTCAGGCTGATAGCTGTTTGAGCTCCAGGATTTTTTTACTTTTTTTTTAATTAAGGATTTTGAAGCATGAAAGCAAAGCTTGCAAAATTCTCATTTTAGGAGAGTTTTAAAATTATTAGCTATTACATAGGAAACAATGCCAATTATTAAGAATAGCTCTGGCTGGCAGTATTTAAATTCAAATGAATATAATTTTAGGAGACATGTGACTACTGAAGTGCCAAAAAAAGTACCAGCTGTAAGCATGTGTGTGGGTGGAAATAGTAAACAAACACAGCAGATTTTGTCCTCCCTACCTTACAGATCACAGCATACTGTAAATAAAAGCACAATTTCAGCAAGACCTGTGGAATTCACAATGTGCCTGACCCAGGAGTGGTCCAGACACAGACCCCACCAATCAGCATCTGTATCTACAGCCAGATCCAGCCTGCAAGTGAGACCAGTCATGGTGAGAATTGTCTGTGGCCTTGCATCATTTAGGTGGTTTTGTGGGTGTTGGAATAGCGCTGCATATTTGGATAAAAGCAGTTCAGCAAACACACAAAAGAGGTTCTTATTCTTCTTGAGTGTGAGTTTTCCACACGCTCAGCTTCATGTCCGTCCGAAGCAAGCAGCACATCCAAGTGAATGGGATTGAAGGCATGTAAATGGAAAGCAAAGGAGACAGAGAGCTGATGTCTGCACCTAAGAAGGTGTTTGCCTGTTCATCAGTTCCAGAAGTGACCTTTCCTTTTGACAAGTCATGTGGTTATCTTCCCACCTTTCCTTCCTTATGTGCTGCCTACTCCAAGAGGCTGTGCCTCCTTCCCTGCCATAAGAGAATGCTTTGTTGCCACCCCATTGTGTCTCCCAAGTCTCCTGAGTGCTGCATTTCCTTTTGTTCTCTCTATTTTAAGCCAACTAAGTAAATCTCATCTGCTAGGCGTGCTTGCACTGCTTCCCAGTGTTTCTGTAGGGCCAACATTTTGTGTTCCCTTCTGCTTTGAATGGAATAGTTGGAGTTGTTCTGCTGCTCTTTTGCAGCTGTTTTTTTTTTAAAAAAAAAAGGGAAAAAAGAGAGATTCTTACTGCCATTAATGCTGTTTGTTATTCAGAAGTGGTTTTAGTCTCTCTATCCATCCCAGCCTACCAAAAAACTTCCAGAACATTCCAGATTCTGTCATTTAACAAGTAATTTATTGCAAGGTTAATTTTACATGGCAGGAAGGAGAAGTCAGAGGTGGAGGGTTACTGCATGGTGCTCTGATGTGATTCAGTGTGCTTGCTCTGTTTATTATAATTGATTGGGAATGGTTAAAGTACCTAACAGCTGCCTACTATATTGTGCTGATATTTATATGGTACTTTTATATTCTGTCTGAAACCATAAGCACAAAGAGTTTCTAAAGAATTAATATAAAACTTGCTTGTAAAATTCCAAGGTTTATAGCATGATTTGTTTGGTGCAGACCGGTTTGGTTTATGTGGGTGGATTCTACTTAACTCTGCACAATCCTTTTTTCATGTTTCTCTCTACAGAAAAAGGTCAGGTTTTGAAAAGCTTAAAACATTTTATCTTACTGAGACAAACATCTTTTTGTCAGGAATTATTTCTAAAGAACGTTACAGGTATACATGCAAGATTAATGTGGAGTAGATACCCCAAAGTACTTTAAATCACTAGGGTAATCAGTGGCCACTTTTCCCTAGCACTTGAAACCTTTTGTTTAAGATTAACTCTTTAGAAGCTTGTTTCTTTTTCCTGTGAGACAGACAGCGCATGGTTTGATCCAGAACACAATACTAGTGCAAACTGGCTCAGGACCTTCTTTTCCCTTTATCCAGTAGACCACACTTGTCACAAGACAGGTCTCTTCTGATACTTGCTCCAAAGCTGAAGTTTTGATTTCGTGTCTTTTACACCTAATCCTGCATTTGGGACTCCTGGTTTCCTGCTCTGGTTAGGGTAAACCACAAGCTCTTTTCTTTATGAGCTCATAGCCGTTGCAAGGCTTTGTACCACCTCCATCCAGCTGCCTTGGCCTTTTGTTGAAAAAGCACAAGAAGCTGAGGAAAAAACTGGTAGCTCTTTTAGGTGTTGGCAAACCTGAATATTGCAAGTATTTACTCTTTAGCCTCTCCTACTACTACTGTAGTCACTTCTCGAACTTCAGTGACTTCCCGGGAGCCACTGATTTCAGTCCCATAAAAAGGGAGCAGGCATATTAGTCCCAAGTCAGTGACTTTGCTAAGGGCAAAGGAGGTGTAATGTGATTTTTTTTCCAAGTCCCTTCTTACTGCAGGAGGCCGTGGGGCTATCTCAGACATTTTTACCTCTTGGAAGTCTGCTCTTTCCCCAACCCATAGCCTCTTGTGACTTGCTTTGCCTTGAGGATTGGTGTTTGATTGCGGAAAAATTGCAACAGGTGGGCCAGACTTGCCCCATGGCCAGCTGAGCATGGCTGAGAAGCAGGCTTGCTTGGAGCTGTGTTAGCTGTGTGTGGCACTGAGCATTAATCCCACCTGGTGCTGCAACCCCACTCAGTTGCCTTGCTTTGGTGTTGTGTCTGCTGGAGCACTTGAGTCTCAGATTTCCTCCATGAAGAGGTTTCAATGAATTTGCGCCTAAAACATTAAAACTCACAGGATTGTAGCATGTGTAATAATAATGCTGAGAGTATTCTGGCTTTGAACTGTGGAGTTCCCACATTTCCAAACTTTTGTCTGCAATCAGCCAGTCCTGAGATTTACCCTTTTTTAAAAATCATCATGTAGGTCTATGACTCTCAGAAAGGAAGGGTGAACAAAAACCAACATACCATGTTTTATAATGCCTATAAATCCCAAGGGCACAGTGAGCATCCTATATGTTGACAAAAATGAGAACAGGCAAATACCCCTATGAGTGTAGTTATTTGTGCCCATTTTCTCTTCAGGGGCTGGATTCAGTTTTAATTTAATGACTGCATCAGTGTGGCAAGATCATCCCTGCTTCTTCCCACTCTTCCCACCTACCCCTCTCCTGGTCTGGATGTTATTACACAATGTTAAACATATTCTTTCCTGGACATTTGCAAAAGAATAGGAAGATTACCTTATTTTCATGTCTATAGCCTGAATCACAGATAACCTGTGCCCTGTTAAAAGTACTTATTCTTGAAAATAAGGCTTTGGTTAATTTGCACGTACAGAAAACCTGTATTAAATAAAGAGGCAGAAGCAGGGTGGGATTAGAGAAAGGAAGAACTAATTGGTCACACAGAAGAAGCTCTTGGGCAAGTGGAGGAAGAGCAAACTCCCCATCAGATGCATTCACCTTATTTTATTTTGGTTTGTATTTGAACAGCTAATGCATGGATTGCAGATGTGAAAATCAGAGACTAGGAATTTGTGGTTTGAGTAAGCTGCAAAGCTGCCTGCTTTAACACAGTGCTCCGTAGTGGGATATAAGGATTGTCTTCACTGGGAAAAGCAGGTTTGAGTTCAGGTAGCTAATATACATCTGCTGAGCTCAGGTAAAAACACAGTGAAGACGAGGCACTTGGGTTTTGTTCTGAGGTCATACCCTGACTCCACATGGAGTTAACCTTCTGACAAAAATGAAGTACCTAGTTTCCACTGTCTTTCTACCTGCCCATATCTGCCATGCACAAGTTATTTCAGCGGGGGGAAGAAAAGGCAAGCTGCTTTTTTATCAGGGAGAAGCCTGAGGTGATGGAATCCTCAGCCTTACAGAAATATAAATGACCAGGCTTTGATTCCTGCAGAAGGTTTAAGGCTGATTATTTTAAGAACCGTTGAAACCTGAAGCCGCAGCCCTCTGATTACAGTCCTAGTCTGTATTTGACATCATGCAGTAATGATTTCTAACATCTATTTTAGTTTGGATTTAGGGAGAGAGAGTCAACCTACATTGAAGTATATTACCATGCTCTGACTTGTGTGCATTGTGTAGGAGGTTTAAGTCAGATTATTTTAAGAACTCAACAAGCCTGAAACAGCATTTTTATGATTATAGCTTTCCATCCCCCCCTCCTCCCGCATCCTTTCCACCCGGAGCAGGAGTGAATTCTAACATCTCTTTTAGCTGGCTTTAGAGCGGAGCCAGCCTACACTGAATTGGCCTCTTTTGATGCTACAGTATTGACTGAGGGGAGGGACAGATGGAACAAAAATCCTAATTGCCCAAACTTACAATAGGTTCCCAGCAGCAGCCACCACAAAAGAAATGTTAATGCAGTAAAAGGTAAGTGGAAGGAAGCTAAACCCAACTTGTGGACAATTCAAAACCTACATCAATTTATTTTAAACTGCTTCCTGCAGTTTGTGAACACCTTCCTTGTCATAGTAGCATTATATTTGTTTTTACATTAGTCACTGCTCTGCAGAAGTCTTATCGTGCTTCTGCAATTTGTAAAGTAACTGGAAAATGTCATCTGGGATGAGGAACAAATGACTTCCTATGGTCCGGGCCAACTCTCTTGAAGTTATTTTTTGCAAGTGGTCAACTTCCCTTGCACAGTCTTCACAGCTGCAGCTGAACACTATCTTTTCTAGCAGTGAGAGTTGAAGGTATCTTCAAGCACAACAGATGGCAGTAGTATTTTGATGCTTCAACCATAAAATGAGAGGGCAAAATGTCATTACTCATCCATCCATCTCACAACAATTCTACTAACATGTCATTCATCACACTTCTATTTGCTATGTTTTCTATTCCATTTACGTTTTTTGATACCCTTACCTGTATATTTGCCTTTTGAAATGTAGATCCAGTGGATGACGTTGCAATTAATTAAGAATATGCTATAAACTGGAGAGTGCATTGCAAGAAGCGTGTGTCCCTGTTCCATGCCATGAAAGAATTCCTCTCATTAAGCAGATTTTAAGAATTAGTTTCATAATTACCTTTTCTAATAATGGGTATGTATGGCTGAGGATTGCTTTGCTGGCTCTTAGACTTCCAAACGAGGCATTACTTCAAGATGCAACTTCAATATGCTTTTTCCTGGAGTGTAAAGGATCTGTAATCATGGAGCAAGCCCCTTGTATTAGACCAAATATTTGTTGTTTCGGAAGAGGATACATTCTCTAAAGAGACATCAGTCATAAGTAATTAATATGTAATTTTCTTAACTTGTGTTTGGGATATTTTTAAGAGACTGTCTGGAGTCCACTGTTCTACAATTGATGGATTCCTGCAATTACACTCTCAGGAGAAGCAAATATCACTGTTCTTTAGAATTAAATTATGGTGGAAACTGATCCATGTTTAGCCCAGAAGATTTAAAATTTTTTGTTCCACCCTGTTGATGAAAATCATTAATGAAAAACAGTAAGTTTACAAGGACTGTGGCTGGAAATGAAATCCTGACATGACTGACTCTGTACCTTATTGAATTTGGCAGTCAGGTTCCTCCCCTTGCCTTCTCACAATCACACGTGACACACCAGCAAAGTCTCTCATGTGGACAAGAGCAGAGGACAAAGCCCTCGGCCAGTGGGCAAGGAAGAAGAAAATTATTAATGTGGTTGCATATTTAATCAGAAGCTTTCTTAGTTGCTAGACATACAGTTGAATAGACTCTGCAATCATTATAGTCTTCTAGGAAAAATTAACCTCTCAGATGCGACTGTATTTGTCCAGCCGTGGAGTCGTGTTTGGTGACATGGTTGGTGTCTCCCTGCTCCTCTGCACCCAGAAGGAGGCAGTCAGAGTCTTGGAGATGAAGCAAGAGATCCCTTCACTTTTGCTGGTTATTAATGTGAATGTGCTTACATGAACATACATGTATGATGATCTGTGCTTTTATTGCACAAAAACCCCCCAAAGTTATCTGTATGGTTTGACATTATTCCTCATGCAGCTCCAGCTGGGTTCAAGATTTACATTTTAATTATAAAGTGTTTTTTCCTACTTCTGCCTGATTATTAACTCCTTCTTTGCCTGGCACATGCACCACTGGTAGGAACACTGTGAAAACAGTGTTCCTAAGGTCCAGTACCTGAGGTCCCTGGGAAGATGCATCTGGTGCTACATAGAGGTCACTAGCAGAAACATCTGCCCTTCTCCCATTTCCTTTTCTGCCTCCTGTTCCAGGTGACAAGGAGTGAAACTTGGGTTCTCGTGATCCACATTACTTCCATCCTGTAGTGGTCCACTACGGTGGGGCACTTGTTTTCAGTGCCTGGCAGCAGTGTCGCTCACTGGTCCCCTCCACAGTAACAATTCAGGGTCTGTATGTTTAGTTATAAAAGTCAAAGGTTAAGTGATTTGGGAATAAAATGTCACTTAATGCAGCAGAAACACAACAGAACTGAACCCGCTGAGGCTTGCATTACTCCTGGGGTTTTCTTTTTGCTTGCAGGCTCAGTGTTAAGTAATTTTATTAACTGAGGAGGGGGAAACATATTATTCGCTAACATTTTTATCCTTGTTGCAAAATTTATTGCGTGTTGCTTCATAAGGTTTTGAAAGCAATGCAATTGTGAAGGCAAGGAAAGTAAAAATGAAACATGTTTGGCATTTGGGTTTGGGGTGGTTTTTTTGAGGTGTTATTTAAAACATTGTGTGATTAGTTAAAAGATTAATTGTTGCTTGTGGCTAAACAGATGATAAATTTAAAAATTATATTATTACAGTGTGTCAGCATAAAAGCTCTGTGTCCCAAGTGTGTCGCCTTTTTATGTTTCTGTTGACAAGGTTCACATTTTATAGCACACTACCAGAAAGTGTTGACACATATTCAGATCACTGATTAAATGTTTTAAAAACGTGCCACTCAGAAACTAACCCTGATGGTCTTGGAGACCGGCATTTTAGGAGTCTGAATTCATTTCCCTTCATCAGTTAGGCTGTAACACAGTGAGCAGTATTAATTAACAATTCTTTTTTTCCTTACACTGTAGTACATTACATAGGAACAGAGTAAGTTATAATATATTTTTAGGCACATATTTTTATGGTTGTCTTCAATATGGTGTCAAAATTATATGTTAAATAGCTACTCAGAAAGATACTTCGGCACTGAAATGGGGGGGAGGAATAATCTTTCTTTTGTAGGACCATATGAAGGTGTTTTTTGGTTTGGAGATTTTTTTGCTTTTGCTTATTGCTAACACTTTGGTTTGTCTGTCTTGAGACCATTGAACAATTTTAAAAAGTAGAACTCAGTGTGTTTGTAATTTCAAGCTGGAGATACTCTTCTTATTTTGAAGGTTTCACCTATGACTTGTTCCAAGTTCGATTTGCCACCTTAGATGTTTTCTTCTGCATGGAGTTGCCTGCAGATGATTGAGCTTCCTCCAGGCCCGCCATTTAGGTTTGCTCCAAAACTTTTTTATTGTATGGTCTCACAGGTTGCTGGGCAGTTCCCATTCCCTCTGCTTTCACAGAAGGGCTTCTTCTTCCCATAGAAGACTCATAGAATAAAATGCAAAACTATTCAGAAAGCAGAGCTTGGGATATAGGTGGTTCCTCCCAGACCTGCTCTCTTTCGCAAATTCAGGCTTCCTTGTAGTTCCTGCCCCCATCCATTTTCTGTTCTTGGAAACCAAGCAGCCTGTTTGCAGGGATAACAAAGGTGTGTTATTACTTGATTGTAAAAGTCCCCCCTGTGGATTGTCATGTGTTTGAGCCTCTGGAGCCTGAGCTCAGCATGGGAATTCCAGCTCTTGCTCTGGGCAGCAGCTTCTGGGTATCTTCTTCACTGTCTGTCCTTCAAAAGAAAATAACTAACCCTCATTAGAAGAGCATTACTTCTCATTTGACATAGGCTATGAAACTTAACCTGATAATTTCTGCTGGGTTTTTCGAAGGTTGTGGAAGTATGAAACATGCTATCTATTAGTGTTTGTGACTACTATTTTCTTTCTCAGTGTTTGTGACTACTATTTCTGGAAGGAAAAGTTTAGTCAAGTAAGAATATCCAGTTGACAAATTACTCTTGCTATTTCATGGGAAAGGAATGTTTAAAATACTATGAACATATCTATAATTATCTCACCTCTTGGTTCACTGGTAGATTTTATTGTGCCTATTACTGTCCATCAAACTCTACTCATATTATGACTGCCATCTGTATTCTGTTTTGTTGTCTTGCAATGCAACTATTCAGAGATATTTTTGGTTTTATTCTCGAAAACACTACTAAAATTTTGTGCAAATTCAGAAGCTGACTAGCTGAGTGAAGAAGGAATTTTTAATTGCACTATTTATAGCCTTTTGCATGTTTCATTTCCAAAATATCATCTCTCATGAAAAAAAGGTGAGGCTTCAACTGCAGTTTCTAGTGAAAACTCCCTGTAAACATTTTAAATTAAAAAACACCTGAAAGAAGACTTCCTCCCATCTTTATGAATTGAAATAACCTGTTGTGGGGCAGATAAGTTCTGTTTCTACATCTGTAAGCCCTGGAAAGCATCATATGTGTGCTCAAATAAAGCAGATGAAAGAGGCCTATCAATGTCCCTTCTGCTCTTGATGTTGACCTGACTCTTGTTTTCCTTTCCTGTTATGCCACTGAGGAGCATTTTTCAAATGTCTTGACTGTGATACACACTTGTCCGTGGGACCATTATGCAGCCAGGTGTGCAAGTCCCTCTGGTCACCTCTTCATGTGAGAGCCATCCTTCTTGTTTTGCTCCTGCCATCTTGGGGCTGCCACCTTTCTGCTTGTCCTCTCTGACAGCAGGAAAGTTGGTGGAGTTTGTACAACACAGGGTGATAGGTGCATATCAAAGAGAGAGAAATTGTGATTTTCCACAGGAAGGTAGTTCTGTCCATCCCTGAGACAGCAGTGATAAACCATTCCATGCGGAGCTGCCTCTTTATCAACAGACTGCCTAAAGGAAACATAACTTGTGTAGGCTCAATACCTGATATCTAGTTAACTAAAGAATGTTAAAAGGCAACCTAACAACATCCTGGCTCCATTAAACCAGTGAGGTTTTGATTTTGTTGAATTCAGAAGTTTCAATGTAGTTCTTCCATAGTGCTTTGGAAAACCCCGCTCTGGCAGTCAGGTAAATGGCTGGGCACAGGACACCTGAAGCAAAAAAGCACTTCTTGTTTGGTGAAGTGACACGACTGACCCAGAAATGCAGGATCAGTGGGCTCAGCTTGGGGTTTCCCAAGATAAACAAGAAAGCATTGCTTCAATATTGGCTTAATTTATATTTTTGAAAAATTAAATACCTTCTGAGCAATAACAAATGGAGCCATCACAGCACTAACAGACGTGAAAATGCATCCATCGCTCTGCTCACACTACAAAAAAGCCTGCACCCAAACTCCCAGTTGGGTATTATTTCCTGGATTTACTACAAAAAGAACAATGCATGTTTATTAAAAACAGAGTGGCTTTTAGCAGCAGCAGTAGCTCCACACACAATACACCAAAGCACAACAGGGGCCTTCTCCCGGCAATTGATGTGGAGAAGACCTTTGGCAGAGCAATATGGAAATTCGCATTCAGTGGCTTGATTAATTTGGAGTTTGGAAGCCACCTTCCCGAGATGGATGACAGTGGCTTATTAAATAAATAAATAAGGAGCAAGCTGAAGTCGCGCCGGCGTTATAGCATCAGATTTATGTCATCTGCGCAGGCAGAAAAGGCCTTTGTGGCCGCTATTGTTCGGGCTGTCAGCGGAGGCCTTGGCAGCGGCCTTTTGTCAGGACTTGTGTCGGGGGTAATGATGGGGAGATGACGGCGGTTGGTCTGTTTGATGTAACCCAGTTTTATGGACGCCGGAGTTGGCATCCACACACGCGGGCGGAAGAAAATAAGCGTGCCGGGGCGCCAGGCCTGCCTGCCCTCGGCTCCCCTCCGCAGAGCTGCCCGGGGAAGATGCCAGCCACGGCCCTGGGGCTCGGCCCGCGGCCTCGGGCTGTCACCCAGGGAATTGAAAGGGGAGGAAAGGTGCCCCTTGAGATGGCAGGGCGTGTCTGCTCCCCACTGCCACGGCTCTGGAGCTGGGGAGCGTGTGAAGGTGCTGCGGGAGTATCAGAAGCAAGCAGCAGGGTTCAGAGCATGTGTGCCTAAAATTATGTGGAAGTAATTAAGAGTTGTCTGGTACAAATCATAATAATGTGGTGTATGATAGTAACCTGGCACACTCAGGGTAGAAGCGGGGTAGGAACTTGAGAAAAAATGCTGCACCACAAGTTACTGTATGACGTTTTTAGAGAGGTGAAGGAACCCTGATTTAACGTATTTTCAGGAGAATTGATCTGCAATCCCTGTGGTTTTTGCTAAGATCTTTGTACTTTCGATTTGATATTTTAATATCTTATCCTAAGAAGCAGAAGACTTTAAAAAGCAAAACTTTGTTTGGAGTCCCATGTGATTCATTTTTTCTACAGAAGCATAAAAGAAGTTTATGTTGCTCATGTGGGAGTCACTTAGCTCTTCCACACTAAACACAAGAAGTAGATAGATCACCGCAAGTCATCAAAAAATGTGCGCACACTGACTTGAAGGTGGGAGATAAAAAAATCCCCTCATTTCAGAACAACTAAGAACAACTCACTTTATTATGTCACAAAGCCAATACTGTTGGGTAAAAAAATTAAAGACTATTTGCACCCACTGGGAGTACCTGTCCAGTCTGAGCTCTGTGGCTGCAGATGAGTTTGCGTGAGGACTGAATAGTTGCCATTCACGTTAGAGGTCTCAGTCAATTAAAGTCAATTAAACTCCACTAATACAGCACTGAAAAACTGAGAATTTATCATAAAGACTTCTTGAACTTCCTACTTTGGAATTGCTTTGGAGGCAAGTACCTAGAAGTGAGCTCTGTTTGACATCAGTGAACCCAGTGAGAAAGACTCTTCATCCAGAAGCCCTTTTTTGAGGGGTGGAGGGAGGGGGGAAAGTGTTAGAACAAAATCGTTGAGATTCCTACTTAATTTATGAATAGATTTTATACAAAGTTCCACAGTCTTAAACAAACAAACAAACAAATAAACAAAAACAGTAAGCCTGGACAACCCCTTAGTGTCTCATGCCACTACTAACTGCATGCTAGAGATTTGCCAGGGTGGAATTACAGCACAGGAGTTTGCTGTAAAATTCACTGGGCAGAATTTAATCTCTTTTGTAAAATACAAAATCCATAAAAATACCAATCATTATTCTGGATTATGCCCAAACTTTGGTCTTTTTGGAAACACGAGTATTAGTTCTTTGTTGAATACGTGGAGAATAATGGAGAAAAGTGTTTTCTTGAACCAATTTACTTAAGTTGGAGGGGGAGCTGAATGTAAGGAAGAAATACATTTTACTGGCTAGTATTATCCCATTATCCAGATGTTTGCTCGAGATGATCATTTTGCATGAGGATTTCTGAGCAATGTTTGCTAAGGTCTGTGATGTTACTAAGATTGCATGTTATAGATTTGGTATTAACTGAGATCTTTATTAAAGTAATTTCATTTAAGAAAATGCACATTCTGTTCATCTTTATGTGACTGTCTGAGTTCAGTGTAAGCAATGCCAATTTGCTTTGAGAAACCGTGTAGATTGGTAAAACAGAACTGCTGTGGTAAGTTAAGGAGGTCTATGCTACATGAAACATTTAAAATTTAAGGGCTAAATCTTATAGATAACCGTACAAGTCAATTTAGACTAAGTCTTGTAAATTCATCTTAGATATCTATCTTTGGAAAGTATTATATCTAACTAACTTTGGAAAGTATTCATGTTATATATCTTTAACTTTGGAATGTATTTTAATATCATTACGTAGAATACTTTGTATGAATTTTAAATAACTCCTGCAAACACACCATCAGCTTCTCAAAAGGGTTGATAGTTGCTTTGGTGCAGTTTTCATCCACAGCTGACACAAGTTATCATTCACAGTAACCTTCTAGAAACAGAAAATCCTCTTTCCAAAGGTTGTCTCCATTTCTGTGTGACTTCGGTTGGTGAATTGAGAGCTTTGGGTATTTTGGAAGAAGCAACGTCATTTTGCAGCATTTATCTACCCTAATTTACCCATGTAAAAAACGAAAAAAACTACAAAAACCCAAAATTGTTTTTGAAACCTCCTTCTGCTGTGCATGCTGTGACTTCTCGTTATCTCTGGAGCTATTCTTGCATGTGCTCAGTTGTAAGTGAAAATTACTGTTAGACAATGTCTTGAGGTGGTATTCAAAATGTTTTAAAGAAATTAGGGCATATATCAAAAGGAGGGCACCTAGTTATGGTTTGCACTGAAAATAGCACACCAAAAACCTGGAATGTTGCTTAGGGTGAAACAAAGCCCATATTTTATTTTGCAGAAGTATCAAGTAGTCCTTCTAAGCCACTCAAATATTGCTCATTCACCACAACTGTAAATATGAATATGGGCCAGGCAATCACTCTGATTACCAGTGTAATGTTCAACACCTGCACACATCAAAGATGTTGTTTGGGTTTGGCAGGCCTTGGGTATACCATTTCTGAAAGCCTCTGATTATCATTGATTTAGCCATGCAGATTCATAGGAAGATAATATATTTAAACAATGGGTCTCTTTATTTAAAGAGTGTACCAGAAATTAGCTAGCAATATCTCCCTTTTTCCTGTTCAGTCGTGGAAATCAATGGGGATTTTACCAGAGCAGTGTTTTATCAAGAATGGTGGGCATATGTATTTCTAAAACATTCTCCTTTGATAAAATGTTCAGGTTTGTTTCCTGCTCTTATATTAACTATATGGCTCTGGTGTCCTTCTATCAATCTTCTCAAATCTCCTTTTCTCTCTATTTAACTACATTTCCTTTTGTACTATTTAATTCTGTAGGATTTACTCCTTTCTTGTTTGCTTGTTTGTAGCAAATAGTTCCAGTTGCATTTCATGGAGGGTGGGAAGGATTTTTAGGTGAGGATCTGGTCCCCCAGGAACTGACATCACCATTTCAGTTAAAGCCTGAATTCTCAAGCAGCCCTTGGAGTGCAGACATACATTCCAGGAAACTTTGTCCCACTAGCTGGGTGCAAAAACAGAGCAAGGCTGTTACCTTGGCATTTCCTTTGTAGATCCTTGCACTCCTCTCATCTGGCCAATGTGGTAGAGTTTTATTAGGCAAAAAAATTTTAGCACCTTCTAATTGCTAAAATGCTTTTGCTAAAACTGTTTTCCAGACCCTTGATGTTAAGGGACTAGAAGAGAAATTAAATTCCAGAATTCCTCTTTGACCTATGCATTAATATATCTCAAGACCCAAAAGTAAACAAAAATTCGTGGACAACTATGAGAAGCAATGACCGCTGCAGGTGTGTACGCCAATTGGTAAAAGATAATTCCGAATCAGAAAACTGTGTTTGTGTTAAAAAAATGCACTTGGAGGTCTTTCTACCACTGTTTTGTAATGTGATGAAGTGTTTTTTGCTTATTTCTGAGCTAAGTTTCTGGGTCCTAACCAAATCTTCCAAAAAGAGAATGAAAAAGAGAGAAAATCTTTTTGGAGTATGCCCTGCCCTATAAAAGCACCGCTCTGCAGGAGTTACAAATGGCTTTTTGGCTAAGTTCAGCAGCTGAAAGGGCCTCTACTTTTGTCTCCAGCTCTGACAATAGCTGTGGAGAAGAATGTCTTCTTTAAATTTCTGAGGATCAAGCTGAACCTTCAGCTGCCAGGGTTTCGTCTCTCCTCTTCTCTGCACTCCCCAC
>VZSR01003803.1:45412346-45515455 GCA_013398615.1 Brachypodius melanocephalos
AAAAAAAAAAAAAAAAAAAAAGTTAAAGTGTCTAATCCTGCTTCCATTGAAATTGATGTAACTTTATCTCTTGTCAGTATTTTTTTTTTAAGGTAGGCTCCTCTTTTGGGCTACTGGAAGTATTTTTTAGGTTACTTTTTAGTATACTCCTAGGCTGAAACCAGGTTTCATATTTAACAATACAATATAAAAATAGCTAAGGAAAGGAGACAAGACTTCATCTCTGTAAAAACTCTTTGGGTTTAGTAATAAGCAGTAGAATGTTGGTGTTTTCTGCATGGTTGAAGACAGTGTAAGCTCTCCTATTATTGGTTGCAAGCTTCTATATCAGGGCTATGGGCTGCTGTCCGGCAATACTGGAGATCCAGCACCAGCAGGCTCTCTGAAGTCAGGTAAATAAAGCAGTTATTCCAGGAAATAGCTGAGCTGACATCAGGTCTCCTTGTGTTTGTTTGTTTGTTTGTTTGTTTGTTTTTAAGGAGTGCCTTGGTGCCCGTATTTCTGATATTCCAGTGCTACCTCACCTGCCCTAGCAGTGAGAGCTGGGCTCAGTCTCACCATCACTCTGACCAGGTTCAAACTCCAAAAATGCCCAAGTTGTTCAGCCATTTGCTGTTTTGATCAAAGATCCCTTATTCTTTCTGTTGAAGCTCAGCAAAACAGAAATGCCAATAGCGTTTTATATGGCAGAAATGGACCTTTGCCTCAGTCCTCCCCAAAACAGCTGGTATCCTGGAGCACAGGACTTCTTGGAGAACATGGACAATAGGGGAGACCCAGGATCCCCTTCCCTGGCACAAACTCCTATAAACAGTGACGTGCCCCTCCTTTTGTCCAGCCATGTTTTAGGACAAAGAGGTGCCTCTGAGGGAGCTCCTGCTGGACTGGAGACGTTCTGCAGTAGGGAGGGGACCCCAGAGCACATTTTGCTTCTCCATCCCTTGGTCCTCACAAAGAGCTGCAGAGGACTGAGGACAGCAGAATACAATAGGAAGGGTTAAAAGCCTAAAAGGGTTAAAGGATAATTGCAATTATCTTAAATTGCTAAGACAGAAGCCTTGTGGTGTAGCTGCAGCTTTCAAAGTGCAAGTTGTTAGGGTAGCTTCTACAGTCAGTAAAGGGAGAGAGGCCCATTGGGAGGGCAGATCTTCTAACCCAAAGACACCAGGCTTTTTCTTTGGAAATAGCTGATTTTCTTGATTGATAAATAGGGATCACCTACACAGGTAATGCTTTCGATTACTGGTGTGAGATGTAATGAAATCTCCTCCTGAACTGGTAAAGTATTTAAATTGCAAAAGTTGTGATGCCACCGAAAAGGTAGCAGTCCTGAAGCAGCTGGGGAAGCAGAAAAATCATTCTGCGCCCAAAATAAGTCTAATGGTTAGCTGATGAAAAAAGAAAATATTGTCCTAAAAGATGTGGATTTCCAAAGGACTATATCTCTGAATATATATCTGTAAATTTGTAGAACTGCTAGAAAAATACATTATGCTTTGCAGAGAAATGTAAAATGGACATCAGACTGACAGATTTTGAGAGAATTATTGCAAGAGAATAATGCCACTTTATTCATTATTCCTATTTTTCATATCAAAAGCATAGATCTTTGGTTTAACAGCTTCTAGGTTTTATTTTAAGGGGGAAAAGGATATATAGAGACTTCCAAGAGACTTACCTAGTAGCAACAACCATTTTGAGCAGAGGCTGTGTTTGCTGGGTACAACGCAGTGTCATGTAGAAATGCTTAAATTACTTCTGAGTGAGCTAGCTCAGGAAGTCAGAGCAACGTAATTGCATTAAGTGCTCTACTCAAGCTAATGTTATTTTCTGCTTGTACCAGGACAGCTTTGATATGTCTGATGGCATTACATTAGGTGTGTCAACTTGCCTAATGCACAGAGTAATGCACGGTGCCTAAAGAGCTGGAAGACCAAGATAGGTGCCATGAAAGGAAGCAACTTGGTGCTTCTGACACTGCGCTACAAACTCGCTTTCCTACAGCAGGGAATCATCACGTGTGCGTTTGCGGGTGCTGTATGAAATCTATATAATCTATTTCATATAATGTCAGGCATAATGTAAGGCGTTAGAGGAGGATTAAATCAGAAAGAAAAAGGAACAAAAGTGGGATCATTTGGCCTCCTAAGGCCCTTAAGGGAATGGAAAACAAGTGTAACAATGTGATAATTGTAGCTCCACGTTGTCTCCTTGGTGTGACACCGTTGTGGGGCTCCCTTATGTACCTACGAATTGTGGGATTTGTCTGTGCACCCCACCGATGGCAGCTTTGGAAGCGCCCGGCGCCACTCCAAAATCACAGCTCACTGGGATAAAATGGAGAGCAGTTAATTTCTTTAAGGGTAGAGAAGC
Source organism: Brachypodius melanocephalos (assembly GCA_013398615.1). Lineage (NCBI taxonomy): Eukaryota > Metazoa > Chordata > Aves > Passeriformes > Pycnonotidae > Brachypodius > Brachypodius melanocephalos. The sequence continues at coordinate 45,414,720 of VZSR01003803.1, forward strand.
CCAGAGGATAATGCAGTCATTTAACTGCCTTCCCTGGCTTGATGTATGAAGTGGATCCTCGAGTAGTTCCCATAACATTTTGCTGGTGGTTTAATCATTACCAAGAGAAAAGCCTAAAGAATGCAGAGAACAGGACGCTGCACTTGTGGGTTTCTTTCAGGGGTAGTGTTTTCTTCTGTTTTTAAGAAACGCATGTCTTTGATGAGATATGGCTGCAGGCTACCATTTTACATTTTATGGCTGCAGGCTACCATTTTATGTTTTATGTCAGCTACCTTTTGTCAGTGGCTCATTATTGATGCTGTATTCTGTTTTAATTCACACTGCTCTGCTAATCAATTACAGCATTTATCCATTAATCAGGTGTTCTGACAGGGTCAATAACTGCTTTGCAGTTTTGTGGAGTGTTGTGCATTATCAAGCAAGTAGCAACAGTCAGTGGATTCGTTTAGCATGGTGTTGTTTTCACAGGCTGGTGAACTTTCAGGGGAGTAAACACCTAGTGAGGCTTCTGGCAATTATCTGGGTTTTTTGGATTCCTTGTCAAAAACCTCATCTGTTTGCAAAATTTGTCCTTGCTGGTGGGTGTGCAAGAGCAAGTGCATGAATGCGTGCGCTCACGCATATGAGCCTGCATGCACCCCTGTGTGCCTGCCTTCCCCGTCTGTGTGTGCACAAATAGACATAGGTACCCTGTAGCCTAAATATCCACCTTATAAAACGTGCCAGTTCACTCCATGGTTTGTAACAACTATACTGGTGGTAAATCATCATCAGCATTAAAGGGATTTTTTCATTTTAGCAAGTGGTATAGATAACAGAGGGGGAAACACTTAATTGGACAGTTACAGTTTTGGTAGTTAAGTTACCATCTATAATGATGGTAACAGGTTTCAATTATCTTTTTTATGACAGATGTACCAACATTTAATTGTTTCTCGTCAAGTGTGGAAAGAAAAGACACTTCTGTAGATTTTTCAATTCTTCTACATGTCACTTAGCTGTCTGCACCATTGTTTGAGCTCCTTTCTCTCATCCTTTTTGCAGCAATGAGTTGTGTCATTCCCTCATGATCAGCACTTTTGTTGTCTTTGTTTTTTGCTGTACCTCAGAAGTCCATCTTTTCTTTCATCTCCTTCCCATTCATGCATGAGGGAACAGTTGTGCTCTGTTGTGGGGATGTTCCGCTGGATTTCAAACAGTAGGGTTTCTTTTTATTCTCTTCTAAGTAGTACAATGGGGCTGAATGTCTGTTGCAGAATGCACACACTAATATGCCAGGTTATTTGGTTTCTAAGAAGTCAATAAAAATGCTACATTTAGGTTCAGTACTTGGCTTGCTTTTTTTCTGCTGTTTGCCTTTCGGTCTTCAGTTATAAATCTGTTTGTTTGTTTCTGGTTATAAAATATAATCCTTGATATTAAATCCAAGCGTGGAATCAACAAACACTTAGGAAAAAAATGTTACTGGCGATGGAGTATTTTCACACTAGCAGGTTTGGCAGACTCTGTCTTCCCTGATAAGGAAGGGGAAATTGCCGCCAAATCTAATTAATGGGGTCTATAACAGGAAAGGAGAGAGAGGGAGTACAGGGTGGGGGGTAGATGCAATCATGAGTTCATCTTGGCAAAACTTTCTTGTTTCTTGGAGACTTAGCTAGTCTTTGCATTTAAGAAAAGGGAGCTTTAGTAGATTTCATTTTTAAGGACTTTCTTTTTGCTTGTGTGTGTACTTAGTTTATAAACACATGTTCAAATCCATTTCAACAGCAAAAGGCTAAAGACATAAAAAGCAAGAGATATCTTCAGACACTTTGTTCTCATACTCAGGAACAATCTTCAAAATCCTTCTTAATGAGGTCATAAAAGAAAAAAAATCGAACAAGTGGTACTTGTGTACCTCTCTAGGATGTGTCATCGGGGTCACTCGCCACTAGGTTATCCTATTTAAAAAGGGATTGGGATAGTTCAATCAAGCATTGCATTAAGAGAGAGACTTTGATTAATTCCTTCTCTTCTCTATTGTGCCATAGATAATTTCAGTAAATTTGTGATACTTTCTTCTTAGTCGGTGTTGAGGCTTAGCATTCTCAATGCGTCATGCTGAGTATTAGCATTTATTGGGCCTATTTGGCTGAAGTAAAGACGAGTGTAGGCTGCAGACAGCCCTCTAATCTTTGACAAGTGAGGCCATTCTTTCAACATTACCGTTATCTCAGGTCATAGAGAGAAAGTGTTCTCTTACAGGTTTGCTGCAGGAACAAATATGTCATGTAAAGGAAGGGGAAGAAGAAAAAGTAAGTAGGCTGATGGTTTATTACAGATTTCTTTTTAGAAAAACTAGACGTGACTTTTACGGAGAAAATTACTGTCTTGAATAACTTGTTCATTTTGTGACACAATGGGAGAGAATTAAAGGAAGGCAAAGCTGAGCCTTGTTACCAACTTGTGCCGTGACTAGAGACTTGAAATGCAGCAGAACTGCAACTCAGAACCCAGCTGTGATTGCATTATATCTATACTTCTTGAAACCTAACTTTTTATTTTTTTAAAGTGATTGGCTTTGGTGGGAAATTTCCTTTTTCATTTAATTCTCCTTAAAAAAAAAAAAAAAAAAGAAAAAACCTCAAAGGACCTGTTTTGACAATGAAGGAATCATGTTATGTCCTATTTCTCAACTTAATATCCATTTTTTTCCATTTAAATATAGGTCTTTAGAATTTGCATGATATGTCTTTTATTCATTGTAAAAAATTTCTCTCTTTATGTTGTTTGGTGTAATCTCCCTTCTCTTCCCCGGCTGATTTTGAAAATGTGTGTGATAGTTGCTCCGGAGATTCAAGGCCCTGTTGGGTATACACATATTTAGGCGCTCTTTGAAAAGTGGATTTTTGACCTGATAGACCGTAACGGCTCCCAGGGAGCCACTATGGTCATTGTGTAAATCCTTCTTAGTTTTCGGTTTACTCACTTGATATACCGTAACGGCTCTTAGGGCCGTTATGGTCTTTTGTGGTAATCCAGCTGCTGCACATGCGTGTGAAGCTTTTGTGCCTGAAAATCCTGGGGAAGTTTTGTTGGGAGCGTAGCAGGCATGTCCAGAATTGCTTCCTTTCTGGTGGGATGGGATGAAATGGCTGGAGGAAAAAGTGATGGCTCTTCTTCCTTTCCCGCTGGCAGTTGCCAAAAACATTGGGGCACCTAAAAGACTAACAGCCAAGAAATGTATACAAAAAAGCCACAAACCCTACTGTCATATGCACAAAATATCATGTGGAAAGAGTGATTTGACTCAAAATGTTCACAAGTGTGTAACAACTGATTTTTATTTATGCAGTTGTTTCATGTATGTCTAAGATGTGTCAGGCTACTGCCCAGTGGGATTTTTGACAACTGAGTTATTGACCCTTGAAAACGGGGAGTTGTAAGTGAAAGGCTGATATAGTCGTAACTATAGCAACACTGTCAGTGTTCCTAGTAATTATTAACTTTTTTTAATAAAAAAATTAAGAAGCTGTTTCTTTTCTTAAAGAAGCCTCTATTACAAACTGATGATGCCACCATGGAGATGTGATATGTTGAAACAATGCATGTCAACTAATTACTAAAATAAATAAAGTGCTGCAAAAGTATCGAAAAGAACCAAACATCACTTGCGTGTATGAGTGAGGCCTATCGGTTCAAACTGTTCATATGAGACAGGGATGGCAGACACGTTTAGCCATCATTTTGTGCTGTGGAAAGCTGTTAGAAGGCTTCATTTTCATTACTTGTGCAACTTTTCATGGAGTGCTCCCCTGAGAGAGTCAATGTTTCTACTGAGGCTTGCAGGCAGAGATTCAGAGATTTATTTGGAGTTAATTCTTTTTGTATGGGACCAAGTGATTTGACTGCAATGTGTGTGCCTGCTCTTAGCACGGAGAGTGGCTGTGGCTCCCACAGATGCAGTTTTACATGGGCTGCTTGGCAGAGAGCACTTCAGGTTGTGATGCCAGTGGACTGTCAGAGCCTATGCTACACCCTCCCTCTGCTAAGAGTTGCCAGAGGTCGCAGATCTCTGTCCTGGCATGACTCTAAGCACACGTGAGACGTATCTTCCTTGTACCACTTCCCATGCTTTTGTCCCAACTCTTGCTCAGTGGTGGCTGTCAGCTGATGTGTTTCAGGTGGGGCACCTTCAAAAAATGATGCTGCTGTTCTGGAGTAACCCTTCACCCCTATGGGGACACAGCCAAAGACTGCCCATCTCATCTGAGTGTGGTTTTCCAGGACTATATGCATGCTCGTTTTGGGTGGGGGAGTCAAGAGGGGAGGGAAAGACTGTCGTATTTCAGCAGGATCTCCTGAGCTGCAGACCACTTGCAGAACATTGTTATGGTTTTGTAAGACTTGTCAAGTCACTAAAGCTTTTATTATTGGCCTAGGGTATGTTTGCATTCTATAACCCACGTTCTCACAAGCATGAGAAATGTCTGTTTCTGTATCAAACTTGCGTACCTTAATATTTAATGAAAGCACAGAAAGAATTTAATATTGCCACAAATGACAGCAAGTCCTCTATTTTCTTATTCCTTATGATTCAAACTATTGATAGTACTATATTTAATAGAGTTATTTAATTCCTTCTGTTGAACAATCAGTTGCTAAGCTTTCCTTAGCCAGGTTTTAGATAATGGCTTTTGTTTTTGCTTAGCCATCTGTCCCTGTATTAATTGTCCTTTTTCCCTAGCATTCACCCATAATTTTGGCAGACTGGTTCCTGAGGTTGGTCTAAATTCCTTTTGCTTCATTTTCTATTGTTGGACACTGTTACCTTTAGCATTTCACACATTTAATAGATGCAATTCTGGCTACTGAAAGGAAGTTCAGTCACTCACACTGCATTGCAGGGAGCTGAAGTTTCTTTATTTTTATGCAACATTAAGTGCTGGCAAAACTATCTAGAGGCCTAAATTAAAATGATCGCTTGTGTGCAGGAAATCAGTGTGTAGGCCATGTAAAAACATTTTTCTGTTTTCTCTATGAAGTGAGGTGACAGGTCACACTTAGAAGGTTTCAGAAGAGCTTCTTCTGGGATGAGCATCGAAGTTCTCATTTAATTACCATTCTCTGCACTGAACCGCTGTGTTCTGTGTGTTTTACACAACTTCTTCCCCCGTCTTTCACTGGAAGGCTCCTGAACCAGGCCCTGACTCAGAGTGGTGGCTAGCCAAGTGATATTACACGAGCACTCAGCCTCTTCACATTATGCTTAGCTTATTGACTGAATCAAGATTCCACTCTCTCCTTTTTGCTTCCTCCTCTTCCTCCCTCGTGCTTCTATCTTTGACTCCTCTTTCACTGCTTCGTTCCTCAAAGACTTTTGCCACTCTACCTGTTTTCCAGTTGGCTGCCCTGAGTTAATACTTTTCTGTCTCTGATGCTGCATCAAGAGTCTCCTCAGCTGCTGCTTCACTGATTCTTCCCTCACCAAAATCTCCACCGACCTTGTCCTCTTCCTTTTTCTTCCTTTTTTTTTCCTTTAAATTCTTCAACTTACTCTTTTAGTCTTGCCTTTGACCTTGTTTTCTTGTGACTTTTTTAGTGAATGTCTACTATGTCTCCTTTTTTGCATCCCTGACTGATGGTGTGGTTTCTTTTCCATGGCCTCACCTCCTTTCCTTGTTCATCTCTCCCACAGTCCTTCCTCATCTTCTGTGGTTGCTCGGTTGGGGACAAATCCTGGAAGAGTCTTCCTTGCCACTTGCACAAAACCAAAACCCGTTCCTTCTTGTGGTGCCCAGGGGCCATCTCACCAAGACCTTATGCATTTGTCACCCCTGTCCTGGAGAATTGGGCCATCCTGCCTTGCTGAGTGCTGGCTGTTCAGGACTGCCTCTCTTACTTTGACTCACCTCTAGAGCTGCCGGTTGCATGTTGTCAGCTTCAGTTTTTCCTTTCTTGGTGGCCATGTCCTGGGTTTTCCTCACTTCATTACTCTGCCAGACCTGGCTTCTTGCAGTTTACAGTTACCTTTTAATTCTCTTCCTCCTGTAGATGGTTTTTAGGCTGGCCCTCAAACATGAGCTAAGTCTTACAAAGTTCTCCAACTTCCCTGTTTTCAAAGCCACCCTAATATTCCTTGTGATAGGTTAAACGTTGGTTTGTTGATTGCTGTTTCCAAGCAATGGAAAAGACATAGAGAGTAATAAAAGTGTATTTTGAATCAAGATGTGAATGTCTATTAAAATAACAGGATAATAAATATACTGCAGCCACCTGAAACCTTATTTGTCTCTTCTATCTTTAGCCTCTTTTATCTTCACTTCTCCATAATTCAATCTGTCCTGGTCTGGAATCTGTCTTCTGTTTGTTTTCTTCATAACAGGAACATTTTTGCAGAGGTTAGAAAATAATGAAACAGAATATTTGAAGATTAGTATAATTGCAACCACATGCATCTTAACTACTGGTTATTTATTTTTCAAACTAATACAAGCCACAGAGGCATGAATAAATGTACTTACTGATAGTTATAATGTTCTTTTTGTGGATCAAAATCTAACAACATCTTCAAAATGCTCAAGTTAGCATGTATGACTGTTGTCACGGTGGGAAAACAATTTACATTATATCTGCTTAGGACAGGAACAGAGTCTGTTTTTTCTAAGGCCTCAGCTGCAGTTTTCACAGCCCAGACTGGGCCCTTAGGAGAGGGAAGGAGAACATAATTTAGATTGGAAAGGACCCTTAAGATATTCATGGCAAGAGTATGCCCCACCTTATCCTGGTGCTTCTCAAGAGGGAAAAAGGAAAGAATTATTATCTATTCTCCCAACCCACCACTTTTGTGTTCAGTTTAATGCCTCTGGGTACTGCTGTAAATGCCTGTTTTAGCCATTAGTCTTTCTTCCCCCCTGTTAACCTATACTGGTAGAGAAACAGTGAAACTTGTGAAACAGCCCCTAAATTCCCTCCTTCACCTCCAGAGCAGTATGAGCAGGGTCAAGGAAAAGAGGATATGAGTGTTCGCTTTTTCACAGCTAAAAATGTTGAGCTCCAAGAGATGAAGTGGAAAGAAGGAGTGTCAGTTCTGGCAAAAAACACATGGCTTGTTTATTCTGGCAGGGATTTGTCAAAGACAGCAGTAATGTGAGGGACAGCACTGCTTTGGCTCACGGTGACATGGCTTCAGTCTGTAGCAGCTGCAAACATGTGGGGTCACACCTGAATTTGCAAGATACACAGGATGCCCACAGTGTGTGGATGCAAAGTGTGTGATGCAAAGATCTCTAGCCTTTTACAAAGGCAAGGCAGGGCAATTGATAAATAATGGTGGAACAGCCTTCAGAGTAGTATATATGGGGTCCTGGGGAAACTTTGTATTCCCCTGGAGAATTCCCACTCTAATGCCTTTGCTGGAGATGCAGGAACAGGTAGTTTATTGCAGCAAAGTATGAGGAATTTTTGGAACTAAAAGTTGGGCAAAAAGCAATTGTATTATTCCTTGGATTTATGGAAGTAAATTTTTTGCCACTTTCCACTGATCAGTACTGCTGTTGTATTATGCCATGTTGAGTCTTCTTATATACATACGTGTGTACACATATGCACATTTATATATGTACATTTATATGTGCACAAATACATAAATAGATTGTGTATGTAAATAGATACATACAGGCACATAAAGATATAAGCGTGCACACATATAAATGTTCACCTCTGACTATTGTGGCTGCAGGCCAAAAGAAAACCTTACCTTTAAGAGTGGGCCTATTTAAATATCTGCTTGGACTCTCACATTCCATTCTTGCTTGCACACAGAAATAGTGAGGTCATTGTTTTGCATGTTCTCCTTTAAATACAAATGACACAAAAAAGGAGGGAGGCTTTGCCTGCTGGATGTGTTCTAGAGAAGAGAGTAGATATGCCACAATTTTTTTTTCACCACATTTGATGTTAATCTCTGTCAACAAATTTTGTCATTACTGAGACACCAGTTCAACTAAACTGTTATTCAGGAAGAAGATAAAAATTGAAACATCCACGACATTCTTCCTATCAGCAAGGAAGCAGATGATAGCAAACAAGGCACCAAGTGAGACTAAAACTGGTTCAAACCATCCAAATTCCTTATATATAATATCACCTTTGGGAGGTACTGTTTCTTAATATTCTCACAGATTACTGGAAAGCATTGCAGAATTAAAATATATCTCAAGGCCTTTGCACTAAAGTATATCTGAAATGTTACCCAAAGAAAAAAGTTGGCTGATTCAGTAATGGAATAATTTTTCTCTTTATCCAGGACAGGACAAAAGACACATGTCATCTAACTGTCTTATTTCCTTAAGTCTAAACCTGTTGTTGTTAAAGAAGACTTAAAGGAGAGCCAAGCCATGCCTTTATGCATTTTCACAGGGATTTTTTTTTCCTCACAAGGTTATATATATCAGTGAGTTGAGAGAGTCTGTCTGTCGTTCAGTTTTTACACAGATGTGGAATGCCATAACACTTACTTAAAGAAACACAGCTGCTCAGTTAAATGTCATAAAAGCTGTTATGTGGAAGTAGACTTAATCCTATTTCTCCTTATAGATTTTATTTTCATGTAATCCAAGACTTTTGCTTATCTATAATGTACCATCATTATGAGCTAAAAGCCATTATCTTTACATGTGCAGATTGGAAGGGAGGCAGTGGATTTTTCTTCTTCACTTATTTTTAAATAAATGCTGAACAGCCTGTGTCAAGAATTTAGAGGGGAAAAACCCTCACTGTTAAACTAAGGTAGTTGGAAGAATTTCTTCTTCCTGGGTCTCCCAAGCAAGCTGTGTGTGTGCTTGGTGACCTCTTCTGTCTCTTTCTTCCCTTCCCTATCTGCCAATCTATCTTCTCTCTAGTGTCCAACTCTTTCCTCCCCTCTAGGCAGCCATTAAGGACAGGGCTGTTTTTTAAAATTTAGTTTTAACAGAGGGGAACCAATGATGAAGATGTATGTTGCGATGCAGTGAGATAGGAAATCCACATTTAATAGAACTGGATGTTTGGGAGAAAAGGGGCATCCCTGTGAAACAAGGGCGTCAGTGAGGGGAGCAGCTTTCGTTCTTCAGGTTTGCCTAAGTGTCAGTGAGCCTTTTCATATGTTCACTGGCCACAGTAAATATATGTTATAGGAACCATAACCACACAGGTAATCTCACCTGGGAAATACAGATAAGAAACTTCCACAGAACATGTAATAAAATAAGAATGCTTGCATTTGCACAGGCCCATCAGATGCCCCCCAAAAAGAGCTGTTACCTGATAATTAGATTTTTTTTTTCTTTTTTTTCCTTTTTTTTAAAATGAAAATAGAATCATAGTGATTTGCAGAAAGTTGATTTTCACCCGATTTGACTTTCAGTGATTTTTTAAAGTGTCCGTGTTGATGATGAACTGACCATAAAATGGGATGGGACTTTTTAAGTGGGGGATCTGAAACAGGGACCTGGGACCCATGGTTTTAGGACAGGTTTCTGAGTTTCCTGGAATGTGGCAAAGCTAATCTGAAGAGTTCTGTGAAAATGTTTAGAGAATTAAATTATAACAGAAGTTTAGGAATAGGGCTAAAATAAAATAGCTATAGCAATCTTTTGATTTAGTGTTAAAACATATTCCTTGGCCAGTGTTTATCCTCCATCACACATTCTTATTATCTGTCTGGTAAATTCAGCAGCTTTGTCGTCTCTGAGCTTGCCTACATAGCAAAGCTTATGCCTGGTAGGACAGGCTGTAGTGATATGACCAATGTGTTCCTTGAAACTTGTTCCCTGCTGGGAACCCCTGGGGTGGGGTTCATCTCCCCCAGGCATGATCACCGCCTCAAGGGATATCAAGAGCTGCCTGAGTCAGGAGGAGGATTATGCCTGAATCCACTCTTGAGAGGTGCACCCTGGGCTCTGACCACACCCCCCAAATATGCACCCATGGGGGTGGCAGGACCTGACCCACCAGCTGAGTAGAGTGAGGGGTTTGTCCCTTTCAGGGTGTCACTCACTGTGGGGAACTCTCTGGACAGAGAGGTGCTGAGCTTGAAGAGACTGGTGGGAGCTAAATTTGCAATTTTTAGTTTACTGACCTTATGAAGGAGATGGTTTTGGAGGGCCATTGCTGAGTTAGGGTTTGGCATGCCTGTTGCCATATAATAAAATTATCCTTCAGCTGCTTATGTGAAAGATCAAAATGAGCTAACAACTGTCACCTATTTATCATTAATGTCATCATATTTGTTATTTCCTTTAATCCTGGATTCCTAAAATCTCACTTTTAACTTATTTTTTATTTTTCAAGAAAGTTTTTTTTCTTTGAAAAAGCTTGAAAATACAAAGTCAGGGACACAGAACCAGAAAATAATGTTTCAATATGCACTTTAAGATACTGCAATTTTTAATGAATCGTGTTGTTCACGATTTTTTAAATTCTTGGTGACATTAGCAAATAAAAAAAACCAGCTTTTTTTTTCAAGAGATGTATGGAATAAGGGGCAGATGCAGAACAAATACTGAAGAAAATGTAGATGTTTCATTGTCCTCTGTACAATAACAGTAATAATGTTAAATTTTGTAATGTACTGGAAAAGACAGGGGGGAAAAGGAAGTTTCATTACTGGATAATAAAGCACTTAAATAAAGTGTTTATTTACTTGAAATCATGAAGGTTCTGTCTTTATAATGTTTTTTAATCCACCCACTGGTACTAGTTTGGTATGTTTTAACATTGGATAATAGAATAGAGATGTAGTTAAAGGTATGAAAATATAGAAGTCAGAATTTTTGGGAATTCCATGCTGTATTTTGAAATTAATAGAATAAGAACTGGTTTTCAATTGATATGATTTTCAAAGGAAATAGGGCTGGGCTTATTATTGTTACTACCACAATCATCATAGAAAGATTCCAACATTTTGCTAGCATTGAGTAGTGCTAACAGCACAGAAGACTCATTTGATCTTATATAATGTTTTCATGGTTAATAAGATTTGCATATGACATTTTTGCATGATTATAAGTGCTGGAATGTCATTGCAGTAGGCATTAACTCCTGCGATTGAAGTTAAGGGAGTTTTGGGTTTTTTTAATAGCTAATCAAGAGTTTAACTGCCTCTGGGGCATTTTAAGAAAATGTTATACTGTACTTAACGAACATTATACTGCAAATAAGAATGATATTCTTGTAATTAAAACAGTCTGGATATTGCTTAATGAATGCTTTTCTTATCTTAATGTGTAGGCAGTAAGGATTCATGTAGTTGCCTTTATTAACTTGTGGAGTTAGTTAAAAAGCTGGTTAAAACAGTAAGTCCATATCAGGTCAATGTAAAATGCTTATGTAGGGATTTCATTGCTCTTATAAATCCACTAGTTAAAAAATAAACACAGATGCTCATTTGTGCCATCCTGAGCCATATTGCAGGGTAGTATTTCTGCCTGTAGACATTTCCAAAGTTAAGTGTTGCCTAGAGCACTGCAGGATTTGTAAGCGTTCTTCTTTATTGTCAGTTTAGGAAATATTTTAAAATTTCCACCAGGCTTGTATTCAAAACCAGAGAGCGGTTGGTTTTCAATTAGTGTGGCCACAATTGCTGTTGAACTAATAGCATTGTGTATTTGTTCCTTTTTTCTGTCATATTGCATCAGCTTTGATGTAATTACAACATTTTCTCTTTTTTTTGATGTAATTGCAGTGCATGGTAGTTTTATAGTTCTGTTCTTCAGCGCTTTAATATTTGCTAATTGCTTGCTAAATTGTTCTTCACTGCTCAGTTAATTTTGCACGGAAAACGTTCTGAATAAGTCCAGTTTAATACAAAATAATTCTTCTACTAAATAATTCCTCTGCATAATATAATAATTCTACAGAATAATGCTTGGTTAAGCATAAATCATATTTTTACTTTTAATCTTTTTCTGAAAATATTGTGCAGGTTTGGTTTTTTCCCCCAGCTGAAATTGAACATCTTTATATTGTTTGAAAGATATTCACTACCTGGATTGCATCTGTATACATCTAAGTCTCAATTTTGCACAAGTCTCTATACAAAAACCTGAAAAAAGCAGGTTGACCCATGTACAGCCTAAGAACACATGGAAATCGAACAGTTTCATAATTCAAAATTAAACTCTAGTCCTGGAGGCACTTAAGAACATGGTTAACTGTAAGTGTTTGACTAGTCCTTTTGATTTCTCTGGGCTAGGCACATGCTCAAGTGGGTTTACAGAAGCAATTTCAAAATGCAGAGAAGACAGCAATATTGTTTTCTTTTTCTATATGGTAAAAATGTCTGTGCTTTATTTAGTATTATAATTTACGTATGTTTCTAAGTACAGAAATCATTAAAATGTTTGTGGCTTGACTAAATGTAGACTGACATAAATTGCAAATCAAGATAAAATATGGTCTACCAGTGAAAAATTCTTAGAAGTGTGAAGGTACCTTCAGTTTGTAAAATATCCACACCACAACCAAAACTATGAAGACAACAGTTTGTAATAAAAAATCAGAAATTCTGAAAGACCCAAAGTGGACGACAAATTCCTTCTTTCTTCTGACTTCTGCAGCACTAGTATATTGATGCTCCATTCATTTCCTTCTGCTAAATATTGCCAGTCACAACTTTAGTATAATATTATTTTAACTCAGGTATAAATCAGAAGTGATTTCAAGGACTGTACTGTTTTCTGTTTCTCTAACACCATGCAGACATGGATATCTAACCTGCACAGGCTCTGGTGAATGTAGTGACTCTCTGTTATGGATGACAAGATCATTTTAACAGGCAGGAAGGGCACTTTATTGATTCTGACTTTATCAAGTGCTTGTTTCTTATTTTGTATATAACTCATTAGCAGCCTGCTCCTAACTGCTCAGGAGTCCTTGGATGAGTTTGGGACTCAGACTTTAATCACAGTAATTAGCGTGGAATTTTTGAATCCTGGTCTCGATCTTGACCTTGTAGCATTTAGCCAATGCGCACACAGCTGGACCGGGGGCAGGGGCTGCAAGAGCTCAGTGATGGGGATGCTCCCGGTGTCCTGGTGTGGGAACCGACGCGGAGGGAACAGAGGGCAATGGGGAAGAAAAGAGGGGAAAAGCACACTCAGAAAGAAAAGAAATTCTGCCCAAACATAGTTACCAATTTTTGTGTGCGTACGCTGAGATGGTTGCATGCAAATTCAGCGTGTGAAAAGGCTGGGGCAGAATTAGGAGCAAGAGAAGTAAGTACCTGATGGTAAGATGGAGGGGAGAACTGGAAGAGCCAAGAGTAGTTTTGCAGTGACATAAAGAATCTCTTCAAAGTTCAGCTTTTCTGTAGAGACCACCAGGATGGGTCTGAATGTATAAAAGTGCAACCATTGCAGATATGTGGGTTTTATATAGTCACTTCCTCAGACAGATTTTGGTGTGGGATGTTCCAGGATAGCTTGTTGGTTATACATGCCTGGTCCTCCCCCTGACCTGGAAGACTCTCAGCCTCTAAAGGCATGCTTTTTCCTTTGTGCCACACAGCTCTGATAACACTTGGTGCATATTTGTCTTTACACAAAACCTAAAACCAAGTAAATCAAAACAAATCATACATCAACATCATACATTCAAAGCAATATCTTCTTATTTCTTGCTTCTCAATGCACACCTTAAAAAAAGGTGTAGTTTTTTCTAAATCTCTCAATATTGGTATTAGATCTTGATCTTTATTGTGGGATATTTTTGTTATTTAAAACGTGTTGCAAATTTCTGTTGCAGCTGCTAGTTGTGATTCTGTTTTAAAAAATGTAATGCAAGAGTTTCCCTTAAGAAAACATACAGCTAAACAAAATTTTGCAAAATCTCTTTACAGTGTTATAGATTTTAAAAATGCAGCTTAGAAACCAAATTAGTTAAGTAAATGAAAGAAATTAAAATTTTCTTAAAACAAAAAATGTCCATACTTGGTGTTTATTTCCACATCTTTATATTTAGGAAGATAGGGAAATTAATCATTATCTTAACTACATGTTCCTTAGGTGCAAGTGGCAAAGGGAATGTGTTACAGACAGATAGAGAGAGTGCTTTTCCATTGCCCTGCAGTGCTGTGGGTCTGATTAAGCAGCAGAAAGCATCCCAAGAAGCCAGATACTTCATCAATGGTAAAAGCAAAGTGAGGTACAACTCAGCTCCAGAATACTTTATGGGCATGACAAGTTATTCAGAGTTATCCACACCGTAAGGAAGGGAGCAAAGCCTCAACTGTATGTCACATATGCTAAAGCTCCCCAAGACAGGACACCAATTAACCTTGGATGATAGCAAACACACACACACACACACACACAGGCTGCCCGAGAGGAGCAGCCTGTTGCCATTAGTAGGAAGCAGCAGCCCTTGTCACCCTGAGCCATTATTTAAATCTCTTTTAAAATTTGCTTCTTAAGTCAAAGAACCATAGCAGTCTCCTCTTCCTCACAAACAGACGATTTTTGCTGCCCTGAAAACAGGAGACATTAGTAATGTGAGAAGCCAGTGGTCCTTTTATTTTTATCCTAGCTGTCTAATTTGGCCATTTTGAATTGAGAAGAAAAAAATGCCTGATCTTCAGTCAAAGCAATTTAAGGCATGATGGAGCTCAGAGTGAACCAAAACAACAGGGTCAAATGTAGTTGAAAGAACATGGTGGGGTAAATAAAAGGTCTCTTTTTTTTCACATTTAGTGCTGGTGGGAGGAGAAAGTTTGGTTAACTATTTAACCTATGATAGCCTTTTATCATTTTATGGCTTAGGGGTCCATGATTTTAAGCCTTTGCCAGTAAGTTCCTGGTTTTGTATTCAGTCTTTTCTATGGTGCCCAGTTATATGACTTGCATTGATATACTGGAGATAGGAAAAAACTATAAATAGCAGACAGAGACACAGATTTTTCCTAAAATTACTTTCCAGCACCTTTGGATTTGGTGCTCAGCTTTCATTTCCACTCACTCACATTTCCATTCCACTTCTCTGTGTCATGACTTTTTTTTTTTTTTTTTAATATCAGTGGGGCTCTCCTTCCCTATTTGGTTCAGCTCTCTGTTTTTTGGTTATAATGCAATGTGTCCTGATCAGTTGGAGTGAGTGCTTGTGAAAGGTCACTTGGAAGCCCCCTTTTCATTTCTTCCTGCTACAGGCAAGCAAGCAGGCAAGCGCTCTCAGGAGCAACCCCCTCCAATCTGTCCCTTTTGATATCCAAAGCTGGTTGTTACGGGGGTTAAATTTCTTAATTCGCTGAGTTTTTGTGAGCGCTTCTTCAACTCACCACTCTCAGTCCCCGCAGCTGGGTGCAGACTGCCTGTCTCCCTTAGGATGCTGTGGAAGTGTTAGGGTTTATTATTTCACCTTCTTCACACTTTTGGGGGGCCAATTTTATACCTTTATGTCTTCCGTCGGCTTCAGGGGAATTAATCTTCACATTACATCTGTGCGAGATTGTATCAGCCTTATGGTGGGAAGTTTAAAATCAGACAAAGCCTCTCCTGGTATAAAAACTGCTTGTCAAGAGATCTCAAACCATGAGAGCTGGTGCCTTCTGCCTGCCCTGGCAAGGGCTTAGGTTTGGGGGGTTTCTTAATTAGTTTTTTGAGGGTCAGGGAAATGACCATACTGAGTCTGGAACAAAGGAAGAAATCAAAATGTAAAGCTGAGTGTTTGGTATGTTGATAACCCCCCAGTTTTAATTTCAGCATAATTGGATCAGGGTTAGCCGCAGTTGTTACGTAAAGTTCCTTCCCTTACATTTTATTCAAAGGTAAATATCATAACTCTTCACTTTTAACCTAAGGTTTTGGGGTTTTTTTCGGGTTTTTTGTTTTGTTTTGTTTTTCTTAAAGAAGAGGTGCTTGCTTTACCCGGATTTTTTTCCACTAGGAGAGCACTAAGATTTTGGGGACCTGTATTCTGATGGTAAAGCTTGTGACATGAGCTTTTGTTTTCCATTCGAGGAAATGTTAGCATTTTTTCACATGTTAACTTTTTAACAATTACAAGGAATTTCTTTTCCTTGAAAACTGCTGTCCTTTTCTTTTTCCTCCCCTTTTCTCTCTTCTTGATATTTTTATTTCCCTTTTATATGGAGACTTGTAGATTTTGTCACTTCAAACGTTAGCTGTTCCTCCTCTTTTCTTTTGCTTTACAATACACACTAGGAGATTTTTTTTTTTGCATATTCCTTCCCTTTCTCTGTGAGATATTGTAGTTCACCAAATTTAAAACACTACAGTATTTAGAATCCCTGCAGTGCCATTTTAAGTATTTGGACCTGGAAAATGCCCCAAGTAATAACTACCTGAATTGCTTTTAATTACACAATATAGCTGCATCATTTTACTTCAGATTCTTTTTGATTGATGCTGTAAGGCAATTGTAACCATGGATGATGGGATTAAGTGCCTCTTGAAGTGACTTTAGCTTCTTGTGGGAACAAAGGGAAAGAAGAGAACACTTAGTCCCTTTTTGAGTGAACAGCCTTTTTTCACTTGCTATATAAAGAAATACAATTAACAAACATTATCCCCAGAGGTGAATTGAAATGTACATGCGGACAATAACCGCTCTTGACTGCAATTAGACATATATGATCCGAGGTATTTTGGCCATTCATTAGTGCTAATTGTTTGAGAAACAAGCCCAGAGAACAAATGATTAAAATGTTAGTGCCATAACCAGGATTATTAGCATGTGTGATAAAATGCATGTGCCGCAGCTGTACCAATAAAACTCTCCAGCGAGTCGCTTTGATTCGACAAATACTCAGCGCGGCTGTGAGCCCTTCGTATTTGCACAGGGCCTGCTGATGTTTATAACAAACAACTTGTATCTTCTTTTCTTAATTAGAAAGAATTACTATGCAAATTGCAGGGCTTTGTAATTCCACAGAAGTTTCCTTTGTTTTTGGCAGATTATTTGTGTGCGGTGGTGTGCTGCTCCCCGGTAAATTCAACACAGGAAAACCATGATGTTTTCTCCGGAGTGGGGTTTTTTCGCACTTATCGCAGAAATAATTTGTAGGAGGGTTTCCTGCTCTAGCTGGATCTTATTTCAGGGGGTGTTGTGGGTCTTGTATCACTTCTGTCCTTCTTCCACAGCTCCCCAGATACCATGGTTTGCTATTACATGCGCAGAGGTCAAAAATATAAATTGTGGAAATTATACAGATTTTTTAATCGTTTTAGTGAAATGTCTAAAAATGCTTTTTGCAAACACTTTGCCAACACTATGCCAAAGATTGTAAAAGGAAAGATTTGGCCTATTGAGCAATGAGTATTTTTCTATGTGTTCGGCAGATTTTCCGGGGGTGATTTGATTTAGCAAATAAACAGAGAAGAGAGGCACAGGTTAAAGTGCTGGAAATCACTTGTGTGAGTACTTTACTTTGTGAGCTATATGTTGTTGGCTCCAATGTGACTGCACAGGTGTGTGCAGTTAAGGATGTGTATGACTGTGAGCAATGCTGGAATGTGAAAGTGCCGTTTACAGCAGGGAAATTTGCATAATTTGGGGTAATTTCACCGTTCGTAGTCACGCTGTATGGCTGCCATTGCAAACTGCAGTGTCTCTTAGTAGTCAAATAGGTTTTCTTTTCTCCTTCCTGAGGATGAACTATTCACTCTTGGGTGAAATGGTTCTCAGAGGACCATGAGTAACTTTAACTTGCCAGCTACTTTTACATATTTGATGAAGACTTTAGTAGAGTGTTATGTTTGCTGAAGAAATTTAGCTTTATTTCCAAAACCCAAGAGCACTCAGCATGCTGCCAGATGCTATGAATGAAAATATGCTGCTGTAAAACAATTTAATGAGCATTACCCAATAGCCTAGTCCTTGTTTTAACTTACAGTGCTTAAAGGAAGAAACATTGTCTTAGCAAATTCACTTGGCTTTTGTCCATGTGTTTAGTTTAAAACATAGTCAAGCTTAGTTTGAATCATTAAAATACTTGGAGCCAGGAAACATATGTAAGATTTTCCTCCTCTTTATGGCACAGGGTTAACAGTATAATCGAGACTGCAGTGCTGTGTGGGTTTTTTGTCCTAAAAAAGCAACTGCTGGGGATTTTTTTATTCTATCAAAATAACAGAAGTCAAGATAATAAGAAGAGTGTTTCCTACCATTGTAGCTAACTGCTCATATATGGAGCACCCCAAGCCTTGCCACTGTTTAAAATAAGTATATAGACAAATGGATCTATTAATTAATCCATGTCTTCCTCTGCTTTTTTATTGTAGAACATAAAATATGACTTTGAAAGGAAAATGCACAGTGATGAATAAAGAATATATGTCAAAGAACTAGCATGTGATACCATTTACTGCAGTCATACCTCAAGATACTTGCTGAAAACTCTTATTTTATATTAATATTTCTAGAGATGATAGTTTTGAAAGGAGGATTCTATGCTGGTCCACTGACACCAGCTCCTGCTGTATATATTTTTTTCCTGGCCGTACCTTTTGAAAAAATTATTTCTTCTTCAGCTTGCTAAGATATCCCATAAAACTAATAATTTTACACACCAACAGTATAATTTTTATAATAATTTGTGACCTGAGAAACCTATTGTTTGAGCTCATGTGGCTAAAAGTTGTTTAGCTGAGGAGGAGATACCAATAGTCACCAGGTAGTAACGTTTCCAGCATTGAGCCTATTAAGTGATGGCGTTTTAATGGATTAAGTCTATCACTTCTTTGGAGTCAGGTCATATGCTGAGGAAGCTGAACTGCTCCTCCACCTAAACACAAGTTCATAGACCTGGATGGTGACACCTGACTGAATCTGGTCTGCAGGTAATGGTGCTTTCAGCTACACAACACTCCACGCCATTGTGTGTGGTATGCAGGGCTGCCTTCATGGGGCTTGCAGCAGTGAGAGGGAAAACGGCTGGTCAAACAGCCCTTGGTTTGATGACAGCCCAGAAGAAATCCTGGGAAACGTGTGTGACAGAAGATACATCTCATCTCAGCATGCTCTGAGATTATGGCGTTAGCCACGTCTATCAGGTTTCTGGCGGGTTGGAGGGTTGGTGAGAGGCACTCATTAAGGGTCCTTCAGGGGCTGCTTGGCTCTAGGCTGGAGTTAACTATTAATGGGCTGAGCTCTTTCACTCCTTTGTGCCCTTGGGAACCACAAGGCTGAAGCCATCAGAGAAAGAGAATAGGAACTAATCACTTTTGTTCTCTCATATATGTTTAGGGAAGGACTGCAGACTTCTTTACTGACCTCTGTGTCACACTGAAAAAAGATCCTCTTTCCATTTGAGATAAACCACACTCCCACCTAGTCCTTGCTCTCCCAAAGTGTACTACTGCAAGAAAATGAGATTAAGTGGATTTGTCTAGCAGCCACTTGAGTTGCCACAAGTTCTGTTACCCATCCCCACTTCAGCCTGAAGCAGGAAATGTGAAGTAGTTTGTGAGAGAGAGGCAAAGACAGTACTTTGGAGGGGCTCAGTAAATCTCAGTTGCATGGAGTTACATCTCCAGGTGTAGATAGGACCTCCACCACCTGAGTCTTGAAGCTGTTTCTGTTATTAACAAGGGTAACACTGGCACTTGTAATAAAATAATTTCTATTTAACTGCCAAGGTGTCCCATTTCTTAAACTGAATTAAGCATTACCAGAAGAGCCTGGCAGTGGTTTTTGTGGGCTCTTAAAGAGGATCCACACAGGATAGGCAGAGATGCAGCAGACGAGATGACGGAATAGCTTTCCTTTTCAATTTAGTTTACTGAGGTAAAATGTGATAAAAGCTTTCTTCATATTTTTAACCCAAATTTTGTATTCAGCTTTTAAGGTGCACACTCTAGGGAAAGAGAGGGCTCTTCAACAGATTCAGCTTAGAAAGGCGAGTATTACAGCAGTCTGTCAGTGACATACCACATAGGCTCTGATTTAGATTGACTCAACTCGTTTCCAAGCATTTGAGAGTGTTAGTCATGTTTGCTTTGAAGAAAACCCACATGTGTGTGTAGCCATGTGTCATCCAAGTCTGGCAACTTGGGAAGCATTATTAAGAGGGGCATAGGAAAATGCATGGGTCCCTGACATGATGTGATAATGACATGTTCAGCATGGTGCTAGGAAAGCTTTGCATTATTCAAAGTGCTGAATAATATACATGATAATGCATAGTGGTGTTATATGGTAGGATTATTTTGTGGTGTAAGTGCCTTGTGCTTAGTATGAATGTAAATTGTCTTATTTTGTCCTCACCTTTGATGTAGCAGAATAGGCCTGAGAGGTACAGCATGCAGTGGGGAGGTACAGGAGCAGGCAAGGAGGGTTTTTTGGAAGGCCAAGAAACATAGTGACACCCTCTATAATTTATTTCTCTGTGCTTGTAATTATGGAGCAAAGCAAGCTCCTGCAACACTCTGGCAGTCCTACAGCCTCCAAGTGCACTAACCCAGCTCCTGCCTGGAGTAGGTTAGCTGGGCCCTCACCAGGAATGTCTGCACGTGGTGGAGACCACCCCAGACCTCACACCTACAGGCCACAGGGATGTTATCCTCTCAAGCCATGTGGCACCAAAGGCTCACACCTGCACTGAAGTGTGTTGCACAAAGCATTTACAAATTTTAAAAGACATCACAGCCAAAAACCTGCTGCTGATGCTGGTGGATTTATGAACTCTGTCAATGGAAGTCTGTGCTGTGGGTCTGAAGGTCTGAAGAGAGTAGTGAGGCTCCACACTACATGGAGTTTTCATTCTGTTTTCTTCATTTCCCCCTGCATCCATCTTGCTTATTTAAAATTTCCATGCAAATACATCTGTTGATATAATTAATGCTAAGGTTGCAAAATGAACTTCACCAACCTGTGCTTGTTTTAACCAGGACCCCTGCTTCATTCACAGCATGGCATCCAGCTCCTGGAGGAAATGTGGCAGATAGCAGCCTCCTCCCCAAAGCAGTCCTGATCCTTTCCCAGCACAGTCTGCGTCCTACAGAGGAGTCCTGTGACAGGGAAAAACCTAACCACCACCTCTCTGTATTTCATACTTGCTGTAGCACCCAGAATGGGCAGTGTAATTCAGGCTGCGTGGATAAACCTCAGCCCTGGCAGGTCTTCAATTATGTTTGTAACTTCCATTGAACACAGTGGTTTTGGAGTTTTATATTGTAATTAACTGTAATACTGATATTTCCCTAACTTGCCTCTTCCAAAGGGAAAAAATATATAAATAGCCCCAAACCAGCCACTATCTAGGTAGGAATGTTGTGCTTTTAAAATATAGTCTGGTATTATTTACAGCATTGCTACCAATAGTCTGATTTCAACAATATCCTCTACAGGGTGGATTCTCCCCTACCAGCTGGTGTTCCTAAGCTCAGTTATCACCTTACATCATCACACAAGTATGTTCCCAGACGGGCTGTGCTGTATGTACCTGCGGATGATGAAAAGAAGATAAGAAAAATCCCATCACTAAATGTGGATTGTGCAGTGTTGGACTGTGAAGATGGTGTTGCTCTGAACAGAAAGGTAATTAAAAATTGTCTGTGTGATATAATCAGCACTAAAGAGAACTTGTGGAAAAACATTGCCTTTGCCTTGGGGAAGTGACAACCAGAAAGACAAAGATAACTCTTAAGATATACAAAGTAATGTCACAGTGATAAGCTTTGTGAAGGCGTTGGGAAAATCTGGTTACCCAGAACTCAAAGAGATCCTGTGTGAGTAAGCGGGGAGGGAGTTTTGCAGGAATAGAGAACTGGGCATAAGCTGTCATCACAGAAGAGTGAGAGATACTGTTATTATTGCAACACATTTCTTAGGGAAGAGGAAGAAACAGTCTGTAAGAAGAGAAGTGGGAAAGGAAGCGTTAGTTCAGAATCACTAGGTGGGCGATTTGTTATTGAAATAAAAGCATCTTCAGATTGTGAGCAAAACAGCCTGTGTCTGGGTTTGAGCCTTGGGGTGTTTGGAAAGATATACTTTCCAAAAAATGAAATTCTGGAGGGAAATGCTGTTAGGGATGTTTCTTAAGGAAGGAGAAGTTAGATCCTGAGCTTATCAGTGTTTGGAACAGGGATGGACAGCAGGGTGGGAGATAGATGTAGATGTGTCAAGTACCTGTGCCAAGTTTTTGTTAACATTAAACTGTGGAAAAAGAGAGAATGAACCTAACATGCATTTAGTTTCACTTTCAAACAAAAATTTCTTTAATATATGGAAGTAAACATTTTAGTATGTTCTGTGTGTTAGAATCCTAGAATCATTTAGGTTGGAAAAGACCTTTAAGATCACTGAGTCCAACCTTATACATAACTGCCAAGTCAGCCATCTTAACCAATGTATACAAGAAATGGGTGCAAATATTTTCTAGTGAAAGCTATTTCTCAACAGTAATGTAAGTTTGCTGTCACATTATTTTCATATTTGTTGGTTTTCCTAACTGTGTCTCCATGCTTCAGACTATAGCAAGCAGCATTTACAGCTCGAGTATAAATTGTCCAGTCCTGTCCAGAAAGTTAGGAAAATAGGCATGAAAATTTTCTCATATCCTTTCAAAAATGTGGATGAAATTTTATTCCTTTCTTTTTCTTGTGAGTTAATGCTTTCCAGAAGGACTCTCTTGGATAGTACTCTCTTTAACCTTCAGGTCTTTACAGGTATGTTGGAAAGGAAAAGTTTTACAGAGTTTGCATGTACCTATTTTAATGTGAAAAGTGAAAGTAGCACTGCTGGATGTTCCTGTGTGCTGCTGAGGATGATTGGAAAGCATTTTTCAGTTGCTAAGATTTTGTGTTGAAAGATTAAGATTATATCTCTCGTCACAGTGAATCAGTATTGTTTCATCATGTTTCAGAGGCTACTACTGTAAGATGATATAAGATGTAGATGTGTATCAGACTGAAGTATTTTTAGGTGCAGTTTAATTATATCAAATAATTTATTTGTACAAGCATTTATTTGTAATAAAAAATGACAGAAAAACAAGATTTTATTATCAAGATGACAAAGTTGACAGTAGTAATTTCTCAAGGGTGGTAAAATTCTAGGTCTGTTGAAGTGAAGTTGTGTCACTGGGTATAAGATTTCAAAGAAATTAGGGGGAAAATTGTTAATGGAAACTTGAGAAGACAGATGAGACCCTGCCTGTGCTTAAATGCAAAAAAAAAAAAAAAAGACAGGACGTAGAAGTGGGGACAAGCTACCAAGAAGCAACAAAAAACCGTGGTGCAGGCTCATAGAAGAAGAATGAGGAAGTTCAGAGCTCGTCTGGAATCAAAACTGGTGAGGGATGAGCAGGACAGCGAAAATGGCTACTACAATCATGTCAGCAGTAAAAATGAGAAGGAAAATGGATGCACTGCTCCGTGAAACTGCAGGCTTTACTGTCAGAGTCTGCCCAGTCTCAAGCCTAGAAGCAAAACTCAGGGGAGGGAGGGAGCAGCCACAGTAGGGGAGGATGGATTTAGGGTCTACTTAAATAAGCTGGTCTATGGGACCAGAGCAGTAGGTCTTCAGAAATTTAGAATAGGAAAGGTGATAGGATGGTACACTGGTGTTGCTGAAAATTTCTTTTACAAAGGTAGCTTTAGTCTTGCTGAACATACTCTACAAGTCATGCTGTTCTCAAATCCTGGTTGGAAATCCACATGCTGTTTTTAGAGGTTCAGATGCATAGTGTCACAGGATGTAGACTGTCAGCTGCCTCTCAAGGTTTCTGACTCTGTAAAACATTGGGTATTTTGCGACAGAAATTTAAGTTTTGGTTGTGGGAACAATTGAATATTAGTAAAGGGAAGTTACCTTCACTGAGGTACTATTCACAGACAAAGATAGGATTTCTTCACCACTGAGGTACATATGAAGTTTCTCAAATGTTGTTATACATTTTAAAGAAATTACTCAGAATTACAGGCTTGGTGATATATTAAAGTGAACAGTTCAAATAAAAGATCTCTAACTATAAAATTAGAAATAGTACAGATTGCAATGTTGATAGGTCACAAATGCATCATGGTCTTAGAGACAAAAATAGCCTGTATCTATTTCAGTTCTTCACAGGAAAAGGTCAGAAAATGCCTTCATTTTGATTGTAAAAATAAAAAGATTTTTTAAATGGCTGCATTGACATGCTTGTATGATTCATATAAGCCAGCAAGCTGAATTGCATCTTATAAAATTGAAAGATCTCTGTGTAGGAGCTGAGCTGTCTCAAGGGCTCTCAGCCAAGCCACCAGACCCTGCTATAGCTTTCCTCTGTACAGTTGCATTACTCACTGTGCTTGTAGCTCAGCTGGATCTACTATCAGGTGGAAAAGTTTTCTCTTCCTGTTGGAGTAAGGAAGATTCCCATGTCACTGCATTCATTTTCCAAGGACATAGTGAGCTGAGGTTTGGTAGTTAGTTCCCATGGGTTATGTAAAGTTACCGCCCTTACAAGAGAGTTTTCTAGAATTGCATTTCTTCCAGCAGGATCCTGTCTTGGTGGTGCTGTTCTTCAGAGCATCCAGGAAGGGTTAGCTGCCAGGTCAGCCTAGCAAGAGAACAGTTGGGGTTGCTACTGTAGTCTTTGTGTATCTTTCTGAGTCCATGGCAAGAATTTGGAGAATTTTGATGCCTCCAAACCAATGCTATTTGTGGCTTTATTTTGTTTGTGGTCTGCAGTGTGGTTTTGAAAAACTGGGATAATATGGTGCACTCTGCAGGTCCCTTTAGTGTGCCATCAGGCCAGGCAGGGCACAGTCCCTTCTGCCAAAGATGGCCTTTGAAAATTCTCTCAGGCAAATTTTGAAAGTGCTAGGATTTGGCCTTTTCTTTCCATGGGGAACACCGGTGTTATAATTAAGAATCAAAACAAAGCCCCATGTTCCCTCTGCTTATGTTTTTTTTGTATCAGAGGTGTAAAAGCAATCCCTTGGAGTGTACATATGGCTGAGAAACGTCTGTGCACTTCTTTAGCATAAAACAGGGAAAAAATAGGGAATTTTATTGTTGATCCTCAGGAACTATATAGACCTCATTCATCCAATAAAAAAATATTGATATTCAGGGCTGCACTGTAAAATTATGTCCATAATATATATGTAAAATTATTAGAGTTCAAGCTCCTAAGCTTTATTTAATGTGAATTGTCATTATGTGGCTTTGTCTCTTTTAGAAAAAAGTTGCTCTCTCATCCAGCACTTAAGCAAGAGAAGCTGGGGAAGAGGAAGCCTCAGCACTGTCTTTTCCCCATGTCTTTTCCTTGAGAGGTGAAGTCGTGGCTCCTGAGCCTCTCGAGCCTGTCTTGTTCTCTCCAGTTTCCTCAGCAGTGAGGGGAAATGTGGTTGTGTTAAGGGGAGGTATAGGCAAGGACCTATTTCACTAACCTGAAGCATGTCCTCTTAAAATCACAGCATAAATGCATTCCTACCTGATATCATAGAGCCACTTAAAAACTCATTGTGCTATGTCATGGAAGAAGGAAAAATCAGTTAAATCTTTTGAATTGTCTGTTCTAAAAAATGGGATTAAAGCCTGACCACCTTTCAAAGTGTTCCATTATGAATAACACATACGTAAGAGATGACTCCTTGTTCATTAAAGTTAAGAGCAGATCATCCACAAACATGCTGATTTTATGGAGATTTCTCCCTGTGAGAATGCCTTCTCCATCTCTCTAGTGATCTGATCCTGGGGTCAGAACAAACAGCACACCGGAGAGAGGGCATCCTTGCCTACCATTTTCCCCTTAATCTGAGACCTTCTGACCTTTTTATTCCTTATCATTGCTTATAAAACAACACTTCAGCTAAATTCGGGGGTGGAGATAAATACATAAAATGGGTCAGCGTGGTATACAAAAAAAATTTGAGGCTTTCTTTGTTGAGATGTGTCTCCTTATTGATGTTATTGAAGGATTTTATAGTATTAGTGGAAGAAAGCTCCAGTTGGTTTCCATAAATCTCTAGTTACTTCAATTAAACCCAACAGTTTTCCTGTATTATATGATGATAATCTCTTTTTTTTTTTTTTTTTTTAATAAAGCCATGTTGGTTAGGATTTATCAATGCTGCAGGTATTTCTCTAGGCTCATAGTGAGACTGTTAGCTAGTACTTCATAGGCACAGTTGCATGAAACATTGATAACTAGGTTATTTTACCAGGTCTTTGCTTTATTTATAATAAATTAGTACTGTACCTAATTGTATTCCTCCTACAGGGAGAAGGCTTGCTGATAAAGTGTGTAGAGAATGATTAAATGTACACAGGCGCATAGTAGGGTGACTTCTCTTCAAAAGATGCACAAAATTAAAATGGGAATGCTGCTTTCCCCAGTGGCTTGCCATTATTAAAAGTCTGAGTAGCATGGGAAATTTCTTCTGTTGGAATTGGGGAGTCCAAAAGTCTCTCTGGTTTATTGTAGGGAAGCTGAACTGTATGGTGAAACTCTGCAAGGCCTTTTTGATCCTTGAAGAGTTCTGATGAATATACATTTTTATGGAAGTTGTAAAGTGTTTTCATTTCCTCATTAATCCCACCATGGTCCTGGAAGAACTGCCACTCCTGAGTACTGACTGTGACAATAAAAGTTTTTGTTCCTATTGTTTTACTCTACAAGCCAATCATCTTCCTTACATAAAGATTTGAGGATTCATAAGGAGATCGC
This sequence comes from Brachypodius melanocephalos, assembly GCA_013398615.1. Lineage (NCBI taxonomy): Eukaryota > Metazoa > Chordata > Aves > Passeriformes > Pycnonotidae > Brachypodius > Brachypodius melanocephalos. The sequence goes on from VZSR01003803.1 coordinate 45,441,352, forward strand.
AATATTCAGCAATTTTCTTCTTAATGAGCTCAGTAATGCCTGTTTCTCTTCGAGCAGTGCCTTTGAATTGCCAGTTATTTCTTTTCCACTGATTCAGATGTATCCAATTAAGTTTGACTTGGACATGTACTGATACAACTATTACTGCTGACAGAATGGTGTCTAGAAACTTAGGGAAAATGTCTTGGCTCAGTATTAACAGGGATTTCAGACAGGAATTCATTAACAGACCTGGGAAAATATTTTAAACATACAGTTAATATTTGTATGGACTTGTAAGTCACAGTGCTTCAGCTTTTGTGTGTAGTCCAATGTCTGCAGGCACATCAGCACACCTGCATACTGAAGGCTTACTGCAGCACTAAAATGTGTTGCTACACATTTCTGGACAAAGTTTCAATATTTCATCTGTTCTTGTAGCAGGAAGGACCTGGCTACAACAACCATTGAGCAATTATCACTTAGTTTGAAGGGAGCTGTTGAGTTTCAAGTGTGCTATAGAAAACCAAGCTAGTACTAAAAAGTTCAGTTTACATGGGTAGCTGAAAAACAATCTGTGGGATCAAATTTGGGCACTTCTTTGTATGTAAAGCCATGTGCTGTGTGTGTGGCGTGGTGTGGTGTGTTGTCAGGGCTGCAATGGCACCAGGAGTGAGGAAACAATAAAGGTAATGCCCCTGTCTCAGCCACAGGGGTACTCAGCACTTAACACTCCAGATCTCCTTTGCTTTTTTTTGTTGGCAATGAGTAGGCATTGGAATGTGTTTGTGTATCCAAGTTTATATTGCAATTAATCTTGAAACCTAGTCTTGAACTTAAGATTTCATTGTCCTCATAGCCAGTAACCCACCCTGCTTATTCTTCCTCACTGCAAGGCCCACACTTCGAAAACAGAGTGGCAGGTGCAGAGTGAGGAAACCCACAGACCCACATTAGCAGGAACATGGACCAGAAAGTGGTAGGACACACAGAGAATACAGCCCTCTCTCTCTTTGGTAAACTTGTCTACAAGGTATCTCTGTGGTCACAGGTAGTGGTACAGTGGTTCTGTGGTCTGATTTGGGCAAGATAGGTAGGGAAGGAAAGGTTGAAATGCATGGTACTTTTCCCAATGCATTGGTGCCATCAAAGCTGAATCTGTCCCACTGAAGAGTGGGAAGAACTTCAGAGATACTCAGAAGATTATGGGGAAATCTGTGGTTTATTTTACCAAGCTGTTTAAACAATACCTGTTCACCTGGGGTTTAGTAGTGTTACTAGGTAGCAAAACAAGGAAATGTGGTGAGATGCTGGATAAAAGTATTTTTGATGTCACGTGGAGAAACAGCATAACCATATACGTGGAAATTGCAGATAAAGGTGAGGGTGTGCTAGGCTTGGGAATCCTGGTAGGTATCAGCTGCCAAGATTTAAAAAAAAAAAAAAAAAAAAAGTTTAACCTCTGCATCTTGGGGTTCATCTACTATTCTTCTGGAGACCAGATAAAAGGATCCTAGCACTCAGTGGTGATACCACCAGTACCTATGCAAAAGCCTCGTCTCCTTCCACTGTATGAGCAGGACTCCACAATACTGATGGTGCTAAGGCTTCTGCTGTCCTTATTCAGATAACATTTCACAATGAGTTAAGGACATTTGTGTCTAAATTAGTGACTCAGATTTAAGCCCTTAGGGTGTTTGAGCTTCCTCCTGCTATAAACCAGCATATATTGAATTGAAGGCACGTGAACAGTGCTAGTTGCGAAATAAGCATAGAACCATCTAAAGCCAGCCTTTTATTTCCACCATGAATCAAACCCATGCCATTACATCCCTTTAACTAGGAGCAGAGCAATTTATCTCTGTTCAACAGAAGACAAAACACATGGGTTATGATTTCCTAAAGCCCTGGTTTTTACATATTCTGTGAATTACTTTCTTCTCCAAATTGTGAAAGACTCTAAAACTGTGCTTTATACACCGAAAGAATGCACTTTCATGCAACAAGCTGATAGCGAAAATCTCTGGCTCACTGATAGTGGAGGGCATCCAGAGCTACAAATCTAATGTGCACTCACATACAGAATAGAACACAATGTGCAAGTCTTGTGATTTTTCTAGTCTCTGTTGTAAAAGCCATAACAAATGGGGATGGAACTTTAGGAACTATATGCATTTTTTTATTCCTATCTAAATCTGCACAGCTCTGCTGGCTCCACAGTATGCAGTAGGTTCCAGGGGTTTGAAAGCTCTTAATGCACCCCTAGGTTACACATTGCCATGCCCAAAGTTTGGGCTTCTAAGCAAGAAATTCTTTTACAAAGAAGTGAAAAACTTTCCAGTTTTTTTCTTCATTATGTGTAAGTCAAAACATCCAGCTGCATTTGAAAAGTTGCCGTTTTGACAGTGGTTTTTATAGCTGTATGGACCATGTGCAGTTATTAGCATATCTAAATGTACTGTCCAAAGTATATCTTATAACTCTCCCAAAACAACAGCACACATCTGCTAAGCCAGCCTACATATTTGGATGCTAATGTCAACTACTTTGCCGAGGTTGCTCATCTTTCTTTTCGGCTATAATATCACAAAATGAACTGCCTTTTTGTCTATCAATTAGGAAAGTGATAAAGCTGACTGTGGAGTCTGATCAGCACTTTGCATCTTTTTGAAAGCATAAATGAAATTCTAGTGTTTTCTGAGTTTGACTAACAATTTCTATCTTTAAGGCAGCTTGGTTGCTCTGAGATTTCTGATTTAACTCCTGCATAACATAGTGCTGCCTACTGTGGTTCACTGTAATGGCTCTTTTGCTATCCTTCTTTCACTGCAGTGCAGTAGGGCTACCCTCTCCAGAACAATGTACTTACCAGTTATTTCAAGATTGGGAGAAAATAATTATAAATACTTTTCTTTATTTTGATCACTGAGCTGCAGAAGACCATAAATCCTTTTGTTGTTCCTCATTTGGGAGCTAGTGGTTATAAAGATCCTGGCTGTTCATTTTAGGATGATTATAAACCATGGCTTGCTCATTCTTTCCTGCTTACTTGTTACAGCCTCTTGCTACATTGCCTGAAAATAGCTGCTTCTATGCCAGACTTAAGATAACTTTATCTTCTAAGGTTTCACAATACAACTGTGTATTAAAAGGGGGTATGTGGAACAAATTGGTATTTTCTTCCAGCTTAGTCAGGTTATTGGTTACATTTTAAGCTTTGATTCCATACAGACCACATCTTCCACTCATTAACCAATTATTTTAAAATAGAATATTTATAGATCATAATTTAGTATGCATTTTCTTGAGAAAAAGGGCAAATTAATACATGTAAACATGGATGAATCTATTTAAATACGCTGTCCACAAAATCCTTACAATATGTAAACAACATTTGTTATGCCTTGGAGATAACATATGATTGGACTCATGAGACCCTGTTTATCCTACCAAACAGTTTCTTTTATAACTTCAAAGGGAATTTTATATATTTATGGCAATAGCAGGGTGTTAAGTGCAGCTAGACAGAAATTATACCTCAGCTATTTAGTTAATGCCAATAGGGATTAAATTAGATTTTATAGCTGTTAGTAGAAGTCTGTTTTGTAGCTAACAAGTGGGATTTTTAAATCCTGGAAAGCATAATCCTATTATAAAACTGGCAGCTGAATTAACATTATCTAGGAAGCAAGTCTTCATGGATTAACATTTTTTGACATTAACAAAGGAAAACTAATGCTACAGGGATATTAGATGTTTTTCCCAAAAGTAGGGGGAAAAAAGAAAGTGAATATAGGACAAGATAAATGGCACAAATAGTGCAGGAAGGAAAAATGGAGTGAAATATGCGTGAGGTGAAATATGGGAGTGGTCATGTTCTGCCTCAAATACAAAGGAAATACATTGACTAGGAAGGGATCCCACAATTGATAATTCACATATAACCCACACACTTGATACGTGGGTACAAGTATAAGTATAAGTACACATATAACCCACATACATTGATACGTGCCTTGTGGCTAATTCTCAGTTATCCAAACGAACATGGGATAGCCACTGAGGCCTTCTCCTATCCTGGGAGGCTGTCTGCATTCCAGCTCTAGGAGGACTGACAGTGCAGAAGGAACACTCACCCCTTTACTGAAAGGCCCATCAAACTGTTCCAGAGACTCTGATGAAGTTCTCCTTACACACTTGGAAGAACAGTTCTGAGACAGTGGCTGTAGGCAGTGGTACAGGGCATGAGTGGGACAATGAACTTGTTTGTCCTGCAATACATAGACTGAATAGCTGTCAGGGTATGTACCATGTCATATTTAAATTTAAAAATCTTTGTCTACATCATAGTTGCAGAACAAAACTTTTATTACTTAAAACTGTGAATTACGCATCTCCTGTAAATTAATTTAAAGGTTCTGTGGTTAGAATCTGAGGCTTTGCTTAATCACAGTTGCAGCATTGAAATAATGAAATTAGCAATCTTCTGTGTGGAGGGCTAAGAAGAATCTACTTAGTAAACTTACCAGTCCCAAAAACATGACAAACAATTTCTTCTAGATTTTGCAACATCATGTGCAGTGTTGTTGATGCAGTACAGATTTTACCATAACTTTTTTTGGCTTCCATCTTGTCTCATAAGTTTCTTCTTTCCTATCAAAGAGAAAATTTCAATAATTACAAATGAGAGTGTGAAATATCTAAGTTGCCAAACTGTCTATCCTCCTCTGAAGGCAGTACTATGAGGAAGGACCTTGGAACTGTTATTTCAGTGGGAAAACTCACATCATTTGGCATCAACAGGACCAAGATTTATACCCTGTTGTGTGCATTTTGCACCAATGATAATGAACCCTAATAGGAATGGGAAATAGATGTTTACCTCTGTTGGGGCTTTTTTTTTTTTCAAAAATCTGTCCTCCAAATGTGTTTTTTCATTTCATATGCAACAAACCATAAGCCTGGTGCTTTAAAACACACAGGGATCTTTTAGCCATTTAACCACAGCTCTCTGAGGTGCTAGGAATATTCAGAGAAATGGGAGTACAATGTGCCTGTGATTTCTTACATCAGGAAGGACATGAACTTGATGTCTCCAAGAAGCACAGGGTCCTTGATAAAGGATCTATCTTTCCTTCCCCCTTAGGTAATGAGCAATGCTGTGGCATTTTGGTTCCAAGTTTGCTGTCAGAGGTGGAAGGTGTACAGACTTGGCCCATACAACAGGTTGCTTTTAAGATGTTCTTCTACCCCCTCAGCTTGTGTCAATAGGCTTAGCTCTTCATTTTTCATATGGAAGCAGCTGCCAAATGAGAAATAAAGAAAGATTATGTGGAATGAGACTGTTAGATGACCAGGGAGTTGCAGCCATGTCACCTGACTGGATACTCATCATCTGCTTTCAGTCTCTGGAATTAAGAAATGGAGATGCAAGGGGGCAAGGGGCTAACTGAGCAGAAGATTCTTCCTCCAGATGATCCTATGCTTGCTGTGACTGGCTGCTGACTGTGAAAGAGGTCATTGAATAGGGCGGGATGGATGAAGGATGCTTGACTCTGCCACCCAGCACTTTTGTATCTCAGTATGTGTTTTTCTGGAGTAGATGCTTTGTAGAAGCTCATTTGAGGCCAACATATGGAAAACAACAGCAGCATCACCTGAGCATTGCCAGCAGTGCACCTGACCTCCGATTCTGGCTTCATGTTGTCAAATTTGCTTATCGTCCATGAGGTACAATGGAAGTGCTGAGGAGAAAAAGAAATGCCCAGAAATGTGAAGGTGGGTTGTGGTTTTCAGTGCTTGAGGCTGTTACAAGCAGCCCTGCACATATATGCTTTATTTTGTAGCCAGAGGTGATTCACACACTGAGCAACCTCTGAGCAGTGCTTGATGTGAATTGACAGAAACTAGCAGGAAGAGCAACTGGCTTCTAGCCTCTGACAGCAATTCCCATTCCTGGTCAGCAGACATTACCTCTTCCTATATCCACCTCTTCACTGAGGTGTGATGCTACATAGCTAAACACTGCACGGCTCATGCCTTCGTGGGAGTGATGTTTCCTGCAGGAAGAGCAGCAGCTCTTTGCCATAAGCAAAGGCTCTCAGAGACCTCCCTCTCACTTTTTTTTTTTTCCCCATGGAATCTCTGAGATTTCAACTTGCTGCTAGTGGTGAACAGAGCCACAAGTCTCATCTTTCAAAGCTATATAGTCTTGGAAAGCAGACTAAGGTAAAAAAAAAATACAATAATAATGTATGCTGTGCATATTTAAGAGGTAGTGGTGGGAAGTCCAGATAATGGCAGGGGTGACATCTATGAGCTGGTTGTGTTCCCTGTAGCTGGAGGTAAGGAGGCTCTTTTCCAGTGTGGTCCAAGGGTTGATAAGTGGAAGACAGGGTGTGAGGAAATGCTAGGGAAGCAAATAAGGTGCTGCTGAGGAGCAGTGGAGCAAAGCAGCAGCCTCTCAGCTCAACGAAGTCTTGCCTGCAGTTTCACATGGGGCTGCCTATAGGCCCTTTTTAAACTCTCACTCTTCAAGAAAAGAGAACTTGTGTTACCTTTTAAATGGGCAAGTTACACATGGGAAGTTCCCACCTTGTCAGCCAGACAAGTGGCTGTCTTACACCATGAACTCCATAAGTGCTAAGTAAACTTAGTATGTGTAGTAAATTTGCTATGGCTATCAAACCCAATTCCTTGAGTAAAGCAGAGCATTTAGAGAATTGTGTCCTTTTTTTTTGTTTTACTGATGAATATATCTGGCAAGGGTAACTAGAACTTCCATTTGGGATCGTTTGTCGCATTAGCACATTTCCTTTGAAGTTGCTTTATGCAGCAGTGTCAAAAGCTTTCTCACTTCTTGACTGCCCTCCTCAGTCTCTCAACACCTCTCTCGAAGTAAGTGGCCAAGGCTGGAGATTGTATTTCAGGAGCAGCTTCACCAGAGCTGAGTAATTATCATGAAATGGTGACGGCAGCTTGTTCTATCCTGTCTCCTTCTTTACCCAGCTAGAATCAACAGATATAATGAAAAACAGACTTTGTTCTTACTTCATCATGCAGCTTCACAATTTCAGGTATTTTGAAGCATCCTTAGCACTGGAACATGTTATAGCTGCCTTGAGTTAACTTTAGACAGCTGCATTCAAGAGTGCTATTCTCAGCCACACTGGTAATCCCTGGATGTGCTCTTAAGTGCTTGAAAGTCTGCTTTTGTTTCTGTCCTCTTCTGGTAGCTTGTCTCTTCCATGCCAAGGTTATCAGACATGTATCTTCTGTCTGAGGCCCTTGAGCAATCAAAATTTGCCTAGCAGACTCTGACAAGCGACACATGCAAAGCACATAAGCCATGACCCTTTTATTTTAAAATGGCTAGGATAGGAGAGAGGAATTAATGGTAATGTCCATGGTGGCATGGGTAAAAGGCTTACTGAAAGCTGATGGGTCAGGACTGGGGGGATGCCAGAACACAGGAATGTCTTGATGGTGACTGATCAAGGAGAGACTATGGACAAATATTTCTTTAAACAACTGAAGGAAGTATCTCAAATTCTTTCTGACTCTCCTGGAGAACTTCAACCATGCTAAAATCTACTGACAGGAGCACGTGATGGGTCACAAGAAACTCAGATTTCTGGAATGCAAGAAAGACAAATTTTTGGTGTAAGTGCTGAGCAACTAACTAGGGGAGATGCTTTGCTGGAATCCTGAATGAAAATAAACTGTCAGTCAATAGCAGTTTTGACTGCAGGAGCTGTCAGATGCTGGAGTTATGATCCTGAAGGCAACGAGGAAGGCAAGGACACATGACTTCAGCTGGTAGACAGAACTGATTCCACATTAAGCTTTCCCTCAAGGCAAGGGAGCTCATAAGGGCTAGTCAGACTTCAGTGACAATCTGCACAACATGCAAAAACAATCATCTGAAGGATGGAAGAACAGGCAGGCATAGCAGACAGCCAACTTGCTGAACATGGAACTCTTGATTTAACTCAAACACAAAAAGGAAGCATACAGGAAATGGATGCAGGAATGGGCTACTGAGGAGTAATAGAGAAACATTACCTGGGAATGTAAGCACAGAATGAGGAGGGCCAAAGACTGGCTGGAATCAACAGCCACAGCCTGCCTGAAGGAAGGTGCTGACTGGAGGCAAAGGGAATAAAGTCTTTCCCATGCAGGTGGTCTGACATTGGAAGAGGTTGTTCAGAGAACTGTTCTATCCTTGCTCCATGGGGATATCCAAGCCCTGGCAGGGTGAGACCCTTATCAGCCTAGTGGTAGTTAGAGTGGTAGTTAACACTGCTTTGAGGAGGCAGATGGATGAGGTGGTCTCTTGAGGTCCCTTTCCTTCCTGAAATAGACGTGTGATTGCATGATTTTCTTAGTGGTTAGAAAACTTGTCCAGGAAGCCTATTTGTCCTTATCTGGAGTGATGACAGCAGCGCCCTGCTTGCTAAATAAAACTCTGGTGCTCCATCTGTATGTATGCACCCCTGTGATAGAGGCATCCTCCACCTTGCTTTAAATAAGTAGATATTAACTGGGCCACCTGCCAAATCTAGGCCTGAAGCTGACGTTCTAGCTTAATGGTCAGGACATGAACCTAAGAGAAGACAGGCCTGGATTTATATCTGTGCTCCATGGATAGCTTGTACATTTTGGTCCATGGCTGTTTTTTTCAGGCATCACAGCGCACGTGTCCCTGTGGGATTCTATTCCTAATTTTCTAACGTAATCAAGAAATCAGATCCTCAAGAGACATGAAACTAGTACTGTCACTATACTACCAGGGAAATTTTTATTTATGTGTTTTCCTAATAGCTTGCCAGCTCCATCAGCAGCTTGTCCTGTTTAAAGACCTTGAAACGATTTGTCCAGTTTTTCATTTTCTAATGCTTTTTAAATTGTAACTGGAAAATTATATATTTTACTTGTAACTACCAAGAGCTATTTTTTCCCTCCCTCTGTACTCTTCCCTCACCTGCTGAAGTTCGATAAACAATTCAAGCCAGTTCCTCCTTTTGTTGGAAGTGCCTGGATCAGACACTGCAAAGATCAGAAATATTAAAAAACAATGTGCTTGGAGCTGCTGAATCCAGCAGCTGCCTAGTACCAGTTTCGCCATCAGAGGGACTGAGCAAGTGTTCCCCAGATCCCATTAATAGGTCAACTTACCTTACCATTAGCCTGAGAATAACCACCTCATTCTATCCATACCCATATATACTGTTAGCAGATTAAAGGCAAGATTTCTCAAAGTCAGAGTTTAAAGGCAAGAAGCTTGATGTCATCTTTTTTCTTGACAGAAGGCGGGTGTTAATGCTGTTATTCCAAATTCTGTTCATCTACAGATGTAGCTATGAAATGAACAGCTGCAAGTGTGGCATGCTTGAGCATCTTGCAGAATTAAGACAGAGACTTCACTACATGTTTTATTTGCAAGTAAAAATTCAAAGCACTGTATCACTCAGCTGGGCTGACCCACATGTGAGGGTCTGTATGTGCATCATGTTTTATTGATCCTTTTGTAGAAGGTGATGGAAGAGGAGGAGCAGCTCAACTGGGTTAAGCACAGTAGATGGTTTAGATAGGAGCTTCTGGCTATCCTGCTGCTCTTGCAGTTGATTAGCTGTTTTCAGTAATTATGCATTTCCATCAGGGGTGCAATAGTTATCACCTCTGGTAATGAGATTACTCCCATTTCATATAAGTGTAATGTTCTGCCAGTTCCCTTTTGGCACTTTACATGTTTCTGTGCCTCGCGCTTTCAGCTCTTGCCGAGGTTGCACACCATCTTCTCTCCTATGGACCCATCGAACCATGCAAATGGGTTCCCAGCATTTGTCAGTCTTGTGGAAGCAACCTATAGGCCTGCCAAGGTAGCCTCACAGCACATTCAGCAAAGAGTCTGCTTTGTAGTAACCACAGTGAACTAGTTCCAGGTTTGGGGTGTTTTTTTTATTTTGGCTTTTTCGAAGTGGCTGCACCAGGCTGTCACAGGATGGGAAATACATGTTTTTCACTTATGTGAAAGCATCTCTGTAACCAATGACATAGCATCCCAAAGCATGGCTTTGCACCCCATTCACCACAGTGGGAAAGCCACCATCCTTTCATCACGGTATTGAAAAACTTGCAGACTTTGCTTGGATTTCCTAAATACAGAGTATGCATTCCCCAAAGCACTGTTAAAAATCATTGTTGTCAATTATAGGACAAGCCAGAGAGGTGGATGTTGATGTTGCATCTGACTTAGACAAATGATTTGTCCATTCTTCTGGTGGAAATTTTTAAAATGGCAAGAAAGAGACATACCCTACAAAAGGAGAAGTCATTGAAGAAGGTACAAAATTGTAATGCACTCTTCTGGAGCATAAAAAAGAGAAGGAGTACACAGTGAAACATTACACTGCACAGAGCTGCAGATTCCAGGCATTCCTTTTGATGGAGCCTCTGAAGGAAGTATAGAGGCTGTGTATCCCTTTTGAGGCAGCTTTACAGGTCACAGATCTGGCCTAAGCAAAAGTATTTTTTTCTAAACTACTCCTTTCATTTTCCTCCTCCTCATGTCAGGACTCCAGCAGAGTTTTGTAAGCAGTCCAAGGGCCATCCTGGCAGCATCTACCTCCCTGCCTCTGGGGACTGATTCTAGGTCATAGATCAGAGGGAAGGTATACTTCACAGAGTGCCTTGGCGCAAGCACACCTCCTTTCATAGTTTTTTCTTTTTCCTTCCAGAGTGTGGCATGAAAAGGGCAACACTGTAGGCTACCAATCAACCACCTCCTTAAAATAAACCCCATCATCACAGTATCTTTCATGTAGACATCCCAGGGAGTAAGCTGCATGGTGCAAAGAAGGGCATCTGGTTTTCGCCCTGTTCTGGAAATTGAGTGAGTACATAAATGCAGGTTTTACCAAGAAATATAAATGCAAGTGCTTGAGCAGCAGCCTTGGAGTGTGGACACATCCTTGACTCCCCATATGGTTCCAAAAGCCATGTGACATGTTCCTTTAATGCTTTTTGCCATTAAAATCGATCCAAGGTCCCAAAAGATAAGCTATGAAATTCCTCTTCTGTGTGAAGCTGCCAGATTTCCAAAAAGAAAAAATCTCGTCAGGAGACCAGAAAACAATGCAGAAAAATACCTCTGCAGAAGACCTCTCCCTATCACTTCCAAAAAAGGTCTCCATCCTGAAGGTGCTGCTAAAACCAAGTGCTTCCTAGCAATGGCATTTAGGGAAAAGGACATGGAAGACGCCTTCTTTAAGAATGGGAAGGCCTGAGACTCCCACACCAAGAGAAGGCACAAAGGAACTGCCAGACCAATCCTGCCACTCAAGGAAACAGTCTCCTCCCTTCCTGCTTTTCCATGTGTCATTTCTTGCCCAGGGCCCTTGTTTGCAACATGCTAAAATGAAACAGGGTGGTGCAATTGCTTTCTTTGGGCTTTAGAGTCAGGCTTTTGGAGGCCAGGCTCCGGCTGTGACGTTAAATTGATAAGATCTACATTTCAACAGAATAAGACATGTAATTCACCCTTGAAAAGTCAGAAGCTGTATTTCTGAGAACCTCCTATTTAAGAGAAGATTTAACTATGCTTTTTAATTCAATCTAATCTACTCAGTCTAATTATGTGCTCATTTCTTCTCTAGATGAGAACAAGGGTAATACTAAAAATCATGTAAAATTTGAGATGTTTTTCAGCATTGCATGAGGTCACTAAGCCAGGTCATGTAAGTGAAGACATTGAAAGGGTTTGATAAGGAATTTGTATTGTTGCAGAGATTGGAAAATCTCGCTACTGAACTTGTTACTTCATGTCAAGTATTAGGTGCAATGATAATAATAAAATCACATCTAATTGCCTGAAAAGGTGGGAAGTGGAGAGAATATATTTTAATAGCAGTTGTATTATTAACTCTTTGAGATTCCAGTGTATTTCAGTGATCTCTAAACACAGCTGTACAATAAAAGTGCCAGTGCTGGCACAAGCAGCATCTGAGAAAGTTCCCTGTTGTGCCAAGACTGTGACATTGCGTTCTGCTGGAGATCTCTTTGGCTTCGTTTCATGCATACCTAGCAGATTTCGCAGATTGTGAAAATGAATGTTTTCCATTCTCATGGCTGATTTTTGCATGCATCTGTTCACTCATCTAAACCTTAGTTACATGCTGCTATGAGAATGAAAGGGTATAATTTTTTCCCTGGAAATTTGGATTGTTTCATGCACCACAATTTCTGCTTAAGGATCCTGCACAGCAATTGTGAAACACTTGTCTCACTAATGTCTTAGAAAAAAATTATAGCTACAGGGATGCATTTCTCTCTCCTTCTGCATGCATATCTGGGTTTCATGTAGTAGGAATTATGTGCATAAATCAAGAGAAAAGTACTCCCCCTAGAATGGAAAATACCTGTTGGCAGGTACCAAAAAATAAATATTTAAACATGGCATTTGCATATAACATTAATAAACCCACACTGATTATGTCTCAAATTCTGTATTGTAGTTCACCGTGCTTACTTCATATACCAGGTTGCAAGTTACTGTGAGTGCACAGAGTTTGCCAAATTGTTTGAATATTGTAGCTGTGCTATATTACAGGGCTTACACAGGCCTTTATGTGCTGAATGCTCGTCTTTTTTTTTTTTTTTGAAAAAACATAGCCTGGCAATTAGGTTGATACAATGAGCTTGAATAGGGTTATGAAAGAAAATGGATGTATGTGACACTTCAGAATTAACAGTGTTTGCACTCTTGCTTCTTCAAAGTTGCCTTTCTGGCATGTAATATTTTTATGCTGTAATTTATCTGTGTTAACCATTATAAATAACCTGTAATATTATTTTTTTCCATAAAGGAAGAGTTAAAATGGCTTAACTACATTCTCATAAAAGATCTAGGCAAAGACAAAGGCTGAGATTCAGATAGCTCTCAGCCCACCCAGCCCTTGCAGCATTGCTAGTAGGCAGTGCAAGTCTGGAGTTTTTCTTCAAAATTATTTGTGTTCTGCAGATTTGTATTGCCTTTGTTGCAGAGATGTACTTCTCTGAGCCTTGTCCCCATGCCACCAAAATTAACATGCACCATCTAAAAGGTAAAGACAAGGCTACAAAGGCAAAAGCCCATCAGTAGGAGCATTGTGCCCCACAGCACTCTTAGCACACTCGCTTCTAGTGCATCCAAAGCACCCATTAAACCTTTCTATCACCCTTCAGAGACTGTAATTCCTTTTTCCATAGCATAAAGTTTACTGGTTCTTCTCTTTTCTAAGGCACCCTCTTTGCTGAGTAGTCACACAAAAGGAACAGAGCTAAAAAGTGAGTCACATTAGTCATGCTGCGTAAGGTCCAGTGAAGTGGATTTCCAATTATTGCTAATTTATTCAAGGGTAAATTGTTGCACTGCGAGGGGGCGAGCAGTAGGGGTGGGTGCAGAGCCCAGCGGGTGCCTGGCAGGGCACGCTGTGCTCAGGCTGTCATGGTTGCTGCACCTCCCAGGGCCTGGCTTCAAGCTGCAAGCACACACATGCAGAGGCCCCTCTACCATCTCACAGAAAGACGAAGGAAAGATTGGGTTTCGTTGTCTCCTTGTTCCTCTGTGCTCACTCTGGGGTCCCAGATTGCACATGGGAGCTGAGCTAGACCTGGTCACGGGAACATCAGGTCTGCCCTTGTGGCTGGGTCCTACCAGAGGCTTCTGTGAGGATGGGATGCTTCCCACTCATCTGTGTCACCTGAACTGCATGTTCCCTCTGGTCTGGGAGTATTTCATGGAGGAGAAGGAAAGTACCATAACGCAAGGCTATCCCGTAGCAGAGCAACATCCAGGGCCCCAAGAGGTCTCAAGGGTGAGCCTCCACTGTCACATATGCTTGGCTGTGCCCAGCCACAGAGACAAATGAAAAAGTGTGGCCATCAGCAGCTGTGTGCTTTAGCTGGCATGCTGTAGTCCAGGGAGCTCCATGTGGAACACTTCTCTCCTACCTTGTGCCCTGACACAGTGTTGCTCCTTTAGCTCTGCCATCAGCATGGGTTCCAAACCATTGCACACCAGGCACTTCTCAACTCTCCATTATCTTCCTTCCAACATCCATGGCTCCAGTAAGGACATGTAGGAGTATTTGTATTTAATTTTCAAGACCCTGTCTTGTGCAAGCTAGTACATATGGTGTTCACTTTCTGGCAATGCAGGTTAGGAAATGTCCCCACTCACCTCATAGAGCAGCTAGTCAATGCTTTCGTATGCAACTGGAGAACTCACGTGTGTGGGCACCTCACCTAGTATGATCAGAGCACTGGATAAAGACACCTTTGCAGTTATTAGCCATATAGCCTTGTGGTCGAGAGCAGCTGATGTGGTTTTAGTGGTAAGCTGTGTTTTTGGCTGGGCAAAGTAGCCTCCCATGTGAACCAAGTCTATCTGGGCCCTTCCCCAAGAGTCACTCTTTCTGCTCTGACTAAAGGGTATTTCCCAGTTGAGCTTGCCAGCCTTTCCCTGGAAAGGAGCTAACTACTAATTTTCACAAGCTGTGTCTTGGTGAACTTTTGAGGACCTTCTAAAAAGCTGAGTATCTTTTCAATGAAGTTTAGACATGCTACTTTAAAAGTCTTATTTAGCCCATCCAAACCTCTAAGTCAAAGTATTTTTTCATAGCAATTTTCTCTGCTCAGGGATCATGGTGGTACTTGCAGAGCCAGAAAGGCTGTATTTTCCTTCTTAGACTAGGAAGAAATACAGTGAAACAGGTGGGGTTTGTAGCTTTATAGGTTGGAGTTAATCCTGCTGTCTCTTGCATTAATTTAAAATTTCCATTCTGTTAAACTGAAAGGAAAATCATGTTTCTTCAAGGAAACAAAATACCCTTAGACTTTTATGACCCTGCATGCTAGGGGGTAGCAACAGTAAGAATAACCAATCTTATTTTACCAATTCCTATATATGAATAACCAATCTTATTTTACCAATTCCTATACTAATTCTATGTTGCTTTGCAAAACTTTCCTGCGCATTTTTAATATGCATGTCCTAATTTGTCACAGAATTACACATTTGGGCAGAAGGTTGCAAAGTGTTTACATTTGTGAAGATTTTGTTGAACTGGAATGCTGCTGTATTCTCCACTGGTCTGATATTTAACATAATGGAGTTGTAAGTTTTCTTGCCTTCCCTTTTTTTCTTTTTCCATTATAAATGTAAGAGCTGAGAAGCAATTAGAAATGGTGTTTTTCTTTTGGCAACTAAAACCTGTTAATAGTCGGAAAGTTATGTTTGCAGCATAGATTGCTAATAAAATTCGCCTCTTCCTGCCAAAATCAGAGAGTCCAATTTTCAACATCTCCCTGGTCTCTCTCTCTGCACGAGCCATTCACACCGAACTCCCTGCACTTCTGGCTGTTTTGCTCGTGCACTCTGTCAAAAAATATTTTCTGCATCTCTAATTTCATCAAGATATGCTTGACTGCGAGTGTCAGCATCACCGAGCAGTAGTGTTTAATTCAAAATTCACTGCGTCCGTGGCTGTGGCAGCTGAACAACTGAAATATCAGTGAGGAACCAGACCACCGAGGTGCCGCGGTTTGTTGGCGTGTTTGTGCAATTAGGTGGGAAACGTCACTCTTGTGTGACTGCCCGTGCTCCAGCAGTGCTCTGTTGACCATATAGCATCCATTCCTAGTGTTTACGTCAGCAAAAGGTTGTATGTAAAAGCTCAGGATGTAATGGTTATGTGTACCATATAATGAGAAATAAAAAAGTCTCTCTTTTCTTCTCTCTTAAGTCACAGTAACACATTTTTAAATGAGGTATCTGTAGTGATATCTCATCTGTACAATTGCCAAGGTATTTCTTACACTGAGATAAAGTCAGTGGTGTTCAGGCTTTGGTAGTCCTGGAATCAGATGCACGTAGGATGGCAAACGTAAGAGCAAAGACTTGAAAAAAATAGATGGAAAGATGTGAGGTGTCTGCCTGTCTCCTAAACATGGATTGTTTTGGGGAACATCAGTCTTTTTTGAAGGGAAGCTTTAACATTCGTATGCCTTCACTTTCACTGTTAATTGTGATCTACCTTAGGCACAATGGTGTTTACCTCCTACCCTGGTTATTTTATTGTCCTTATTTTATTGCCCTGCACAGACATGTTTTTGAGCACTGGTATGCTGGGAGAGGTAGATGCCCCGGTTATCAAGTGAATGACATCAAGGCATTGCACTTCTATTCAGAGTTGGCTTTGGACATGGTATTGTATAGTGAGGGGTCACATGTTGGGAGCAGGCAGCTGCCTGGTGGACCCTCAGAGGTGTAGGGTACAGCTGAGCTGATGTGGCCCAACGTGGAAAACAGACCAGTGAACTCAGTTCACACTGTGTGTAAACCCAACCATTGCTGATCTTCCCCTGAATATATTTAGCAAGGGAATTTGGTTTAGTGGGTGATGGTTTTGAATGATGAGCTGTTCATTACATCTGTTTTCCTTGACTGCTGATGTGAAATAATTGACAGATGAAATGTGAGAGGATAATTTCATGTTTCACACCACCGAGTCCATTTTATTTGGTACCCTTCTCACATGATTGGGGAATACTAGTGTCATATGAATCCTTTGCCTACCTGAATGGTGAATCAGCAGGCCAATGATGAGGTCATACCAAGAAAAGCTTTTTATTGTCGTTTGGGTTGGATTGGGTTTGGTGTCTGAGTAGGTTTCATGATGCTGCATGCATTTTAAGTACTTTCCCTTTGGTTCAGGGGAAACCTGGTTGGCACTGCCAAAGATAGCAGCTCTCTGACAGAAACAATCCTTCATAGCAGCCCTTTTTCCAGCAGGTTTAGCAGAGTCACCAGTGGTTGATCAGACACAGACAGAGGTCACTGCTTGCAGTCCAGGGATAAAATCTCTGTCTTGGGGATAAGCAGTACTTGCATGAGCTTATGTGATACGTTGTTAGGGAAAACAGAGTGCTTGGGCCCTGCCTGCATCAGGCAAGCCTGATAAATCATGGGATTTAATCAGAAGAGAAGGGCCAGACACAAGTGAAACAAAGCCTATGGTAGGTTTTATCCTGGTAGACAGGCCTGAAATATCCTTAACTGCTTGCTTTGCTTCAGATGCAGCTGGCACATAGCAGAGGGCAGCCCTGTGTGCTGTGAAATGAAATGACTGATCCAAACCACAGCAGGTACTCGTGATGGAAATGAGACCTTAGTCACCAGGAACAGCTCCCCAGAGCAGTCAGCAGTGCTCACAGGCTGCTGCCCGGTGCAGGAGCTTGCAAAGCAAGGCAAAAGTGCAAAAATGCCCCTCCTTTCTCGGCTACAGAATGGAAGTTAATTTTTGTGTTGCAATCCTGAAGCTTCATGGAGATCTATAAAATAGATAGATATCTTTAAGTGGCAGAGCTTGACTCTGAAAAGATAACAGCATTTCCTTCTGCTGCCCCCATGACAGAAGAGGGTGGGGGAGTCAGAGTATGGCTGCTAACATGAACACAACGTTGGTGACGCCATCCTGGCATTCAGAGTGCTAATCCTTTCCGTATTTCTGAGGTGCCTGTCAGCAGAGTTTCCTCGATGCACCAGTGCTCTGGGAATAGAGCAGATTTCTAACTTACAGAGGGCCCTGCACAGTCGCCACCTCGCACACTCCTAGCACAAGATAAATAATTGCTGTACATTTCTGCTTCTATCACTGATACTGTTCTTGTGGCCGTTCCCAGTCCCAGTGCTCGCTCTCCCTGCCAGCAGGTGCGGGAAGCTCAGCCAGGGTGGTCCAGCTCGGCGCGCTCTGTGAGAGGGTATCCTGTGTTTCTCAATAACAGCTTCTCCAACCGGCGGATGAGCCCCAGAGGGAGTCCTAGACAGTCCTGCACTGGGCAGAAGAAGTTGGCAGTGACACAAGGCCTCAAGGATGTAGTTTATAAAGCTGGGAAAAAATCCCTCCCACAGTGCGGTGCTCTGTGCCAAGGCCATCATCCTTCCAGCCAAGGCGGGCTGGATGGGTCTCCCACAAGAGCCTGTCAACCCCTTTCATTAGGCAGCCAGAGGGGCTGCTGCTGAGTGATGCACGGCACCTCCTTCCACCCCATGCGTGCTTCCTGCCAGCCAGGGGAACAGGAGGCTGCGATTAGAAACCAAACTCCAGTTTTTCTGCATGTCTCTGCAGGGCATATTGGTATTAGAAAACACCACCCCCTCCTTTATTTATTTATTTTAAATAAACAGTTTGGGTTTGGATTTTTTTTCCTGGCATCAGTGGTTTTGTTCTCACCACCCCCATACTCTCCTCCAGAGGCGTGGGTATGTGGGGATTGTTCGGGATGTGGGTTTCAGGGTTTTGTCCATCTCATTACAGTGAATGCATCACCTGCATGACTCAGTCATTCTTTGGCTGCCTGGGGAAAGAGGCCTTCAAGAGCGGTTGCAACAATAATCCTGTCTCATTACAGCCCATGGCACTGCTGCTGTGAAAGTAGGCAAGCTAGCATCTCTCCTTCCTAGAAAATACCAGTCTAGCCATGCGGAAAAACTACCTTCTATTACTGGGTAGTCAACACTATACTGTAGGCTTCTGTAGATGGGGTAATTTAAATCACAATAATTAAAATGAAAAAATGATGCCCAGATAGAGCAATTTCCTTTTCCTTCATCTGATATCTATAGTGGTAAAAGAAACTGGAAAAATCTCTGTTGATAACAAAAGAAAAAATCAGAATATATCCTAAATACACTGTATTATACTAAATATTTGTAAAAAGCAAATTTACAAAATCCTCATATTTCTCTGTGTTTGTCTGGTGATCTTTTCCCCTGCATTTGGGGAATGATGCTCAGACTGTAAGCAGTCAGTGGGTCCTACTTTAAGTCACTAGGTCAATTTGCCACTCGTGGTCTGCCAGGCTTTTCCAAAACACAGCCCATTCACTGGCATTTCCTTTGTGCCACACATCTTCTGGTGAATACTCATCCTTCAAGTACAAGGGCTGGAATAAGTTTAGGTAAAGATTTAGGAGATCTTCTCCATAAGGAAAATCTGTGAACTGTAGCTGAAGGCTCTACCTATGAATCCATCTCTTCCTGTAAATCCATCCACTGGGAAGTGTGGTTCTATTACAGCCTTTGTCCTGCTATAGTTACCATCATGGGGCAGCATAAAGCTGCTTCCCTCAGCCTATCCTGCAGCCATGGCTTCCCCGGAAGCTTTTACCTGATTCCAGTCCTGACCAAGGAGCTCCCCTGGAGCTGCATGGAGTCCTCCAAGTGGGGGCTTCTGGAGCTGGAGTTTGGCTCACTAGCACTCCCACTGAGTGGCCAGAATGGCACTGCAGTATTTTAGAGAATTCGCTGCAGGAACATCCTCCCAAACCGTAGATGTCCTTGCCAAGGAAGGGTATTCAAGCTTATGTTTTCCATAAGAAAGATGTTTCCTGAGTGATTAATTTTTTTTCTCTGATTCTCTGTATTAATTTTTTTTTTAAAGAGAAAATATTTCTTTGTGCATGTGACTGTGTATTTTAAATACAATTAAAGGGAAACTAGTCTTTTTTTCTCCTTCCAAAGAGTTGAATTTATACATTTTAATATGAAGATATTCTCAGTAGGGAGCAGAAGCCTATCATTGGCTCCTACTACAGGCAACACAAACTGCAAATCTGAAAGAAAGGGCTATGGCACAGAAAGGAGGAAGCAAATTTTAGATGCAGAGGGAGAATACAAGTATTTAGACCATATCTGTAGCTATAAAGCTAGAGATAAAAGGCTTTTTCCTTTATATTTTCTTTTTATTGTTTTTTATAGTGCAGTACAATACAAACATTACAACCTGGCTGACTCCTGCCGAGATGCCAGGCACTAGCATCGTGTCCAAAAATTAGCTTTATACATATGCTAAATTAAAGATTGGCAGCCGCAGCAGCACAAATCCCATATTGGCAGCAGTTTGCAAATCCCACGTTGGCAGTCTTCTCCACATGAAAGAAGAGAGGAAATACAAAGGGCAAAAAGCCCAAGAGTCTTTCTCTAGCAAATAGCAGCGAATGGAACACAGAAACTATCTGCAGGGAAAGAAACCTCCAGATTACTGGAGATAAAAGAATATAGCTGAATCTGTGATGAGCTCAAACGAGGGCCCATTTACACCTTTCAGAGAGACATTAGTAAGCAAATGTTATTTTGGTGGAAAGGGTGGGAGTCTGCTGCCAGACAGAGGACAGCACTAGCCCCTGCATGATCTGCAATCAAGGGGGCTGGGTTCTTCTTCAGCACTCGTGCAAAGATTCCTTTAAATCTCTTAAATTTGGCTTTTGCTAAATATATCAGACCTAAAGCATATAGGGTGTATTGGGTTCTCCTTTACAAATTGTGTGTTTTGTCTGCAGAAAAAAATTAATTGCATGTTTTATGAACCAATCAAAATCGTCATTGCTTTTAATTTGTTCATCTGAATATCCATATTTTCATGTTAATTCTGTTTATAGCTGTGTTCAGGGTGCGTTTTACAACAAGTGGTTTCTCTTACATGTATGGCTGGCAGGAGTTCTATCTCGGTCTGCTCAGTTGGGATGGATTACTTAGCTCCGTCAACCTGCCCACCTACGTAATTTTGGCTGGCCTGGCTCCCTTCTTTTTGCCAGTGTTGGACATAGGTCTGGTGCACAGCATCTCCTGCCCCGCTGCATTTGGCTTTCCCACCCTCTGCAGTGTGGAGCACTGGCCACCACATCAGATAACCTGCCACAGAAATGGTGCCATTTCCAGGACGCTGTTTGGTTTTCAGCAGTTCGCACGATACAGAAGCATGTGGTGGGAGAAAACAAAGACCCTGTAAAGGGGATCAGAGCTGTGCTTGGAATCTTCAGCCACCAGTAGCATCTCCTGTGCCATCCAGACCACGTACAGGCAGAACCAGACTGCAGGTGGATCTGGAATTAGAGAGCACCCCAGTGTCTGTCCTGCAGGAGAGGGAGAGGCAGGGGGTCCAGCAGCCGCAGTGAGGACTTAGCAGCAGTGCAAGAGCTGCAGGATGAGAAGGACCACATACATAGCTGATGAGCTGCCTTGCAAAGAGGGAACAAAGCCACTGCCATGGCTACATGGAAGCTGGTGATTGCACAGATTTCTCTGCTACACTACCAAACATTCATGCAAAGTGAAAGCCAGCAGACCTGTTGGCCCTCTCTTCCCACAGGTGATAGACACATGGCTTGTCAAAGTAGTCTTCTCTTGCACTGGCTTTCCAGCTGCATCAAGAGATGGGATCTGGACATGGGATTTAGACAAGGAGAAAGTGTTGTTACTGCATTATTCATTAGCTGACCTCTGCTAGTCATGTTCTGGACAAAGGCCTTTACATTTTCCACTGAGGCACTCACTGAAGCCTGGCTGTGCTCCACATTCATGGTGGCTTTCTCTGCCAAGTCTGATTTTGCATGTTCACTCTGTGGAGTCTTCTCTCAACTCTGCAGCCCTGGTTTTGTTCCCGGGGTTTTTCTAGAGCCTGTAGGACCAGCTGTGTCCTTGAGTTGTCTGCCTTTGGCTGCAGATGCCAAGATGCTTCAAACAAGAAAAATTACCAAGTAGCACGTTCCAAGCAGATCGAAAAGCAGCTCTGTTTCACACAATGAATAGTTAGACTCATTTCCCTTTCGATAGTGTGGAAATGAACATCAGTCAAAAAAGCAAGAGTATATTCATGAAATAATCCAGTCAAGGACTATTAATCACAAAGTGACTGCCACTCATTCCAAGGATCTCTGATCCAGTGTAGGTAGAAGGAGAAAGTTATTTTCTTCTTACTCTTGGGACCAGAGAATTTTTGACCGCCTCTATGAAAGACGAATGCATCAAGACCAACTTCCAAAATACAAGAGAGTGAGGACAAAGAGCTTAGACTGACTTTTTGGTGATGACTCTGGCCATTTGAAGGCATCACACAGACCACAGGATGTGACTTGGACCCATGCTATTCTAGGCTGACGAATGTGCATCTTGGCTCATGCCAAGCATATCCTTATTCTGTGATTGCATACTGTGCCTGCAGTACATTAAACCATATGAGAAGAGCTCTGGGAAGGTTTGTCTGGAAAATCTTGCTGTGCTGGGAATCTCTTTTGTTATCTCAAGTTCAAGTTTGGTTTTTATAAATCCTGATGCATTCGATGTAGTTCAGAGGAAGATCTGTAATTATATGTGGGCTTTGCTGTGTAAAATTCCTGGCTCTCACAAAATCAATATCATGTAATTCATAGCCGATAATCCTAGTGAGAGTAAGCCTGTAAGGAGAAAGTCTTTAGGCCAAGGAAAGTTTAGGCCGTGTGTCAGGGCCTGTGTCTGCTCCTGGGAACAAAGAATTTTTAACAGCCTGCATAAAAGATGAACGTATCAAGACCAGTTTCCAAGATACAAGAGAGTGAGGAGATAGAGCTTAGACTGATTTTTTGATGACAACTCTGGCCATTTGAAGGCATCACACAGACTGGAGGATGTGACTTGGATCTGTGCTATTCTAGGCTGACAAATGCTCATCTTGGCTCATGCATCAAAGTGAAGCCACTCTCCTCATGAATCATCATGGCCCTGCACATAAGGGCAGGTAACCACATCCAAGGGACAGCCAGGTGGCTTTGGAAGGGTAGGAATGGAAGGAGAATAAGAAGGAATCCATGAGAAATCCATGGTTAGTTGAGGGAAGTCCAGTCATTTTTATGCACACCCACAGCCTCTGATCTGGGCCAAAGTTACACTTTTTGAAATTTTGAACAGCCTTCATCTGGCAGAGGGACCTTATATTGCATCAGTGCTTCACATCATGTGGTCAAAATTATTTTTAAATCTTGGATTAGGTGCTTTAATGTTTAGGCACACTTCCCCACTGACAACAGCTTTGGGTTTTGTAATTTCTTCATAGTACTTTTCCAAAATGCTAGTGATGCTTCTCTTTTATTATGTTCAAGAACATACCATTTTTAGTGAAGCATTCAAATGCTTAAATTATTTGTACGTGTTTTGCATCTTGATTAAACCAAACAATGTATATTTATCTCTTTTAATCTCTTTTTTCACTTTGCTCCTTTTTGCTTCTGTAGAAACTTATTTCTATTCATTATGGTCTTTCTGATGACAAAGTGACCAGAATTCGAAGTAAAAACTGGCAGTGCTGTTGTTGCTGAGCTGTGCAGAGATGGAGATGACATGATACAGCACCATTGGCCCTTTTTTTGATTAGTGCACAGTCGTATTGCACATGCCTCTCTCATTCTCATCCCTCATTAGCCACACTGCCACTTCAGCTTTGTCTTTCTCACTCATGGTCTGTGGCTTTGAATTTTGTTTTTATCCTTATCTCTTCTTTATTTAATTCTCATCCTCTTGAACTGCTTTTGATTTTATTTCATGTTGTGGCCACTAGAAATTTTTACTAGGATGATGTTCACATTTTCTCAAAGATCATCAACATATGTGCAAATTAGGAAAAAAATCCAGCAGGAGTACCCTGAACACTTTTTTTAACTCAATCTGATTATTTTACTGTTTATTTCAGCTTATGATCTGCTTGACAATCTTTTCCAGCAATGCATCTTTTTCCCCTTGAACATTAATTTTGAGTGCTCAGATCTCTGTGATAAAATATGTAAATTGCACTGAATATGTGAGAAAATCTTGAGCAGTAAAATGCTGCTGCAATGTGTAATTGTTGGAATTGTCCTTCTGACTCCACTGCATTATTTTCCTTCCATTATATCACAATGGCATGAGCACATATATCAAAAAGCTGAAACATGCAGGAATCATGACCATATACTCCTCCCCCATGTCCTGTCAGTTTCTTCATCCCAGATTACTGTCTGTTGGCTTGGGAAGCAAAGAGGGAGCAGATGGACCACAAAATGAGATTCTGTAACCTTCTTACCCAATAGATCTGCTTTCTGCATGTATTCAGACATATTTACTTACTGTAGTGACAATTATCAGTTTTATTTCTTTTAAGAAAACCAAACAACTTCAGCTCAGTATGAAAGAGCAAACTAAATTGTCTTCTGGCACGGTTACTGTCCATATAATTTCAAATCAATTAGGAGAAATGTGGCTGGATTCCTATCTGCACAATACCTGAATATGCCCATTAAATTCATAGACATGCTTAGGTATAGGGGGACAAACACAGCATGTACCTTCTCTGGACCTTTAGATAACTTCTTATTGTTCATAAGATAGGTCAGAAGAGCACAGTTGGGGTTTTTTTTAGTGTACTTTGTTTGAATATATTATTTGGACAGCCAGATGAAGCATCTTTTTATTTGAGAATGGAGGGAGTTGGATTCAACATAACCAAATAATAATAACTACAAAGATTCAAAACCATTCTGTGATTCTATGAAAATGCATCAAGTAAAGAATTCCATTTAATCAGAAACTTGCGTGTTTCCTGTGCCTTGTTCAAAGTACACCCATTCAGAGCACTAGATGTATTTTAAATGAGAGGAAATAAATAAATGTTTGGTTAGGGTGTAGCTGTGAATGGAGGCTGCCCTCAGCCATGCAGTGTGTTAGTACAACCATACATTGAGCTCAGATCCGCTGCTAGTGTAATATTCTGCCTTTCATATTAGCAATGAGATGTGTGTCTCATCTGGGACAGGAGACACCAGCCCTGAAAACACTGAGGTGAGATTCAGCTTGGCTGTTGTAGCTCTCTAGGAAGAAGGTGCTTCAGCTGAGGGAGCTGGGTGCCTCCAAAAAACAGATAATGCCTCAGCCAGCCACTCTAGAAGATAAATCTCCTTGCAGATATATTGATCTCTGTAACAAAACCTCTAGAAAAAACCTTAGAGCAGACACCAAACTAGTAGATGACTCAGGGTGGATGCAAGGAGTCCAAGTATATTGTGACAATGCATTAGGCCAAATACAATGTGACAAGCTCCTGTAATGTAAAAAGTGCCTTCACTCTCATGCTGGGTGAATGGGACTTGTCCAACAAGTATATGGGACATGTATGGCCCTGCACTGGAAGCACTGGGTATCTTCCTTAGGAGGAAAAAGAACATGTTAAACCTAGTGATTAGAACCCAGAGTTTTAGGACATTTAGGAACTGGGGAAAATAAAATCAAGAGGTAGAGGCTCTGAGTGCAAGAATTGCCTGGCTGCCTTATATACACGAGTGCATTGCCAAGAGCTGCAGGTGTTCAATCAGACTGCTTTTATTGGAGGTGCCTAACGTGGATTTTGAAACCACCATGTAGGCAACCCGGCTTGAAAATTGACCTTAATTTCTTCTAATTGCATGTCTTATTCTTCATTATTTTTCTTGTTAGAGACAGAATTTTGAAAGGCGATTCACTAGTGCAGCTATTTTTGACTCATCGCTGCCTGTCTTACTTTGTGTTATTTAATGGGTTCCAGTGGCCATATGCTGCAGAGAATCCTGGAACAAAGTGAGTAAACTGGGAGGCATTGCTCAGAAGGATAAATTTCACAGTTGGAAACACACTTAATACTAAGCCTTCTAACCAGTTTTTCCAGAAATCGCAAGCTTGATTGCCATGATATCTGAACATGGCATTAGTTACTCTAATGAGGAAAATAATTGATATGCTATGGAAATTAGGTCTAATTAGATCTTGTTAAGATAAATATCTCAGTTCAGCTGAAAACTTGAAGAGATACATTTTGCAGCATTCCAGATTATAAATATGACCCTTGTTCTTCACCCCCCTCTGCGTCTTGGGTTACTACTGGTAGAAATGGATGTGAAAAGCCTCCTTATTGCAATCACTACATTCTATATCCACTTGACATGGAATAAGTGACAAAGATGCTGGATAGTTTAAACTTTACAGAGCTTAAAACCCATTTATTTTTTACATTGGCTTTAGACAAAGAGTCAAACTTCAGAACTGTACAATAAAATGTGTCCTGTCTATTCATTTTCTTATATTAAACAAATATATTAATGTTTATAAATTTTCGGATCCATGGCAAACAATGTTCTTCAGTGCTCTTTACCACTGTTTTCAGTGACTTTGGAACAACATACATGCAAATTATATCAATACCATCTTAATGGAGGACAAATATTGAATGCAAAGTCTAACAAAATCAAAGTAATTTTTAAACTTAAAAGAAAAAAGAAGAAAGAAAGTTAAAAATATATAAGGTTGGCCACCCAAAAGTGGCTAAATTTCATTAGTATTTAGACTAATGAAAGATGATGATGACTGATGACTCCATGTATACTTTGCAAGGTACAGCCAAGCCGTGGGCCAAACTTATCTCCTCTCTTCACTGGTGGAGTTGTCATGGGACTCAGAGCAAGGTAAAACCTTGTGAGCAGCTGCTTTGTTTTCTTCCATCTTGCAAAAAAACCCCCACAGATCCAAAATATTTACTGTCCTAATGGGCTTGAATTTCCATCTTGCACACTGATACTTCTTCTGCAGTGCAAAAGAGAAAAGAATTAGTGTTCTGCAATACTTTTAGCTTGATTTTTTTTTTCTTATTCTCACAGAATAAGCTATTTAAAGTGAATCCTTGAAAAGTCTGTTTTCAGATATTATTTTTTCAGATCCCCTGTGCTAATGACCTACAAGCCCTAAAACAAGTTACCCTGTAACATCACAGGCCATTTTAAAAACATAACATATCAAGGAGCCGATTTCTCTTATTTGATGCAATTCCTTTGTCATCAGCCTGGCAGAGCTGGCAGCTTTAGACAGCTGTTTGTGTTCCCTGCGGTCACCAGCTTGCCTTCTGGGGAACAGGATGTGCTTGGGGGTGATTCTGCAGAGCCCTGGGGACACTGCCTCAATGCACCAGTGCCACTGGGAACCAAGGGCAAGAGGAAAGCACAAGAGACCAGTGTGGGCTGTGGGGATTTGTCCATGAGGACCTCCACTCCAGGAGGCAGATCCACCAACTGGTTCCTGCAGTGATGAGGGTCTGGTGGCAAAAAGAACAAAGGCTTTTTCTAGGCAAATCCACTCGCTCTGAAAAATAAGAAAACAAAAATCCATCTGCATGTCTTCTTTGTGGCAAGTCTTGAGCAAGAGGAAAAGTGAATGATCTGATGTTTGCAGTCATGATTTCTGATGGCTTTTCAATGGATCTGTGTCTTGATAAATACATAGCTCTGTCCATTGACCTTTTTTCTTACGAGTGTGGGGGAAACTAGCTCGCAGGGCAGCTACTGTGTAATTTCTCTGGATGAAGGAGAATAATAAGTGAGTAAAACAAGATGACTCTTCCTATGACCTTTAAATATTAATAAATTAAATATCTATTTGCATTACTCATTTTCTATTATTAATGTATTTCTGTTCTGTTATTCCTGGTCTGCCTGGTCATTACCACCAGAAGATTCTGCATCTTCCATTTCAGAAACTACTTGCAAGAATTGAGAAGATTCCCAAAGATTCCCTCCATGTATATATGTACATACACAGTCACTGGATGAGATACCATGCAGACCAGCAGCAGACTTGTGCAGATTTCCTCTGTGGCAGTCTATAGCAGTGATTTCATTATTAAGTCACACAGCACCAAGGAAGCAGTTGGGATTTTTTTAAAAAAAATCTATTTACTCCTTTTTTGACAAACCTAATGATTGCAGAAATGAGAAATCAGCCTGCAAACAGTCCAAATTTAAATAAAATCACCCCCACACTAGACTATAACAGTGGCAGATGGACAGAGGAAGAAAGTGTATATAGTCATATTTTTTGCCATTATAGTATAGACCCTTTCAGATTGCAGCAAGCAACTTGCCATCTGCAAATCTGAGTCTTTCCTTTTCTGCTGAGGCACTGATTCAAAAATCATGATTTGTGAAGTTTGAGTTAAAGTATTAAGAGGCTTATCTCTCATTTTAAAGGCATACTGATCTCCTGATTTTACTTCAAACACATGGGAAAAGCATCCTGAAAATTTCCCTCAGCTTCTTCTTAAGACAAAACCCAAAGCCACTGGCTCACTCTTAGGTATGTGGTGAGGTAATGGGTTCTGCACATGAATAGCTTTTTGTCAAATAGTCTCTTATTGCTGTTGTTCTCTGGCTTTTGTTTGATTTACTCTTTGAGGAAGTGATTTGCTCTATGCCTATAGGATATGTAGATCATGCTGGGCACCTTCCTTACAGCAGCACACATACTGACAGCAGCAATGAGCATTTGGTTTTAACGCTGACCCTCTGAAGAGAGAAGGATTTGATCACTGCATAAATGTCATTGATTTTTTAGGGCCAGATCTTCATTTAAATGGCTGCTGATTTAGTGGGTGTGTCAATTTAATACAGATTTGCAAACAAAATCTGGGCACATTTTAAAAACATTTCATGTGTCTACCCACCTCTGCTTTCCACAGTTTTATCAGAGGATGTGGCCGTCGCAGAGATCAGACAAACATACGCAATTTGCAGCCTACCGGGGTTTCTGATGCTTTCACACTATGGGCAGCGAGTTACTTCATCTAAGGGTCAGGACTCTTACACAGGTTTAACTTACCAGTAACCAAAAAATCGCCTCTAGGTATGAAAGCTTATTTGGAACTTGTTTAAGAAGAGGAGGATGCAATTAAATTCTGGCAATTCCCTTTCAAGAGGTGCTGCGGTATGCTTTGCATTGCAGTATTTCTAATTTTCACCAAGTCAGGGTTGCTCTCTGTGAAGCAAAAAAAGAAAAGGTTTATTTTGCTAATCGTACATGCAAAAGCCATGTACAAAATAAAATACTAAATACTGTAATCACAGTCATTTTTGTTAAAATATTTTTACACAATAAACCTTTGGCTTTGAAAACTCTACCAGAAGCAAAAGAAAAACAAATTGTAATGAAAAAACTGAAATCAGAGGCCACTAATAACACTAAAGGGAGCCCAGAAGCCAAATTAATGTTTCTACAAAGAAATACTTTTCTACACCAGGCAAATACCTAGTAAGACCTTTACCTGGGTCTTTATAGACAGGATTCAGATTTCATTTTGAAGTATGTTTTTTACAAACTGTTTAGTGTTCATATGTCATTACCACTGTTGGGCCAGATTGCACCTGGCATCGATATAAACAAAGCTTTGGCAAGAATTCTTTCCTTTGGGATGGAGACATCTGATTTTCAAGCTGAAAACATGTCAGTGTTGCAAGACACTCCAAATAGCCTGTTTTACCAGTGCAGTAAATTAACCCGCCTGGTGTAGTGTTAAATGCTTTACAAACATCCACCGAAGGTGAGGGAGGGAAACACCAAAAAACAAACAAAAACATTTTAATAACTTGTTTGACTAAGAACAGTGAAAAAAAGTATAAGGAAAGCTTGAAGGGGGAGGGGGGGGTGCCTAGGAGACAGGACAGCAGAAAAAAAAAATTCTCAGAATTTTGTCCTGTATTTAACCTAGAGATTGTGTGCCATGGTGTGGGAAGACACAGAAGGAGCAGAACAAGTTATATAGATGATAGAAAAAGCATCTTCATTTGAAAAGCAGATCAGGATAACAGCAAACAGTGACTCTAACTCATCATTACCTTGTCTAGAAGAGGAAGGCTTTTTGGTAGCTATTGCATGAAAGAGGTTCGCCTTTAATGCCTCAAAACACTGGTGGACAAAGACTGCGTAGGCAAAACAGAGGATAAAATATTAGGCTATCCCCCTTGCTTCCCCATTGTTCAGGATGAAAAAGCTGAGCTGAACTTCTGGGCACGCAGTATTGGCTGCGTGAAAGCTCTCGTCGCTAGATCGTGCATTTGTGCTAAGCTTGAATGGTCTAGAGGACAATGGGGTTCATCCTGCCTGTGGCTCTGCAGTGATTCTGCAATATAGATGTGAAACAAGAATAGCTGGAAAGTAGGTCCACATGCGTATGGAGTCGAACAACGGCCTGTCCTGAGAAGCACAGGCAGAAGTAGTGTTCTTAAATATGTATATATTTATATAGTTGTTAGACTGAAGCCATTTTGCTACTTTTCTTGCTGTTTTAATTGTCCTAATAGCTGTCTATTTACAAACATGCATGTAAGTGGGCTAGAATAATTAATTAATATTCATAAGCATTCATAAAATGTGACAAAGTTTATGTTAGGGCAGATATTAATTCCCAAGAGGATTACATTTCTATTAAGTGTGAATTTTATTAGTAAGATCCAGCATGATTGATTCTTGCTTGGCCAGCAATAGAGGACTTAGCATCCATACTGGCAGAGATTATATCTGGTCAACGGGAAAAGAAAACTGGCCAAGAAACTGCCAACACAGAATCTGAAGCTGTGAAACCTGGTCAAGAAGAAATAAAGCCAAATAAGCAACAGATGAAAAATTATCTTAAAGCAAAGATCAAATCACTCAGTTGGAAATGAGAATTGTATTGGAAAAGGTGATGCTGAAATCACCAGGGGACATGATAATTTTAAAAACAACAATACTAGTGCAGAATACTAGTAAATTTTTTTAAGTGGACCTTAACATTAAAAAAAAAAAAAAAAGTAGACAAAAATATGCTCAAAGATGTCTGACAAAGAGCAGAGAGGACTTCTAAACTCTGCAAATCATGTGGAGGAGAATGCCAAAACTATCCATACTCAAGAGCTATGGACGTACTGGAGAGACCTCAGGAATGGGCTCCAAAAAAGTTGAAGGAACTGGAATATCTCTCCTCTGAGGAGAGCCTTAGAGAGCTGGGATTGTTCAACTCCGGGGGATCCCATCAGTGTATATAAATACCTGCAGGGAGAGCGCAAAGAGGGCAGAGCCAGGCTCTGCTCAGCCATGTCCAGTGGCAGGGCTGGAGGCAATGGGCATAAACTGAAACATGGGAGGTTCTCTCTGAATATCAGAACACTTTATCACTGTGTAGATGACTGAGCACTGACAGGTTGTGAGTCTCCATCCTTGGGGATATTCAAAAGCTATCTGGACACAGTCCCAGGTGTGGAGCTCTGGGTGTCCCTGCTGTAGCAGGGGCATTGGACAAATGACCCCAAGAGGGCCCTTCCAGCCTCAGCAATCCTGTGATTCTTTGGCCTCATCTGAAGCCCAGCGGAGACGGTGAAAGATCACATGAAGAACTAGGAAAGAAAGAGACTTTGGTAAGATACAAACTTTACAACAGTTTTTTAGTACTGTTGTACCTTGTAGAGCACCCTCAGATATTGGAGTGGTCTAGTGGGTTCAAGAAGGATTTCTTCCTGCACCTGTGTTGCAGAAACCTACTGCCTCTAAAGAGGAGACTTCCTAGGAAGTTTATTGGTGATTGCTCACCAAATCAAAGAGTGAGGAGAGAAATGGGTAGGAAACTTGTCAACAGATAAATTCAAGGAGCATTAATGCTACTGTGTGTTTTGTCCTCAGAACATAAGTGTAGAACATAGTTCTCTAGGTGTAGAGTAACTAAAGGATGATTTTGGACTGTGCCAGCTACAGTCCCATCCTAAGTGAAAGCAAAGACACCTTAACCAGGAAAGGACATGAACAACTTTCTGTATCCAGCAGCATAAAAACACACCAGCACAAGCACTGCAAACACACAGGCAGTGCCTCAGTGCCCAGCTGGAATGGGAAAATGGAGCCAGGGAGCTTCCGGAGGTTGCAGGGGTGACTGCCAAACAGACACGATGCTTGGTGGCAGGCTGGCAGCATAGGAAGGAGCCACGGCCAAGAAAAGGGAGGGGAGTATCACCTGAGTCCCACCAGGGTTAACCTGCACCTGATGCAGGTGATGGGAGTGGGGATTCTGGCTGGAGAATGTGTCTCTGAGCACTTTGGGGGGAAAACTGCCTTCTGTTCTCAATACAAAACACATTATTACTGGGGCAATCAAAAATATAAACAGGTTAACAAGTAAAGCAGAATAGTTTCCCAAAAAACCAGGGTTTTTTATGTAAGTACAGCACGTTTTCACTAATCTCTTTTGGCAGTCCTTCATTCAGAAAAGAAGGAGAATTATATCAAGACAAAAGGACAAAAAATTGCTAAATACATACTTTGTTCAGGCAGTTACACAACAATAAAGCAAGTTGGGAAAAAATATAAGAGGAAAAGAAAGTGAGTAAAAAGGCATTTTAATGGGTGTCAAACTTGTAAACACTGAATTCTATTTTATCACTGTTGGTTTAAAATTAGTATAAGATAAACAAAGCAGCAGTACTGTATTAATGCAGTTATATTGCTGTAAAATCCTGATTGTCCATCACTTTTATTCACACAGGAGAATAAATTATATTGCTAGTAGCATTTTAACAAATAGTTTCATGCCAGACCATTGCATCAACTTAATGTTATTGATGTCAAATAAATCTGAAGTAGTTAAATCAGTACAAAGTTCAGGCTGACCCCAGCATTTATTGTATATTTTTAGAAATGGTTCAAAGCTGAACCCGTTTTCTTATTAGTCTTTTGCTTACAGTACATTTGGCAGAGTCATTGTCCAGAAAATGAGAGAAAATACCTGATAAGCCATGTGTAAAGAATTTGAACTCAAATCCTGATAGTCTGCTTGAAGTGAATGAAATTCATGTCAGATTTGGACAGATGAAAGAGCAGGTAACAAAAGCACAGGTGAAGGAGCCCTGCATATTCAAATCTGGGAAAATGTTATGAAGAGAACCACATAAATGAAGGCAAAAGTTGTGTTAGTCAAGTAATCAATAGTTTAACAAGGTGCTCTGCTTCCAGATGCCCCTGTTGGTTATGCTGAGGTAATTTTACGGGGAAATACATATGGATGAAAGAATGGGGGCTTGTAGTGAGGATTGTTAAGGGATGCAGGCATTTGCCTGAATGCTACCTACTACTCTCCTCCTGCACAAACCAAGTGCAACGGTGGGTGCTCATCTGGGTGGGCTCTGGTGGAAAGGATAACAAAAAAAGCTCAAGAAGTTCCTTTTTCCATGTTGTCCTTCCTAGCTGCTTATTGTCATCCTTTGCCATGCCCTTGCTTGCAGTGATGCTATTGTTTGTTTGGCCAGGCTGTAAACAGAGCTGATTAAGTGGGCTGGGGTAAAAAACACATTTCTACTCTCCCACACAGAAAAACATGAGTTTCTCTAATGGCATTGCTTCAGTGATCCAGTTTGCATCTCAACTTGAGGAAAAGTTGATTGGAAATGCTTGCATAAGGAAAAAGCAGGGCATGAAATGGGAATAAGCAGAAGAGGGTAGGAACTGCTTTGATGTTGCATAAATAATCATATATTGGTTTATTTTATTGTTTTATTGGGAAATATGCAACAACTTTACTTTAAACTTTGTAGATATTCCAGAAGCCCCACTGAGGAGCACCTTCTCAGTCAGCCTAGCATTTAAAAATAATTTATTTCATCAGGGAAGTAAGTTGAAGAAAAGCTTAGGGAAGGAAATGTCACAAGGTCCAGTAACTTGTTCCACTGCAATTAGGAATATCTAAATGAGGCGCTTACTCAGGTTTTGAAGAGCACTGGTAAACAATTCTCACCATGTCTATAAAGATGTGTATTGTATTGTACCACTACAATACATCTATCAGTGATGTACAAATACTGCCCTACAACTGTAGGATTGACACAGGTGAGAAAACAACCACCTTCTCAAGTCCCACTTTCAAACTGGAGAAAAATCTCAGTTCCTTTGACACCAATCACAGGTCTAGGCAAGGAAAAATTCACCTCGTCAGGTTTTGTTTAGACCACAGAACACAAGTGAATTAATTTCTAAAAGGTTCATACTCCTCGCCATGAATACATGAGTCATGGAGTTTATTTTTATTAATTTTATTTTGTATCAGGGATCACTCTCTGCCTCAGCTAGTCACTGCCAATAGCAGGACACACGGGACATGGCATTCTGGTGCTGTTTCCCTTCTCCCACTTCTGGGGTGTGGAGGTGGAAGGAAGGGAGGGCAGCTGCTTTTGTACTACTGCCCATCCTTCAGGGACTCTGCCAGAACGTGCAGTGGGCTTTGGCTCATCATATGGAGCATCTGAGAAAATGTTGCCTGTGCAACAACATTTAGTTTTGTTGCTAAAACCTGCATTTGGGGTGAAGTAGGATTGTTGGGTTCCTTGACTCACCCCAGTCACCCATCCAAGTGGGATTTCTATCAAAAGCCCTTCTGGTAGAGAAAGAAGAAGGATTTCTGGCAAAATTCAGCTTTGTGAGTTGGGTCTTTGCTAAGGAGAGCACTGGCTGGAAATACAATTATAAAACAAGTTTGCTTTGCAGGAAGGCAAGAGTTGTGTCAATTTAGTGCCAAGCTCCTTATATCAAAGTTTCCTGAGTTGAACATCTCTTAAGATTATTCTCCCATGGAAGTAATTATTGCAATTACGGACTACGTCTACAATGCTAAATGCATGTGATCCAAGGAGAGATCCCTGCTGCCCTCACCTAGTGTGGCAGAGGGGCTTGTGCCCACATGGCATAGGGGCAAATCTCTAGAGCAGATTAAGTGCAGTGATGGATAAGGATCACATGGGTGCTCTGTGTCTCCTCGTGGGGTTTTGATGGAATAATTAGGTTTGTAGTATGGTTGTTTTTTGGGTGTTTTTGTTTTTTTTTTTTTTTATTTTCAGGCTATGAACAGGGTGGCATATCACCATGAGGTTTTTAAACCTCAGCTGAGGATGTGTTGCACACCCCAGGGCTTGGCAAGACAGCTCATGAGAGTGGAGGGACACAGGCATTGCTGGAGCTGTGTCACAGGAGCAGGGTGGAGGCAGCTGAACTTGGTACAGCCCTGCCCAGGCCACTCTCTGGGCATGATGCCTGGAGAGGTCTATCTCTGAAACCACAGCTGTATGGTGGTTTGGAGGAAATAGATGATTCAGTCCCCCAAAGGAGAGTCTGGATATACATGAGCAGTTGTGCTTTGTGAGCAGCTGAGACTCAAAACCTTCAGGTGAAGCTGGGAGCTAAGTTAATTCAGTGGTGTAGATTTTCTCAGAGAGTCTGTACATGGAGATTGATATGAATGGCATGATCTCACAAGGGCATATGCAGTACTACATGAAGTAATTTCTACTTTAAAAAAAAATGCGTGTGTGATGAGAAGGTTTCAGAAGTCCTCTTCTAGATGGCTCAAGAACCCATCTTGTGGAAGGACTTCCTGGGAGTGTCTTGCCCTTGCAAGACACCTGAGTGAGCAGTTTTGGTCTTGAATCCCCACTATATGGAAATACACGCATCTACAATGTGACGTCACTTCACTTTAAAATGTAAGTTGGAAATGAGGAGTTGAGAGCTTTTTTGTACCATTACAGTTCTACTGTGAACATGACCTGTGAACACTCAGACTTGGGGCATTCTGTGGGGCTCTGATCACATTACAGAATATTAATTTGCTGATTTACCAATGCAGGTAAGGCACTTTATGAAAACTGAAATAAGAGCTTTTAATCAGTGTTTGCACACCAGAAACACAACCGTTGTTTCAAGCGTTCTCTTTGAGACACATAGTTTTATTAAGACTGTAGGTAGACTGGGAAAAGTTTATTCCAGAAAAGAGGAAGGATAAAAGACGCCATGGCACACCTAACCTGATTTTTCTTAATGCCTTCCTTTTTCCTAGGAGCTATTAAGCATCTTGGGGCAGACACTGGTTCCTCCAGTACAAGCAGGCATAAAGTTCTGGGCAGTTGAGGTTTTTTCAGAAAACCTCTGTTTATCTCTCTTGTCTTTAAGGTTTTGGGTAGTTTTTTTCAAATTATTTATTAAATAATTGAGGCAATAATTTGCCAATCTTTAAAACATTTGATCCGTATCTCACCTAGAATCATCACATCTGAAATCAGCCGCTGAAGAGGGATTGATAGTTTGCTAAAGCAGATGTTCTTTTGACAGACTGCAGTGTATTTCATTATCAGCATTAACAAAAAAGATGCATTTGTAAAAATAAAAAAGGTGTCTAAATGTACAAATTTTCCATAGTTATCTATTGCATACTGCCAAGTAAATATACCTTAAACTGTAATATTTTCAAATAAAAATTGACATACTGTTAAGTTCAGATGAAAGGAAAATGTAACCCTTTTTAAATTGATATATTGGATTGCGTATTTTGTGGCCTTATTTCATCATGCAGTAGCTCATTTGGACTGTCCACTAATTAACACTAATGCTTTTAAAGAATTTTCATTTGTGATGCTGATCTATCACTAAATCAAAAGTATCTTCAGAAAGCCAGTGGAAAAAAGTACAGATACTTCTTGCAGCCAGCTTAAATTAATGCTAGCTTGATTAGTGTTAATTGAATGGTTGTTTACGTCTCTTTTGTAAGTGTTTATAAAAGTTGGCAGACAGAAGAATAGCTGCCTACCTACATGAACAAAATTTTGATTTATTTAAGCTGCTGTATGTATTACTGTCATTAAAAACCTCTTGAAACTTTTCTGTACAAATAGTCTTCAGGTGTAAGCCTGTCTCTGTGTTTATGTACACAGAGACACACCCACACAAACACTGTGCTGTATCATTTTTGCTACTGAGACATTTATACTCAGTCCTCATATTATGTGAATATTTCAATGTGCCAGTTCATTCTAGCAGCCTACTGGCCTCTGTTTAAATTTCTCTGAGATATGTGCGAGTCAGAAAAATACCTTGATGACAACTTGTGAAGATGTCTTGCTGTTGCACTCATATCCACATCCTTGGATAGTCAGGCTCAGCAGAAATTTAGTACTTACCTAGCTGAGCACTACTAAAATTTTATTGAGATTCATGAGCTCTGGCTCCTGGCTGCTGGATGAGATAACCTTGGGCTGTTGTTCGCTGGTTCTCCACATTCACAGCATCTCAGGACAGACCATCTGACCACCATATGTGGAAATTGCCCAACTCTGATGGTGTTGGATAGACCCCCACCTAATATTTTCAGGACCTACATTGTCCACACTGGTAGAGGGAGGGAGAGGCTTGCTACGCTTACATGGTAGCAAGCACTCCCAACTGTTCCTGGACAGCTTTTAGAGATCCTGTCTTTTAAAAATACAGGGTAGGTATTGTTGATAAGTGCATTGATGTGATCCCAGACCTTAAATGAAACTTCTAGAGAGATGGGCAAAGAAATTTGATGTCCTCAGCAGAGCATAAATAAACTGCTGCTTAGTTCACAATGCCGACTACTGACATTTGCATCATTTTAGTGTTGCTGGGCCATGTACTGCATGTAAGGACAATTAACAGAGCAGAGAGAAAAGCAGCAGATGCTGGAAGTGCACAGAGTTAGATGACTCATTTTGATGTCATGGAGAATCTTTTTCAGACAAGTGAAAAGGTTGGTATTAAACAACAACAACAAAAAAATAGAAGACCAAATAATTATTAAAGAAATAATATGAAGATTTCAGGTAAGAGTTGCAGTAAAATCAGTGTCTTGCAGTATGCAAAAATGAATGTTTACCTGAAATACAGAGAGACACCAACATCCATGATGTAGACTCTATTCTCCCTCTTCCTCCCCACTCCTGCCCTTTTTCCTTAAGGATTGGTTACATAGTGGGTTTGGTGTGTTCCATGTCGAACCAAATGAAAATGTGTTCTAAAATTTCTTAAATCTTTAAAAACTCATTAACTGATTATCTAATCAGAGGTAGCAATAAGAAAATATTTAATCACCACTTCCTGGAGGCTTTGTGCATATTTTACAGCAGTTTTTCTGTCTAATAAGACTAACTAGAAATACGTACTTGCCATTTCAAAGGTTTAGTCTCACAAGTACCTGATATGCATAAGGTAGAAAGCAAGTCTCATGAGACAAGTACCTCCTGCTCTCAGAAGTGCTCTGCTCCACATTAATGGTTCTCTTTGTTTCCTTAAAAACAAATGTAATTTGTCTTTTCTCTTGCCAATCCCATTTGTGAATTTGAAATTAAATAGTATTTGTAAGCTATTGTTCTGTATGACATCATTTCATTGATGGAGAGTTATGCATGCAGAAAGTGTCAGACTTTCCCCCTGCAGAAACTCTATTCTGCACAAAAGGTGCTATGGGTATATGAGATATATATATATATATATATATAGATATATAGATATATATATATATATATATGCACTTCTGCAGAATCTTATTTGAGAGGGGCATTCATATGGCATACAGTCATATAAGTGACAAAAGATGTAGCAATGTCAAGTAAACAAACTGCTCCAAGGAATTAACATTAACACATAATTGTATGTTTTTACCATGTCAGACATGTCACAAAAAAAAGAACTTGAATTGTGATTATAGTAATTAATTTTTCCTCTCCTATTTGAAACATGCCAACTTATTATGACATTGAGGATGATAGATTCTGTCCTGACATTTTAGTACATCATGTATTTACATTTCCATATGAAGAACGGTTTTCCAGAAGATGTTAACAGCATGAGATCTATATACAAACATATATTTAATATGACCACTATCTTTACATTAAAACCTGGAGGTCTTTAGGAAAAAAAGGAGGAAGACTAGGCAAGAAAAATAAAGCAAAACAGAGATTTTGTCCTCAAAATCAGGTAGGTATATAAATCACAGTGCTGAAAAGCAGGATTGTAGGGAATTGTACCAGTTAGAAAAGAAAGAAGAAAATGTAATTTTTCCATCTGCTATTAATCTGACCATCTTTGCTTCATTTTTGCTGTATTAACAGCATGTCCAAGGTGAGTGGGTGGCTGAAGTTCCAGTTCTATGGCATTTTTTCTTCTGTATCTTTTCTGTTCTGAAGTGGAAATTTCTATGTTTTGACATACAACATAAAGGAAAAAAAGAGGTGCGAAATAGAAAAAAAGGAAAAATGGGGAGGTACCGATTCAGATGATGGGAAACTGTTTCCAAATACTGTCACCAAAAGTACGTATTTATGTGCGCTAATACAGTGTGGTTTTATCAACAAGGCCAAGGGGCTCCTTCTTTGCTGCCACCCCCTTCCCCGAGTCTCGTGCTCTGCCAGCCTGATCCCATCCGACAGTAGAGTTGATACCGCACTAATCCCCGCAAGTTTGGGACTAATGAACTAACTGCTGGGCTGCCGCCACGGAGCTTGGTCCCAAACTATACTGTACTTCACACTCGATTTATTCTCCAGATGGCGAGACTGCGCAGCCCTGCCGCGAGGGACCACCTCTTCCACTGGAGTGTAAAAGTGGACGGATGTTGTTTTCTTTGCAGATTTGATAATTCAGAGCTAGAAAC
Organism: Brachypodius melanocephalos; assembly: GCA_013398615.1. Lineage (NCBI taxonomy): Eukaryota > Metazoa > Chordata > Aves > Passeriformes > Pycnonotidae > Brachypodius > Brachypodius melanocephalos. The sequence goes on from VZSR01003803.1 coordinate 45,480,468, forward strand.
TCATGAGGATGGTTAGTTATTAGGTTTAATGGGTGCCAGTGGAGCCGGCAATGTGCATGTTCTCATTTTTAATTTTGATGTCTGTTTGTTTGGGTAGCAGTGGATTTGTCAGCAATGCTGCGTCACTGAAACCTTTATCTTCACCAGTTGGCATAGCTGCACGTGGTAATGAACCTCTTCCTGTGTCCGCCTCAAACAGAAGGGGTGCTAAAATAACCACCGTGACCAACCTTTTTTTTTTCCTTGGTGAGCTTTCCAGGACAAGTTGCAAATTTAGTGTATTTTAATAGTATCATTATTTACCATGAAGCTCTCTGTTGTCTTTCTCTCTTGTTCAGTTTGGTAAAGAACCCAAGTCACATGGGACCCAAGGAGGATACCACCATCCCAAGCTACCTGAGCATGAAATATTTTACTTAATGATTGGGTTTATTTCTTTATCAGCTATTTTTCATTACAAAGTATTATCTAATGTTTTAGTTCTCATGTGAAGAACAGGGCAAATATTTTCTCACCATTCCTTAAAAACTTTAGTTTTCCCATCTTGGCAGTAAGGATAGTATTGTATCAAGGACTACCTTTTTCTCTGTTATAATGTTGAAGTGATTTACCTAGATTAGGATTTTAGTGTTTCATTTCATTTAGGATTTCATTTTGCATGAACTCTACAGTAAGAATAGCATCTACATTTCCCTGCCTAATGAGGCAGAAAGGGGTCTCCCTTTACTCCATGTTTTTAGTACATTTGGTCAAAGGTTTTAGTGTATATTTGTTTTATTTACGTATGATATGTTTTATTGGAAATCTTTATGGGAATTTTATACTCTCCCACTAACATCAGTTGGATTTCCTCCATTGTAGGAAGGGTAGGCACTGAGTCAGTCCCCTCACAAGCTCTGGCTTTGGCAGCCAGGTCTCATCAATTTGTTTCACAATTAAAAACATACATTGATTCTTGCTGTGGAAACTATAGTGACTAGAAGTATTATATCACTGAAACATTTCCATTCCTAGGGTATCTAGGCAGACAGATCTAAAACATAGCAGTTCTAAGAAAATGCATCAATTCTCAACCCAACAGATGGTATGGGTGTGTTAACTAACATAGTGACATATTTTCTATTAAAATATGGGAAAAAAACAACAACCCCCTCCCCATGTTTGTTGGTTGGTATAAATTCAGTGAAGTTGTTGGTTATTTTTGGGATACGTACCAGAGGGCTGCACATTTAGTTTATGTAAATTGATAACAGCAACAGCCTGTTAATAAGTGTTTTGTATGGAAATATACCTAGAAAGACACGATCTGTCTTTTTTGGGAAGGGATTTTGCAGACTGAGGAGAAAAATAGATACGAGATGGTCTAGTGCTCATTATTATATTCTGAAAAAAACCCTAACAAATTAGGCTGCAAGTTTGCTGGAGATGTGCCTTCAGCTGGAATTGAGTGCTGCCTTAGAGGATACTTTGGGAAGATCTCTCTTTTGCAAATTGCATTGGTGTGTGCTGAAACGGTGATAATCTGACTTTAATTAAAAGCATAAATTGGTTTGGAATGTGTTTTTAAGCTACCCTTCTGCATCATATGCAGAAACTTTCAGCCCAGCCCTAGAAACCCATTACCCCAGGTCAGAGAAGGAAAACAGGGGATTTGTATTTCCCAGTATTGGCATCATATGGTTGGGTTTACCTAATTTGGAAGAGCCGTTTCAGACAGCCACACGCCGGAGCTGTCTTCCAGCTGGATGTGTTTGTACTAAACTGCGTGTATCTTTATGTGGCTTTCCAAATGGCCCCAGACAGGGTCCATTCACAGCAGCTGGAATGTTTTGGGTTGCATTTTCCAGAGATTACCCCTGAACGCACCCCTTGATCGCAACCCAGGGATGCATACGTGGGTGCCTTGTTCCCGTCTCTCCTATTAACGGGCATATGCTTCCAGCCTTCAGAGGAGCACGGCTAGTAGCCCCAAGTTGAAGGCTATTCGCTTCAGATTTCATTAACTTTCTGCTCCATTATTCCTTCCTTTTAACCAGTTAGAGCCATGAATTGCTTTTCTCTAAACTTACCCTAATTATCAGGAGTCCCAGCCCTGTAAATCAGTACACTGCAGAGCTGTCTTAAAGTGGCCTGGGAGACCCTGTTCTCATCGGCCCTGACAACTGTAAGCTACTGTTCCCTCACACTGTTTAACTCAGACCACATTGGGAAACCACCTCTGCCCCTCTTGCCGGCAGAGGCTTGCATCCGTCTGGTTTAAATCTACTGTCATGTGCTCTCTTGCTGATTTGTATTAGCCTGGATATTAACTTTGATGGTTTTTTTTGTTTTTTTCCCCTTGAGTTTGCCTGTTTTCTTGGAAAAGCATCTCTATTCAGCAACTGCATATTGTTAAAGTCATTCCTGAGCCTCCATGAGTCAGGAGCTTTAAAGTTTTATTAGCCTCATAAAAACTCTTCACAAATTAAAAGACTTTTGATAAGTGTTCATTTTGACAATGTGAATTTGTTAGGGCTGTTGGTGAGTGGAAGGAATTTGGGGTTGAAACTTCAGTTGGCAGGAAGCAGAGAGCCCAGTACCTTCCTTCGACCTCTACTCCCTTCTCCAGGCCAAGAAATGCATTTCATGTCAGAAAAGCATACTTTGTGCAAATCAACTATTAAACAGATTTGTAAATTTACATTCACAAAAATAGCAAACAATCAAGGGAAGCATTTGTCTTTGGAGATTTTATTTTGTGCCAACAGAATACCCTTTTATGTGGTCTAAGAAAAACCGTAGAGTTATTTCAGCGTTGTTTTTATATGCAAGTTGTGAATTCTATTACTGCCTTTAAGGCACTTTGAATGCATGGAGTAGAGGAAAACCAAAGAAGTATATATACATCTGTACTTTCTGATGTTCGGGCAATATAGAGCTAAATTGCAAATATAATTGTTTTATGCAAATTTAAGAATATTTTTGAGAGAGCAGACAGTTAGTGCAACACATTATGTGTAGCATAAAGATTTGTGTTTGTTACACATGTTCAGCACTAGCAGACACAAAAATCTTGTTTTCTGGAAGTGGTAGAAACTCCATGCATTGAATTTACCGGTCGTAAAGAAACAGTAAAGAGGAAGGTAAAATTGTGAGGTTCTGGTGATGACTGCTTCAATAAAGTCCAAGAGTGACAGACATTTTGTGGACACCACTATACTGGCTGTCTAGCTTTTCCCCCATGTCATTTCAACAAGTTGTCTTCTCAGTGCATTTTTCTGTCGATAGAAAATATGCTTTCTTTTTCTTTTCTTGTGCATCTGAACTCATATATATTGTAGAGAGAAGCAAGACTGACCATCGTGAAAACCCTTGAAGAGTTTGACTTTGGCCATGCTGAAAAGTGTGTTAGGATAAACTCTGTGTCCAGCGGCCTTGCAGAAGAAGATCTACAGGTGCTTTTGCAGTCCAAGACCCTTCCTTCAAGCATGATGCTGCCAAAGGTTGAAAATGTTGAGGAAATAAGATGGGTGAGTACCAACAACACAATAGCTTTTGACTGAAGCTGGTGGGCCAAGTTCACACAGGCACAGAGATGAATGACTGTGAGTTAAGAGGAAACGTGCAAATACCATATTTTCGCTTAGCTGAGGTAATTGGGAAGTGCATCCACTTAAATGTGTGTGTGATGTACTGTATAAAAAGCATACATGGAACACGTTTATAAAGAAAACCAGGTGTATTTCTTCCAAGGCTGACAAAGAACCAATATTGTTGTCAGAATATATGATCAAAAGTAGAAAAGTGCCTGACTCTTCTCAGACTACCCTAACAAGCAAAATTATTGTCTGTCCAAGAGCCTTAGTTATGTGCATTGGAAGCAGGAGATGGAAAACCATGCTAGCAACATATGAAAAAATGGGTTGGGGGGAAGGTCACTCCTTGGGGCAACTGGAGGAACAAACAGGAAGCTTTTAACTAGTGTTTTTAATTAGCACAGATATTATTTCCTGAACAGTTCTCTACTTCTTCCTTTTTAATTGCTGACAGGTGTGTTTGTGTTTCACAACTGACTTTTCAGCCAATAAAAACCTGAAATGTAAATGGTTGGCATGTCAAATTACTTAAGAAAACTTTGAAATAGGCCTAATTATGCTATAATTGTTTTAATTGTCAAAAAAGAGGGATGTTTGTTCGGGTATGCCATTATTGCTATAACACACCAGTGAAGGAATAATGCTTAATTATTCAGTTCATATTTTTGCAAACCGATAGCTGAGCAACTAGCACACGGGCAAGCTGTGATGAAAGGCAGGCAGGCGTATTAGGATCTATTTTAATCTCAGCATCTAACCTTGATCAAACCATTGAGATGAGCCCGAGCACAAAATGGAGCACAGCCCCATACACTGGGAGTGTGACAGGCCCCGTCCGTTCCCTGGCACTGCCCCTTCGGCCTCCACCACTGGCGATGGAAGGTTCGCCATCCCCTTCCACCAAAGGGTAATTAAATTAACCAGAGCGCACCTCTCAGGGTTTACAGCCATGTAGGTGTTAGACGTAACTTGTCAGTGATGAATATTCATGATACCAAAATGGCAGAGCCCTTGATGCCACCAAGTAGGTTTTTCACAGAGATGGGATGCCAGGGCTCTTTGTCCCCTCATCCTCTTCCACTTTACCTCTCGCTAACTTGTATTTCCATCATGGAAAACAAGCCAGCCTCAGAAGCTTCTGCCTCATTGTCCTTCTTTTGCTTCGCTCTCCCTTTGCCCAACCTTTGCACACAAAGAACATACTCTGCCTAGTGCCGCTGCCTTCTTTTCCCAATCCTCCAAAAATTCACTCCAGCATGATTTTTCAGCCTCCCAGAAGCTGTTGCTTTCCCCCCACGCACACCCGCTCCCCCGCTTCATTTTTATTTATGTGCAGCAGAAAACCTGGAGGCTGATGCACAACTAAAAGATGGGCTTACTTGTTTTCTTTTGTGTGAGAATCTCTTGCTTTCCTTTTGTCCCTAGTGTGGGTACTTGTTTGACTGGCATGGCTTATTGGACTATAACAAGCGTAACTCTCCCTCCTTTGTGGCGGGACAATTCTCCCACAAATCCCGACCAGTGTGCATTCTTCCCGACACACTATTGGGTGTGCACTGGAATTGAAAGAATTGCTGAGGCCTTGCTACTTCATCCCCTCCCCAAGCTTTGTGGGTTTTTTTTTTCCTCCGCCTTCTTTTTTTTTTTTTTGCCCTTTCTCCCTGAAATGAACACTTTACCGGGCCGGAAACATTTAATCGTCTCCTTTTGAAAAAAAAAAAAATTAATTGAAACTTCTCCACTCGTTACCTTTTGTATTGGTGCTTACTGCAAATCTTTTACAAGGAATAGGAAGACAGGCAATATTTAATTAAATGTGCTTTTTTTTTTTGCTTTGCCTTCACAACAAAAGATAGCAAGAATTCCAGGAGTGTGACTTTTAAAATATTTTAAAATAAAACCAGAACTCTGCTCTTTAACTTGTACCTAAAATATACACACAGTAGCAGTTTTTACTTTATTTTTTCCCCTTAAAAATAAAAAACCAGATAGGAGTCTTAAGAAGATTTTACTGATACTATTATATTACCTCATTTTCTGCATTTGCCTGAATGAACTTTACTGTTTTCTGTCACTGTAGTAACCTGCCTTACTGTACAGAGTGGATTGAATTGATTTTTTTTTTGCACATTTTGGGTGGAATTTTCTTCACTAAAGAAAAGTTACCAAGAGGGCCATCATGGTGATGGTGCAGAGCAGAGATGGGAGGGCAAAATTCTTCATCAGGGAAAGCTGTGATTTATTTTGGCCTAATTGTAAAGTTACTGCAAATTGCTGGAAAGCTTTTTTTTTTTCAAGATCTGGGTGATTAGATTTTCCTTCTTTTGGGGAGGGGTGGTGGGGGGAAGCTAAAAGGGGAAATAACACCTCTAATCCAGCTTCTGGTAAATAGGCTGCCAGCTTTTAAAATGAGTTTCCTTTCTATTAGTCAGAATATTATGCTAAGCCTTAAGCATTAGTTTTTTATGTTGCCATAGCAGCCTTATTCCTGCAGGGTTGTGACCTGCGATGATTACAGTACAAAGCTTATAGGGTCTTGAAACCCCCTTTGAAGATGAAAAGTCTTTGATGGTTTATATTTATGCAAATCTCTTAGATATGATTTACCCAACTGAGACTGAATGGAGAGATGATTAAAATTCCCTTTCCTTTGATATCCATTAATAGTTGAATATTCCTTAAATTTAAAATATATGCATATGTGATTTTTGTCTTTATTTACTAACATTTTTGCAATACCTGCAATATGTTTATCTTGACACAAATTACTCTATCCGGACAGACATAATGCATTTACAATATAGGGCTGAAGGTTTTTCCCTTCTTTTTTTTTTCCTTTTTTTTTTTTCCCCCTTTTGAAAGGGGAAAAATCTGTGCAAGAGCTTTTGTATGTTTCCAGATGATAGATTTTGGAATTTGGGCTACCCCACTGGCAGCTCAGAGCTAGCTGTGAACTGGTCTCATGGAAAAAATTGGCAAGCTTTGGTCTTCAAAGAATTAAACTTCCTTTTTAAGGCCTTCCTAGGTAAGCTAAAAAATTATGAAGAAAAGCCTATTGAACAAAAGGGTAACGGTGCCGTAATGAATAATACGGATGCCACTTAGAAGGCTGGGGAGCGCTTCCAGTGATGGCAGTGCTGGACCTGAAACAAAACCGGACCTCAGGTACAGCAGCACTTCATTGTTTTCCAGAGCCCACGGATTTGCATTTCACTAAGCCAGGGTGAGAGGTGTTAAGCTTGGATTTTTTTTTTTTCCCTTGCAAACCAGCCTCCAAATTTAGAAATGTATGGGAATGCTGCTGTTTCAAATCACAGGCCTTGTTAAAAGCTGTTTTAATTTTTTTAGTTATCAGGTTTTTGGGGTGGGGAGGGGTGTTTGTTATAGTCAGGTGAACATTTGCCATGTTGTGTATACATGTAGACTGTTCTTTTTTTCCCTTGTGATGACTCATTCCGTCTAGTTTTAGTTTTCAGACAAATTCTTACATCACCTAAAAGGCCGAACACTTGTAGAACCAATGAATTTTATCCCCTTTGTGGAAACTGCAATGGGCTTGCTCAATTTTAAGGTAAGAAAGTCTTAAAGTGTCCATATTTTGCCATCTCAGCAAAGTAGGAAAAGCAGAATAGTCCTCAGTCTCTCCCTAATTTCACCAAGGAACAGTGGTTAAAAAATACAAAATGTATTGTTTAAACTATTTGTTCCCCAAAAACATTTGCATGTTAAACTCTGATGTTTGTATTGTAAAGGCCTTCATAAATTCAAAATATTCCAGTGACAGAGCAGTTCCAGACAGTCCACACCAACTAACAAAACCTCTCTTCATTCCTGTTACTGTTTTGAACACACTTGGAGTAGAAATGGGCCTCTCCAAAGATTTGGAATACTCAGTATTCCAGGCTATTTAGTAGCTGTTGGATGCAACTTCCATATAACACTTGGTTTGAAATAAGAGTTAATCATCATTTCACTATTGCTAAACTTGCATCTTTATAATGGTTTCTACTAATAACATTACAGCCAAATTCTGTGTTATGATTTCTTTGTGTGTATGATGGAGTGTTTAATGCTAAGATTAGAAACAGAATTAACTTTGAAAATACCTGGAGAACATGCTCATTTTTTAGGGTATTTTTAGATCAAATCTAATTTATAAATTTCATTTTAATATAAATCACTCTCCAACCTTTTACTATCAAGTCCAGGTTTTTCAGAAAGGCAAGGCAATGTGGTAATGAAACAGAAGAACTCGTGCATGCACAAGGAACTCTGCATCCCCTCCCAAGCTCTAAGGGAAAAGTTTCAGACCAGCTGAGGACACACAGATCAGAAGTACCTCCAGAAGTACCTCACAGGCAGCCTGATCGTTTGATACAGCCATTTATCTTACAGCACACTCTAACCTATCTGCAAGCATGATACAGCAGTAACCAAATGGACACGCTCCTGTCTGGTGTGCAAACACAGAATTAGATCATATATTAAACCATTGAGGTTTCTCTTCACCTACAGTATTTTATAGTGGAGGTTTAGTGCTGTGGTTGCTGATGCTGGCATGAGAGTTCCTTTTTAAAGCACACTCTGTTAAAGAATAATTCTGTGTCCTGCCAGCTGCCGTAGAAGAACACCCATTAGTAGAGCTGGTAATTACATGTGTCTCTCCATGTACCTTAGCTTAAAAGATACTAATATTATCCAAACATCAATATAAAATAGCAGTACTACTCTCCTCATGAAAAAAGCTACAGCAGCAAAATTTTGTTTACTTTTATTTTAATGCTTTTCTGATGCACTTGTTGCATTTTTAACTTTTTAAGCTTATTTTTAGTTATATGTAGCCGAAGACTTTAAATTGGCAATCCTTCTATCCTGTAAGAAACTTAAAATAATTGTAAACCATTCATATTATTTATTTCATGAAAGAGATTCTGATCTTTATTTCTGTTTATCATACAGATATACCCCATGTCAAATGAATCAAATTTAATACTTTTTGTTTGTTTATGTGCAATATTTGCCAAATGTTTTGTTTCATATTGCTACATAAATAACTGAAGTAGTGGTCACAGTAACACCAGGGGCATAAAGTAAACAAGGAGGTGGGGAACCTGTTATTGATGTCCTGTATTTGCTATCTGAGTGCTTAGGGAAGGCAAAATACTTCTTCTCTCTTGCTGAGTCATTTTAAAGCACTGTGCATTGTCAAGCAGCTACAGTGGCTTTGCTTAATAGAAGCAATATTCTCGGAAGGATTTTGGTAACGCTGAGTTGCTGTAATATCCTCTGTAGTCTCTCTGCATCCTGCATTTCGGTAGCTATTAATACTCTATTCTCATTTGCAGGCTGTCTGTGAAGAAGCACTGAAAACAGGATCCCAGGCTGGCTTTCATTTGGATGCAGTTGTCTTTGGAGGAGAGGATTTCCGTGCCAGCATAGGTTGTTACTTGTCTCTTTACTATAAATGTTTATGTATGGCATTTGCATTGGAAAAGCCTGTGAAACTTCCAACAGCAATAATTAAAGTAATGACACTTGAGTCTGCATTTTATGTTTTCATTTTTCTCCTTAATTTCTTTTCAGTGCAGAATGTAGCACTGGCAACATAAAACATAGTCCTTGTGTTATAGGGAACTGAGACTTTCTTGTGCCTCTTGTCAGTACCAAAAGTTAATGAAAAAAACAACAAGAGAAAAAAAACCAAAAAAAAACCCCAAAAAAACCAAAACCAAAAACCAACCAAAAAACCCCACCCTGTTAAATCACTGAAATAATTTTAAAATATTTTATCCATAAACAACATTTACATGCTTTTAGAACTGTATTTGAAAGTCATAAAATTCTGGTGTCTGCTTCACCACTTCTTTACATACAACTGTCACTCAGGCTTTTGACATCAAGCACAAATACTCTCCTGCTACATTTTGCTTTCAAAAATTTATTTTAAAGATGTCACGTGTCAATATAGCCACATATTCACATGAAAGCATTATTAGTCTTTCTAAAAAATAAAAAGTACTTCACCGTTTATTTTATAAGAGGGCACTTAGCTTCTGATTTAGTTTAAAGATAAAAGATAAAAGCAAAGAGCTATGGACTTCTACATTAAAAATAAGTACGTTAATGTAAAAATCAGCATTGCTTTATTTGTTATAGGGAAAAATATTCATTATAGACTGAAAAATCTGTATCTAAATAGTTATCTTATGGTTATTTTTGGATTATTTTTTCCCACTAGCCTTCACATGGGTACATTGCTTAGCTGGTAGCCTGTGAACACATGAAGTCTCATGAATACTTTTGCTTCTTCTCAGAAGTCATCTACCATCAATTTTTCATTCAAATACTAAAGCTTAAATATTCAGCTTAGGACATCAGTTGTGACAAGAATCAGAACCAAGGAAAGTGCAATTCTATTCCCAGTGTGAATTTTTTAACCATTTAGTTGGACCCAGTATATCAATTTGTGTAAAGCTCCTCTTGCTGTAATGCTTCTCACTGTACATACAGTAAATACTAAAATCAAATAATTACTTTCATTTTAGCCAGGTCAGCAGTCCTTACCACACAAAGCTTACACTGACTTCAGGCTTTCAAATTCTGATTTAAACTAAATCAAAATCTGAATTTTTAAGCTAGTGTTTAAAGGGACATTATTTTTTTATTTTTGCTAAAACAGCTTTCTTTTTTTCTTCAGAAAAGTACAATTTTGACTCTATAGTATAGCCTTACACCCCTCTTCTATTTTCTAAATCAGTTAAATAGAATCTCAAGGTTTCCCCTTTTTTAAACACAAATATGTAAAAGCAGAAAGATTGAAAACACTCTTGTCAGCTTTTCTTTGTTCTCGTTATTTTCTTAGGTGCAACAAGCAGTAAGGAAACTCACGATATCCTCTATGCCAGGCAAAAAATAATAGTCACAGCAAAGGCATTTGGGCTTCAAGCAATAGACCTTGTTTACATTGATTTCCATGATGAAGATGGGCTCCGCAGGCAATCGAGGGAAGGTGCCTCCATGGGATTCACTGGTACGACTTTCTGCCGATGTCTCACAAGAACGCGGATCTTGTTCATTTTAAATACGTTGCTGCATTTACTGCCACTTACACAAATGACTTAATTTTTGTTTCAGATAATTTATTGGAAAACTCATTGATATCAAGGTCTTCTATGTTTATTACTATCTTAAAAATTGTGGCTGGAAATTTTGCCTAAAAAGTCACAGGCTGCTTTTTAAAACTGCATGCCATGAAGCGTGTGAGTGGTTTTGCAGAGAAGTTGGGGTAGAGGCTGTGCAGTGATTCCTCCCTTCCCAGAGTACGGGAAAGGCAATACTGTACTCTGCAATGACCCCTCCACAACTGGAGCCCTCTCTCTTTTTTTGAACAACAGCAGCAGTTAAAAATACTTCTTAGGTGAAAAAGTTGAAAGGTAAATCTCATATGCTAACTGCTAGGGAAAAGTTATTTTCTCATTGGGTTTTTTTGTTTGTTTTTCATCTCCTGGCTCTCCCCCCAGTAAGTGCTGGTGACACCTCTGGGTATTGGCAGACAGCAAGAGCAGCAGGCTCCTTGCCCCACAGTCCTCTAATGCAGCCTGTTACCCTGTGACTGGTGTACCAGGTCACTCGGACACCTCGTTGGGACAGTGCAGCCACCAAAGTTTGGGGGATTGTAATAGAAATCAGCCATTTGACACATGCATTAGAGAATTCTAACACACAGGACAAACATTACATTCTTTTTCTCTGACCACCATCCAAGATACACATATGAGAATAGTAGATCCCTTAGGTTTCTGTTACCAAAATTATGGGTCCTGGCAATGCCACCTAGCAAACTGTGGCTTTACGGTTAGCTGTATATGATATCCTAAAGCACCGAACAAAAAAATAAATGTAATTTTAAGTGACCTTGGCATGCCAGCGAACGAATAGCAATCGATGCTTTTTGGCACAAACCCTGCTTTACTGTCTGTTGAGCTTTCACATTTGCAAACCCAAGTCTTGTTTTGGGGGTAAAATGGTTACCTCCTCACAGCTACATTATCCACAGCCATGTGGACTTCCACCCTTCACTCCGCTGCCTTTGAAGCTGGGAAAATAATAGAGCTGCTGAATGGTAGCACCTGCTGACGGCTACCTAGTCTCAACCAATATTTCCTAGCTTAAGGAAAGGCTTGATTTTTGAAAAAAACATAAACATCTGAACCTCCTGTTGACAGAAGACGGAGTCGCAGGTGCCTAGCACCTTTGAGAGCATTCTTTTCAAAGGCTTCATGTGCATTTAAATGCTTAACTGAGGCTGTCAATTTAGGAAATTTAGAAATACTCAGCATAACCAATGCTGATGGTGATTTGGACTCCACTGACTTTATGGTGGAATTTGTCTGACCTTAGAACAGGGTCCAGACAGAAGAAAATAAAAAGGTCACATAGCAATTTAGGGTTTAAAATTACTATCTGTCTTGGCTGTACATGTGTCAAACTTGCCTTTCCATACAAGGAGTAAAGGTCTGTGAAAAGTACAGATTTTGTTAAGGTGCACTCACACAGCACCTGCCTTTTGCCTCCTGTCTTTTGCAGCTATCATCAAGACATTTCCAAAATTCAGTAAACAACCTGACAATGAGTCCAACTGTAATTAGAGATGGGGCAATAATGACTCTACTGATTTGGTGTGGGGAAATATAAAATCTGTTTAAGCTAAAACAAAACAGCAATTTTCCTTCTGCAAAAAAAAAAAACCCACCAAAACAAAAAAAAAAAAACAAAAAACCAAACAAAAACAAAAACAAAAACAAAAACAAAACAAAACAAAACAAAAACCCAAACTATTTTAGGTCAATCTAAAATATTCCACTTGTTCATTGATTTTTTGCTCTCAGTTTATCTAATATTTTTATAATCTTTCCTGCTTGTTTTGACTGAAATAAAATCAAAACTGATAGCAAAATCATGTTTTTCCAAACCTATACAAGTATTTTTTTTTTCCAAATCTATATAAGTGAAACATTTTAACGTTTCCGATTTCACATTCATCACAGAAAATTACAGGTGGGCCTTAGCTGAATCCATGACCTTGTATAAAGCAGAAGTATGCACATTGTACTTGCCACTGACAGTCCTCTGATAATGGAAAGTACTGAAATGTCACCCTAATACTGAATTCAAAATGTGCAATTCTTCTAATTTTTAAATATAAGATCTCTCCCCGTTACTTTTTTTATAAATAATCAGAATCATTGAAATCAACACAACTAAAATGACCTGAGTCTTGCAAATTGCTCTCATAGCTTAAGAACACTCACTTATTTGCATGAACAAGGCTAAACTCACCACCCGCCAAAGCAATGCAAATCCAAAATATTCAGCAAAGTTCTATGTCCTTAGATGTTCCCTTATTAGGACAGTAAAATTGCCCTTAATGTAATCAAATAGCTTCCCTTAAGATTAAACAATAATTAATTAATTAAATAATATAATGAAGAATTTACCAGGTATTTAAATATTATTGCAAACCTCATTGCTTATTGCAGCCAAGTTTTCTTTTCCAATTATATTAAAATCAGCCTGGTTTTCCTTCATGTGAGTGTGTAAACATAGAATCAAATGTTTTCAAATATAATCCAGCAAAATTAATAGTCCTTTCATGTGTATATTTATAAAAATATATATATTTATATATCCATAGACATCCATCAAGATGTTTTACACTACCAGTACCTGTGGACTTTAAATCAATGTGTTGCCTATATAAATGAGCATAGGTTTTAGGAATGTTTATGTAAAAAATTAGGTAAGCCTTGCTATAAGCTTTAACAGCTGACTTAGTCATTATAAAAAGTCCTGTGCTACATGCTGAGAAAGCAGATATAAATACGAAACAGTCTAGGTGTCCTCTCTTTTTCAGTCTTTTGTAGAAGACTAAAATGACACCATCATGGAGTTACCGAAAAGACTTGACAAGTATTGATTTAAAACACAATATATCAAGTGGTACTGTAAAAAGGATTTCGTGGTCATAAATTTTAATGTCTTCCAATTTTGCACTCTCTCAGTAACTTGTCAATAACAACAATTCTGTTTAAAATATTTACTTCATTCCTGCATGGCATTATGTCTGTTATGCTGTTATTTGGATAGGCAGTCTGTGACAAAAATCAACCAAGTGCTATAAATCAAAAGTTAGATTTTATTCTCCCTAAAATGTTCAGTAGTGTTTTAATGATTAAAAGCGTAGTTTACTACTATAGGTATCTTTATCAAAAGCAGCTCTTTTTACAGAAATTTTTTACACTTTTAAAAATCATATATATATATTTAATTTTGTTTTAATTAGAAATTGACTTCAAATGTAATTTAAAATATACTCAACATTTTTTTCAAAAAGTTAAGCTCCTTAGGATTTTTCAAGAAATTATTTTACACACTTCAATTTTGGAATTAATGGTTTAGCTATGGAGAATTTGTTGTATTACAAATAAGGTACATCATCAGTTTATTAATTTTGACATTTTATTAAAATTACTAAAAAACCTCTGGGTAGACCTAAGATAAAACACATTAATTTTAAGAAAATTCTTTGTGTAATTTCTTTCAAAAATTATAGTTCTTAATGGGGTTTAAGCTTTTAACCTATATTTAAGGTATTTTTTAAATAGTTGTGATATTGAAATTTCAAACTAAATATTTGCATGCCTGTAAAATCATAAACTAAACATTGTTTAACAAGAAATAAAATTGAGATACTTGTGGCTTTTTAGCAAAGGAATGTAGCAGTACTAAAGGACTGCTATTTCTTTGCTCATTTAATTAAGCAGAGTTTCTTTGTACTCCAGGTTATCACTCAGCCCCACTGCAGTCTGATGAAAGTAATCCCAGGGATTTTTGCAGTGGTTAGTTCATCGAAAATAGGTGTATTCCTGTGCTCATGCGTGAGACTTCTCAGATTCACTGATGGGCTGATTCCTAAAGTACAGCTGGCTTAATGTCAGCAAGAACACAGGGGCAGACCCCATTGTGCAGGAAACCTCCTCAGGTCCTGACACTTCCAACTTTTCCTGGCAAAGTGCAAAAATCTCGCTCGCGCAAGAGGCTGCGGCAGCGGCAGGGCTGTGGGACCCTCAGTCTGCAGGGCACTGCTCACTTGCTGGCAGGTTTGCAGGATCAGGCTCATCCCTCTAACTAGCTCTGTTATCTGGCACCAAGGAGAGTAATTTCTTCTGAAGGAAGCTGGGAATTCTGGTACCCTCTCTTTATTAATGCACCTTGAAAGCAAACCACAGAAACTACACTGGTCTGTGAAATTCCCATAGAAATTAACTAATAACGTCAAACGCTGCACTTTTTAAAGTGTCAAACAAATTAGACATGTATTTGTTTTAAGGTAGCTAAATTCAATCACAGATTAAAACGGATTATGTGGCTGTCTATTCATGTTTGGAAATCTCTAGCGAAAAAGACAACATCTATTTTTATTTTCTTAACTTATGTTTATACAAGAAAGGATTAAAGAAACTGCTTCATAAAACCTCAGGGCACTGCTGGTGGTTGTTGGCTATACCAGTGACTAAATAAATATTGCAGCCTACCTGCAACTACCAATAATTGCAGCAACAACAGTTTAAGCAACATCGAGGATTATATGATGCTAAGACAATACTGAGAATTTAGGGAATGATCCTTAGGGTACTGGTAACTTTTCAGTCCTACAAATCTTTTGCCATCTTCTTCAGATCTCATTTTCTGAACAGACTTTAATCCAATTTATTTAAGAGTGGCTGGAGCTGCTATTATATAGTCAAATTCAGAGATGCATTATATTTAATTTTTATTGACTGCCCGAGACAAACAATTGCACCTGAAATGACTGAGAGAAGATGTATGGATCAAAATGGGGAGGGAGCAGAAAGAATTGTAAGTCCTTTCAAACTATACTGAATGCAAGCATAGCACAAGGTATTCTTACTTTTAAAATAATCTGTCCAAAAGCTATCTGCCTGTTTTCCAGTTTTAAAAATACAAGAAACCAAGTAAAATAATTCATTAGAGAGCAAGAAAATCTGCAAGGCATATGAGAGCCTCAAGTGGTTGGAACATTTTGCTTGAACATCTGTTTGTCTATGCATGATTCTGGTGTTATTAATCTTCTTTGTAGGTAAGCAGGTGATTCACCCCAACCAAATTGCTGTTGTCCAGGAACAGTTCTCTCCGAGCCCTGAAAAAATAAAGTGGGCGCAAGAACTGATTTCTGCTTTTGAAGAACATCAGCGATTAGGCAAGGTAAATATTTTGTTAATATGCCATAGTGGAATCAAATATGAATAATATTTCAGATTTAGAAACGTCGGTGATGGCTCTTTGCTTTTATCTTAGGAAGTGTGCTGTAACTAGGAGTATTGCTTGTGAAATATGTCTCTGCATAGTGTATATTATAAATGTAGCACTTCTCAATGTATTTAGAAATAGAATGGCTATCTTTTCCTTCTTCCCCATTTTAACTGTAATTCTTTGATTGCACAGCCTTTTCAGTACCTGCAAGTATCTCCAGCATCAGAAAATTAAAACTCCTTCTCCATTATGCCGCAGAATCACAGTGTTACTGTCAGAGGAAAATATTTGCAACCAAAAGTCAGGTAGCCTGGCAGAGGACTCAGACTGCTTGCACAGACATCATTTATGGAAAGAAATAAATGGATTAGGAAGCTTCTGATTTCTAAAAAAAAAAATCTCTATTTTGGTAGACCTGTTTCACTTTTGGGGGTTTGATCCCTCAAACATTCCCAGTAGTAATTGAATGTACTTTTGAGTGAAACTGCTTGCAGATTGTGGTTCTTAATCATTAAAAATGGGAATGTTTTATGTGCATTTGTACCAATTGCTGGACCTGAATTTTGGATAGAGGAGAAAGCAAATTAACACTAGAATATGATTGTTCCTAATTTAGTGCATCATTGAGTCTCACGTTTCCTGCTCTGTGGGTTTCTGCTATGTAAATATTGCGGTGGTGATGCACAATCTGTCTCCACTTTGTGCCAGTAATACTTAAATTAGGGGTCGCCTGAAGGAAGATTTTATGCTAGTTGCGGCATTGTCAGTTAATTATCTTAAAGGTTATTTTCTATAATCCAGTTTGCCTCTTTTTGAAAGAAAAAAAAAAGTTGCAGCCAAACATGTTTATCTTAGTCTCAGCCAAGCCTGGGCTAGTTAAAAAGGAAAGTCCCAATGTCAGAATAGGGAGTGCAGATGAGTGGGAATGGTTCACGTGTACTTGTGTGGAATTCAAGCAGGAGATAAACCCCTCCAGTCGAGAATTTCATCTATAAGACTGTGCATAGGGTCTCACTTTCACTGGTGCCATATAAATGTTTTCTGCACATTTTTTTCCACTTTCTAGTGGGATAGAAAAAAATTGGGATGTCTGCCTTCCCTGTTCCCCTGCATTTCTGATGCTGTGGATGTTGTGCATTAAAAATGCTGCAAAGGTCAAAACAGAAATTTTGCTTTCCTCTCAGAGTTAAAGTGTGACAAGGTATTTGCTATTGCTCTGCCCTTCTCCTGGCTGGGCTATTGCATCCCCTTTGTGGTACCTGGGTGTTTCCAGTGCAGCCATGACTATGCTATTTGGGTGCTGTCCAGAGCAGTGATTTCAGGGTCCCTATTAGGATGCTGTATGCCTGGATGTCTTTGTTCTCTCCCCCTCAATTTTGCAATGTAGCTCTCTTCATGCAAACAATATAGAAATAGAAAATACGTGACTGGTTTAGCCCATTATTCCGATTTACAAGGCTTGGCTCCCTTACAAAAGGCATCTTTACAAACATACTGCTGGTGCAAATGTGTAGGCAGGTACATGCAGCAAGAAAAAAGTCAGACTTACTCAGCCAAATATTTTTTATGATGTGTTTAATACTATTCATTCAGCTGAGTTCAGTGTCAGAAACTCATCTAAGGAACACCCCTGTCATATGAACAGCAGACTAGGAGACTGGACCAAATTTAACTCTAGTCCCAGTATCACACAATCATTAAGCCAAACATGTTTAATATTGAATAATTTAATGTTAAGCAAACCTTAGTCTTTAGGTTTGTTTTGAAGCTGCTGTTTTACTGACATAATGGTGAGGTTTTTTGTTTATATCAGCCATTCGGGGGGGGTTATTTGGGTTTGGGGAATTTTTTTTCTCTTCATAAATGCTTTTAAAATATGTTATAAGCTTCTGTAATCAGCTGCAAGAGCAAATTTGCTGAGGGTTTGTGGTGCAGGCTATTTTTTTAACCAACCAGGTTGCATGCTTCATATATTTTTGCATGTAGCCCTCTATCAATAAAAAAGGACTGGCAGGTTAATATATGAACTTCTGGATCTCATAGCACTGTCGTATTACTGGATTTTATAACAAAATTGGAAAAATAGTTTTTCCATGTAATGCTGGAAACTCATTAACTGAGTTTCTAATTTGCTATTATGACTGTGTCAGTGAGAAGAGCTTGGACGGTGTGATTACTCAATTTTTTTTCCAAAGCAAACATATCTCACTGAGGGATCCTCTCGCTCCACATCCTAACGACATGCTAAAATGTGAGTAATAACTCTTCCCCTACCACCTCCTGGCAAATGCTCCACACAGCGGTTTCAGTAATCCTCGTGTCCTAATGAAACACCTCTTCTGTTTTCCTTTCTCTTTTATTATATTAAAGTGTTCATGTCAGTAAGACTAAAAATATGGCTGTGGTTAATATGGTTGAGACTTGCATGGTTTTACCATGTTATTAATCAAAGTTGAAAGCCTGGAAAAAATAAATGTGAGGGATTTGTGCAGCTGTTTGTGTGGTAGATAAGTTGCTGGTCTGCAGTCTCTGAGATCATAGTTTGCTATTAATTTGGTTTAAAGTTTGATGCCCTTAGTTAACAACATTTTATGTTGAAATACAGTAATAAGCTTTCATAATCTATTCCGATTTGAGACTCAAAATTTCCATAACAATCTTCTTTTGAAAGAAGGCTGAACCAGGCTACTTCATCCTGGATGCTGAAATGCTTTGACATAGTAGCCCCCCAAATGTGAGTACTGAGGTCAGGAAAAATTAGGATCTCACATGAGCACTGTGGAATTAGAGATGCTGTGGCAATGTCCAAACAGAAGGAAATTAGAGAACTAACCTGCTAGCCAAAAGTATTTAGGCTTGCCTTATGCATACAGTCCTGTTTGAGGGGTTGCTTTGGTTTAGTTTCTAGGTTCTTTTGTTTGCAGGGCTGTTTTTTACATTTCTAATCCAACTAAAAAATGTCATGTCTAGAAAATAAATGGTAATGTTGTATTTTGGACAAGTAGAAACAAATGTTGGAAAAGTATATTTTGTATTTTATTCAACTATTTATTAAGTGCTGTCTTTTGTCTAAAACTTTGAGGTCTAAAACTGAAAAGCGTTTAAAAACAAAAATGTTGTTTCCAGGTCATTTCAATATTTTTCCAGTAGAACTGCATTACTAGGGGATATGACTTTCAAAATTAAAATATTCATCCTAAAGAAGGCAGGTATAGCTGTCAGAAAGCCTAAATATAAGATAGATATCAGTGTGCTCGAAAATAAACAAAAAGGTGATAAACATCATTCCAGTGGTCTAAAGGACAGTTTCTATCAGAAATTTCTAAAGCATTTGTACTACGTTAAACAGGGAAGTGATCTTATAAATACAGATTAACTGAATCTAAGGGGGTAGAGTTAGTGGGAGAAGTTATTAGCCTATTTTAAGAAAAATGTCTGATTTCTAACTATGAGGACATAATAGTCTTCACTATTTAGGTAACTCCTGCGTTTACATTACCATTACACTGAATACAGGACTGTATCTCTTCCAGAAGTAGTTAATGCTTATATACAACAAAAATGTAAGACGTTGAAAATTAATTTTAAGCCATTCAATGTGTAAATACATCAGGCACAATATCATTATTGAAATTGAATCTTCCCAAAATGCCTTACTTTTAAATAAAATTCAAAGATAGGGAAAAACAGAAGAAAAAAGTAAAAGGTTGATTACACATTTATCTCATATACTAATTTGCAAATGCTTTCAAAGCACCTACATATTAAACTAGGGAATAACTAAATGCTGCTGCCAAGGTCACTTGTCAGGTAAGGATTATTCAGAGTTAAGGAAAGTATATCACATACCCAAATTGTAATATGGGTTGAATATTTAAATCCCATAGAGCAAATCAAAAGAAATATCTGTACATGCCACATACAAATGCACAGAGTGCTTCTGAGAAGACCTTTAGCATATGTTTCCTGCATTATATTCTGTGCCATTGTATGTCGTGTTCCCAGCAGCTGAGGAATAATATATATGAACTCCAGTGATTTGGCAAACGATACAGTTTCATTTACGGACCTTTCCAGGATTATGAAAAATCTTAGGAATGCATTTATTTACACAGCATCAACCCAACAAAGGAATGGAAATTTCCAGCAGTGGCTCTCTTATAATGCTCTTTGTTTAGGAAAAGCTACCCCAAGCCACTGTATCTTAGAGACGATGCGCCCTTGTGCTTCGGCCAGCTCCAGCTCCCACCGCCTTACAGGGAGGTCTCTCCCGGCTTTCTTCCCTCTCCTGGCTGTGCCATGGACCCCAGGAGGGCTCCCCCCCACCCCAAGTGGGATCCACTCTATCTCAATCCAGCCCGTGGTTGCTAGGAAGGTGGGACCATATCCAAGGGGTGCCTCTTGGAAGGGATGCACGGGAGCATCCCTCTGGCGTGGGGCTGCTGTATCAAACCCCATCAATCCACAGGGATCATATTGCACTTTACAGGGCATTACACGTCGAGGCTTTATGTAGAGCTGGGAGTGAGGGAGCAGCCCGGGCCCCCACTCCCCTTGCCCAGGACAGACTGCTGAATTTTGAGGTGCCACCAACCAAGCTGGATCCCATGCCAGGGTGACAGTGGCAGCACAGGGTACCTCTGTGCGTGCGGGGCTGCAGCGCTGTCAGCCCTCCCTCCGAGAGCACAGGGCGTGTGCTGTCCTTTATGTTAATTAGGCAATGTGTATTCCTTTCACTGCAGAGTGAGGGGATTCAGGAATTTGTGATATATTGCCACCTTTAAGGAGCAGCAGCCTTAGGAAGCCTAGGCTCAGGTGCATCTCTATGCAAAGACGAAGAGTGCTGGTGGAATTTAAGCATGGGCCAACGGTTATGTTGTTTATCTTTTTAAAAACTGGCCAAATGAAATTTTAATGTCAAAACTGAGATCAAGAGAGCTCATATTAGTACTCAAAATTTCTCTCTACACTCCTAGGATTTGATAAATACTTCATAAATGTGTTCTGTGTCATGGTTGAAGGCTTTTCTCTTGGAAAGATCCATCTGGGGCAAATTGTGAACCTCTACAAAAGAGCAGAAGGGGCTGTATTAGCTAATTGCTTGTGCTGTACTGGTTCCTACATTGGTGCAATCAGTCCTGAGGGAGTTATGCCAGGTGGGGAGAGAAGGAGACAGATTTTACCACACAGGGCTGCAAAAGCTTCTAAGCAGGGCAGAAACTCATACGAAAACATTTTCTTGCCAACTTCGGCCTTTTCCACTCCCCAGCAGGCATTCGGTGGCTCTTAATCTGTTTTCCTCCACTCATTAAAGACCTGTGTCCAAAGCGCAGAGGGAGAAGGACTCGGAAGGCACACTGATACTTCCCGCGGGGAGAAGCTTCACCATGAGCCGGGAGCAGGATGGATGTGTGCACCTCCGTAGCCTTTCCACCCGGAGATAGCCCCTGGAGGTGGCAGCTGCTCCTGTTCCAGAGGACACAGGCCTCTCTCTGGGCTCCTCCCCAGCTAGGCACGGCTCCTCCATCCTTGTCGGCTCAAGGAGGTAGATGCAGGCTGAGTTGCTTTTGGAAGGGCCCTGCTGTGTCGGCACATTCCCAGTGCAGGCGATGCTTTGCTATGAGCGTGGAGTGGGAAGACACCCAGCACTGCAGACACCTGCCCAGCATCGTTCCAAAACCTGCTCTGCACCAAGCAACCCACCAAAGCAACTACCCAACTCCAAAATCCCTGTTTAAAAAGCATTAACAAGCGCTCATGAGCCTCATTTCAATTTTCAAAGCAGGATTCAACTAGAGAGGTAATGTTCTGACCAGATGGCTCTTTTTAAGCCTTACTGAGGGAATTCAGAAGACTCTACAGCCAAAATATTGTTTCAGTTAATTTAAGTAGCAGCAGTCTTGCTGCCTTTTCCCTCCTCTCTGTGCTAGCCAGCTTTGTCAGGGACCTGGAGTGGCTCTCTGCGAAATCTCTGTCAGCTGAAATAGAGAATCACAGTAAAAAATGGCTGTCCAATCCTATTCAGAAAATGAGTCTGAAATTAGAAAAAAAAAAAAAAAAGAGAGGAATACAAAAATATGGGCAATTCCATGCTTGTTGGCAGAACAAGCCTCACTATTATTATTTTTCTCTACTCCATTGTATTTTACAGCTACCTTTCCCTTCAGTATCAAATGCTGTCTGTAAGCCCTGTAGTCATTTACTTTCAGATTGAATTTTCTAGTTCATATTTAACAAATTGCTTCCATGACTATAGACCTCAAGTTAATTCCAAATTAGCAAATGAAGGTCATCTGAGGATCCTTAAGTCTTAATATCAGTTACTTTTCACTTTTCCATATAATAACCATGAATCTCACTAGGGAGAAAAAATGCATGGTTGGATAGGCTGTTTGTCCGGGAAGCTGCTTTTGTGCTATAAAATAAAGATTTGCTTGGCAGCAGCGAGTGTGCTCTCTAGGATTCTTCCGTTCCCAAAACAGTATAAGACAGAGAATGAAAACCAGTGGAGAATATTCCTGATTTCTAGAACTTCCCTCCGCTTCTTTAATTTTATTACATCTCGCTCTAGAGGAGCACGCAGGAAGGCAGCAACCACAATGAGGAGGTAACTAAAGAAAATGCAAAGATGGCAATAAAAACCACTCATATCTGCCTTTCATTCAGGGGTCTTAAAAAGATTGTTTGCTCAGGCAGAGGGAGAGACTTTGGTGGCCTGAGGAGTTTCTGGAGCTGGACCAAGCAGCATCCCCAGGCCCACCCCAGCTGAAAGGGCTATCCTTGGTGGTTCAGGCAGCTTGGGGGACTGTAAGATGGAAAAACAGCTTGTCTGGCTCACACAGCAGGGCAAAACTCTTATATATGGGCTGGAAACAGTAATGTCAGGTGGAGAAGAAATGAAGGACCTTGTAGGTCCTTGTTCTTCATCTTTCCTGCCCCACTGTGGACTTGAAGGATCACAAAGTCCTTTCTACCTGTTGAGCTTTAGAAAGGGTTTCTTCTGTCAGAGTTCTTGCACTGCTGCTCAGGAGTTATTTGAGGCAAAAATCAATCTCTATTTCATGTGGTTGTTGCTCTTTCTTTCTTGACCTTTTGTGTCCTTCCATCTGCTCCTAGAGGCAGAAGCCTGTCTCAAACAAACAGGCCTGCTTCTGGCTTTACAAACTGATTTATCCTCTGAACTCACTGACTACTTCTACTCCAGTGGAAGATTACATTGGCAAAAAGAAAGAAAAGATAGTGATTTCTAATGTTTTCTACATATCAGCAAAAAGGCTACAGAAACTTAATTGTGATGATACTTTGCAGAATTCCCTCCCTACGTACGCTTCAACAGATCAGAGACTCATTGAGCATCTCCTCTTGCCAAGAAGATATCTCTGACAAACCTTTTCAGGGATTATTTCTTTTCCCTAAATATTTTGTGTACATGTGTCTTTCCACCCATAATGTTGTTACAGAAAAGAGGTGAATGTGAAAGGGTCCAGAGGAGAGGCTATGCAAATATGTAGCCCAAAGAGCTGCGTCCATACAGCTCACTGCCTTGAAGTCTTCAGTTTGTCTTATGTGACCACACTGGTTATTTGGGTATTTCTTACCTACTGCAAAGACACTTAAAGAAAGGCAGAGTTATGTGTGAGCCTGCTCTGGAGGCAGGACAGGCCTGAGCAAAGAAGAGAGAGAGGCCACAGTCTGGAATACACTCTCGGTTGACCCAGATTTCACTGAACACCTTCTAGCAGCTCACTAACCTTTGCAAGTTCATTATGAGAAGGTAGAATCATGACCCAGCTCTTTATGACAGCTCTTTGGCTACAACTTGCAGAAGAAAAAAATTAATTAAACCTGCATTCAGCGCCATCACAGCTGTTAGCTCTTGACTTCCCCAAAAATATGGTCTCAACCTTCTGTTTCAAGAGAAATCATTCCTTTGTACTCAGGATAATCACTCCTCCCCCAGGCACAGACCCAATACCATTTGCTGTGACCAGGCTCCTCTTCTTTGTTCATTACCTGTAAGCAAATCCAAGCATTCTTTTTAAGCCCCAAAGCAAAGACTTCCAAATTTCCTCTGCAGGGAGTCACTTAAACAACGTGTGTTTTCATTAATCCCAGGGGAATTATCTTCCTGAATGCCATGCTTTTTAGGGGGAGCCTTTGCCATCCACCTGCTCCCTTCCCTCCTCAGAAGACCAAATCTGCTCTCCTTGCAGTATGTAAAACTCTTATTTCCTTGTAATAGCTGATATTGGACAGGATTAGAGGTAATGTTCTCAGACCCAAGCAGATTTTAGTGCATTTATTCCTTGTATTTTTGGTGTCTCCAAAAAGTCATAACTAGACCTTTGGGTTTCAGAAGTGGGCGATACGCTGAATCACCATGGAAAGAACTGGTGTTTCTCAGATAACTGTGGATCAAAAGTTTCTTGTGTCTGTGGACTTGAGGCTGCTTGTCTGTATGAGTTAGGAGGTACACAAGGTTTGCCCTGGCCAGCTGGCATCACCCTTTCTGCTCATTTCCATTTAGCCTGGCATCTGCCCACAGGTCACTGGGGTTGGAAGGGGACTTACATAATTACTTATTTACACAATGGCTGTATTCACACACAGCCTCTGGCCCGTGTTACCAGAGCAGTGTGGGAGCTCTGTTTGACTCACGACATCTCCTAATGATGAGGGAGGTGGAGGAGAAAAGGATGGCTGGCTTGTTGGTACCATTATGCACATTTCCCCCCTGTCCTAGATGCATATCCCTCCAAAGACAGCCCAGCAGGACAAGGAGATAACCAAACTGCCACACTCTGTATGGATTTGGTCTGCAAAGAAAGGTATTGCAAAACTGTGGACAAAAGTAATTGGAAAAGAAACCAATTGGGGCACTATTTCTGACTGTGTGACAGCAGAATACTGTCCAAGGACCTTCCCATACTTGTGAGACTGTCATACAATCAGTAGTCCCCTAAGCAGTGGAAGAAGGGGCTTTGGAAATTCCATAAGCATTAGATAACCCCTATTTTAGACCCATACTTAATTCAAACTTCAGCAGCAGCTGATTTCTTGTCCATCTTTTAGTTTCCTGGAACATTATCTTGTCTTACTTTTCCTTTCTTTCCACTGGCCTAACTACCCAGAGAGTCCCCCATGCCAGAGCCTCACCTACTCCCCAGGATTCCCTAGCACCTTCAAGCCTGCCGTCTGTGTAGCCTAACTAGGTTCCCTGAGTAAGCTGCTTTTGAAAAACTCAGCTGTCTCTACACAGTGGCCTAGGACAGCCCATGTATGGACACACACTACAAATTAACCTAGCACCATTAGATATATTCTTTCATCTAATGGAAGAAAATTGGGTTTTTCTTTCTGCTGTAGACAAGCCACAATCTTAATGTAACCCATATAAATATCTTTGAGAAAATCTTGGCAACTGTCACATGGGAGTTAAAGTTGTTGGCTGCATGTATGATGAGATCAAGGCATCAAATCAAAGGTTTATTAGCAAAAGCTGGACAATGACTGAGTGGACCACAGCAGTTCCAAAAACAGGGCCCAGAGTTCTTAAAACCAATGCTCGTGCTTGGAGTCCCATCTGCCAACAGACAGGGAGCCAGTAGACGTTATGGAATTTACAGGAGTTAATTGGTACTTCAAACTTCACATACTTTCTGTGTCTTAGGAAAACCTATGCAGGTGGTTAATAGATTACAATGGTCTAAGAACTGAGGGTCTGCAGTAGCCCTCTTAGTGAGCTCACTGCAGTCATTGGATGGATGTGGTTAGAGGCACAGGTAACCACAGATGAGCAAATGTTGAGGAAAAAGCCACAAGCATTCCCAGGTGCAGGAGTACATCTAATTCTTCTGTATTGCCAGCCAAAGGGGACTAGCTCATCTGATCATTATCCCACATGTGCCAGAACAATTATTGTTTGACTTTAATTAACTCAAGTACTTTAATACACAACTCAGAGATAATTGTGTCACATTACTGTGAGATGCCTTAAATGTTCTGTATCATGATAGTTTTATCCTGGTTATTTCTCTCCTTAATCCAGTGGTACAAAAAGAAATAAAATATGGTGAGAGTTAAACCCTGCGTAACATTGTGCATCATAAAAAAAGGTTTCGGTACAGATGAGGAAGTATAAAACTATACATTCCCTGATCATATGGAAAAACATAAGGGTGGCTCACTTGCTATCCTATCCATCCCCTGTGCAATCAAAGTCAACACAATTGCATATATAACACAATTCCATTATACCCATGAAAAACACTAGCACATGTATCATTCCTTCCTCTCTCCTGGTTCCACCAGAAAATATTGATCCCCAGACAATGCTGAAATCATGGACCCTGAATCCTGTCCATTTAACTTCCAGAAAGGTAAAATGCTTCTTGCCATTAAAAACCAGTATTACTCTGGTTATGAAATGGTCTTACAGATTTACCAAGCTCTTAACTACTCCAAAAGTTTCACAAAGTAAATGTTCCTGAATACAGGAGAGACGCACAGAAAGAGGAGGTCCTCGTGTCTTGGAAACACTGCATTAATGTGTTCATCTTTTGCAAATGACAGACCAACACTGAGACTCTTTTTGTGACTTGATACATGTAATTTCTTATAGGTAAAGAAAATCTTTACATGACATATAGATATATAGATATAACAAGAGCCATGTTCAAGATCCATGGTAGCATGTGGCTGGGGTTGTATTCTAAGTTGTTTAGAAAGAGAGCCCTCAATTCAACAAGTTCAACAATTACATGTTGAAATTTGCTAGGTCTGAGCTGTGCTGAAGTGGCTGTATTTATCTAAAAGGAAGTTCATATGATACAAGCATAAAATCTGCCAGACTGGTGTGTTACAAAGTTCGGTTCTGCATCTCTTCACTCCCTCCACAACCACCTGGAAATATCATAGCGAGTATATACTTCATTGCAGAAGGAAAAACCTTGAGCCATTCCTTGCTTGTCAGTCAATTGGGAAGGACTTTCAGACAGTCTGCAGGATGACCCAAACAGGGTCATTGTGCAGACCCAAACAGGCCCATTCACTTTCTTCCTTGATTCTTCATTGATAGTCTGCCCTGACAGAGCTGTAGAGCAATCAGCAGGCTGAGAGAGCACAGGCATTTTGTATTTACAAACCCTTCTGCTGTGTTGTGCTGCCTTCACAGCTGTACAGCATGAACCAGCCAAAGTGCCCTTACAGCTCCCATGCACTGCAGAGGGGTGAGTGCCAAAGTCACCCCATTTCTCACAGGGCTTTGCCTTCAGCACATTCTCTTTGTGGCTGCATGGAGGGTGGCACTGAATAGGCACAGCAGAATCTCTGCTGTGTCACTTTGAACAGGGGCAGAGTCTTTGGCCCACAAATCTGCCCATTCCTCAGTAGGACTGCACTTCCAGACTGCTGTAGTGCTGCATCCTCCATTCTCCCATTTCTCATCCCAGCTGAGTTATTTGCATCCAGGTATTGTTACCTGGAGGCTGTGCCCATCATCTGCGGCTCTGCCTCCTGGCTGGTCCTCCACCCCACCTCTCCATCAGCCTTTGCCTGGAGGGCCTGTCTCTTCCCAAGGCAGGTCTGACACATTTGATTAGCCTGATGGCAGAGTCCCTTTACAAGTTTCTGAAAAGGCTCCCTCTCTCTGAATGATTTATATGGTTGCATGGTGAGCAAGAACCACAGCCACTGAATGCAATGGATGCAAATCCCAGCCTTGCGTTACCCACCTGCCGTTGTTCCCGTTCATACAGCAAGCTTCCTTAAGAGCAGGCCCTTGGTCCCATAGTTGAACTACTGGAAATTTAAGTACAGGCTGGAAGTGTGAGATTGTTGAGAAAATTAGCCAAAAAGAAAATTTAGATCTATGACTAAATTAATCCCCAGATTAATGCTATCAAAGCAAATGGTGTTTATAGAAAGTCTTGTTTTCTTTATATTCATGTGAGAGAAAATCAAAAGAATGCTAGAGGCAAATTTCATCTAGCAGAATTGGAAAAGAGAGCATGGGGACAAAGCTGTAATTACTGGTATTTCCTATCTGTTGAAACCTGTGGGTGGAAAGAGAGTCAGTGAATAGGGTATATTCAATGGCATTAAAATTGGTTTCTTTTTCTGGACTTTAGCTCAACACTGCAAATTAGCAGGGGGAAAATAAGCCTCAGAGTGAACAGGCAGAGAAGCCAACTTCATGTTACCATTTGCTGTTAGGGAAAAAAAAAGGCATTTTTTTCCTTCAAGAATTCAAATTCCTAGCAACCCAAAGTACAGCTGCACACTGATAAGCAGGGAGCGTACGGCATTTCTCACGTGGTTCAGTGTTTGTGTGCCCATATACACACCATTATCCTGTCTTCCTTTTAAACATACTACTTTAATGAAGAGAGGACAAGCATGCTCTTTAATTAGCTCTTACTTTGTAAAAAAAGACATTCTGACCCAGATTCATCATGGTACAGCTTAGGCACCTGCAGGGGTATCTGACTTTAGATCCTCCTGTATCCAGTCAGTGGAAGGGTTGAGACCCTCCCAGCCATGGTTTGGACCACCAGAGGTGAGAACTGACATTGCTAGGCACCCGTCTCTTTCTGCAAACCATTGCAAGTACTTAGATAACTGTACTCCTAAGTCAGCCTTTCACAGAACTAGGAAGGACGATTTGAGATATTTCTACTTATGACTGTCATCCTGCATGCAAATTTCTTCTGTAAGCAATAGCTGTTACTCTTTATTTTGCTACTGAATTAGCTGTTACTGAATGGGCATTACTGAGTGCCTACAGAAAGAAAAAGGACAAGTAAACCATGTTTGTCTTACAGGTTAAAAAAAAATGTACCTTGCCATTTGAGATCACTGCATAGACCTGAATTATTCCAAATAAGTCCTATGTCATAAAATGTTTACTTAGTTCCCTTTTTTTTCCACAACAGTTAATAAATTGAATCGTTTGAGACTGCATTTTCTTTAAAGTTTTAAAAGTGTAACTGAAAATTACAGAGCTGTAGCTATAATTAGAAGTGGTATATTATTAATAGCAATAATAATTATTATATTGATATTGGGGTGAGGTAAGGTTGATTGTTTGCTCAGTAAACTAAAAAAATTCAATTTGAAGCACCAACCTTTGAGTATCTGTCAGTCCCATGCTCTAAAGCTACCTGAAATATTGAAAATTATAGTAGGAAAATCTACTTTGAATAAAATAATGTTTTTTACTATTATGTTTTCCATGGCTTTAATATAGCCTGCTCTTACATGCAAGAATATTGATTTGTGTTAGATTACTGTTTAAGGTGGATTTTTGTCTTAACTATTCCAGAGCATGATTTAGTATTTAATTAATACTGCTTCAGTTTAGCTACATATGCCACTGAAGCAACACATTCCTAAATATTTTTGTAAATGGGTTATATTTTCACTTTACTTCCTGGAGTCCTCTATTTAATAATTATCAAGCCGCAAATGAAAATCAGAAGAAGGTTTGTTCTCCTCTGCATTTCTCTCACTGCTGATGCACAGACACACGTGCTGCTATGGACCATACCTTGCTCACTGTCAAACCCAAGGCCAGGCTGTGATCCCATATCGATTGCAGCAGGACATTAAAAGGGTGTGCAGTGCTTCACAGAGCCACCCTATGCAGTACTGGGGCCAGGCCCTCAGTTCTGAATTCTTCAGGGAAGGGATTGCACCTTTGTACTTGGATTTTTGGGTTTGTTGTTTGGGGTTTTTTTAATGTGTCAAACTACTGTTAGAATTGCAAATAAGATTTTTTTTGTGTGTCTATTGAACTTCAGCATATCTCAATGCAGTGTTTTATCTTCCCAATCCTACCTCAGAGACACATGGGGATTAAAGCATCTAAGGGAACAAGTCAGGTTTGGCACTATTTAAAGCATGTTTAAAGCACTATTTAAATACATATTTAATATCTTCTGTTTAAGATTTAACTATGTTTTGTAGTTAATTGTTTTAAACTTGTCACCATGGTACCAACAAAAAATCCTTAGGAATACAAAGTGATTTTTGAAACCTATCCTGACTCTCAGATTGCCACCACTGAGGCACACAGAGTACTTCTGCATCCATTTGGGGAAATTCCCTGTATGTGGTGTTCGTGTGGGCTTTACCTTGGTTCCAGAGGAGATTTGGGCAATATTATTACACCACCCACTTGGTTATTTCAGCTTTCCCTGGCTCTTGGCACAGGCCCAGCCTATCTTTAGCACTGGAGACATAATGGAGAGGTGCAGCAGCAGCACAACGTCAGCAAAGCCCCAAGTCAAGAAAACTTCCCTCCACCCCCACAAACTCCCATTACTGTTTACTGACAGAGATAGCTTCTGGCTTTGGCCTCTGTCTGCAGGCAGTGTGCTGCTGGCCCTGTGGCACAGCCCTGGATGGATGCTGGATGGTGATGCTGGAGGTGGGGAACAGGGCAGCCCCCCAAGTGTGGTGTCTGCCAGCCCCTCTCCCCAGCGGGCACACACGGCCTCGCTGCTCTTGGCCCTCAGTGTCTGCCAGCTAGAGAGGCTGAAACAGGCCAGCTGCACCCTGGGCTTCTCTTTTCTCTCTCCTTTTGCCTCCTCTTTGGAGAGCTTGTTGCCCTTCACATTTCTTTAAATGCAGTTGCCTCATCTCGATTAGTTTGTCTCCTAAAACTTCTTCAGGATTCCTATGGGAGATGATGTTTCTTGGCAAACAGATGTGTTTGTAAAGAACAAGATACACCAACTACAATTTCCAAAGATGTCTCAGGAAGTTCATATTCTCTCTTTTCCAGGGAGCGTTTACTTTCCGCGGGAGCATGATCGACATGCCATTACTGAAGCAGGCACAGAACATTGTTACACTTGCCACAGCCATCAAGAAAAAATGAGCTGGTAAATGAAGCTCTCGCCATGGGGCCCCAGTAGCTGTTTTAAAAGATGACTATAATACTTGGGGGTGGGGGGGAGTGGGGGGAAGGTGGAAAATTAAAGACATCAGGCTTAAACAGAAATTCATTTCCATTTTGCAGACCTGTCATAGTTTGCTTGCCGGAATTGCTAATTACTAAAACTATTCTCAGCTCGAACCACTGCTCACTCCTGCATGGCCCATGTTCTCCTCATAGCCTGCAATGAAGTTACCTCACCAAATCTGTGACATCACAGTAATTACTACAAATGTGGGGTTATGACTTCACTGAAGGAGAAAGACAAAACACAAGCCCTGAGCTCTGTTAAAAGAGCAGATGGAAATTAATTCGATTGTTTCTATTTCTTTCTGTGCTTCTTCCCACTCTGATGCAGAGCTCCTGGCAGAAAGGAGAAAGCCTTGAATAATTACACACCAGTTGAAATAACTGCAATGAAAATCTTTACCCTGTGTGAGCTTTGATTTTCCCCCACACCGCCCTTCTGTAGATGTGCAACAGCCATTAAAAATAATGCTCCAACAATGCAGGACTCTTGACTTTCTTCTCTTTTTTTTAAGCAGTCGCTATTCAGAGAGTTTCCTCCTGGAAGCGTCCAGCCCGGGAAGGGTTGGACGGCAATAAACTTGTAGTTTTTGGAAACACAATGCAGCAGAACTTGTGCATATGGTCTCGAGTCAGATTTACATCACATTAGGGATACGGCTACAGATCATGTGGGCTGTGTGGTTAACGGGCTTAGTAAAGCTGTTTTGAAGAGGTTAACCCAGCTTGTAGTAAGGGTAAATAAACATAACAACCAGGCATTGTCCTCTATTCAGCATGTACTCTTATATGGAGGGCTAAAGGGTATTGAAGCTGCAGAGGATCAACTTGTGGTTGCCAGAGGACTCCAATGAAGTTTGAAACACCAACAATCAGAGATTTTGTTTCTGTTCCTCATTAAATCATGAGCTTTTGTGCTCAGACTATGAACGACTGTTCTTTAAGAAATTAACAGAATGGGAAGTTTTAAACTATGCACCAACCTTTTCATGACCTACACAGCAGCAATGCTGCTGCACTTAGACAAACACCGCGGGGAAGGCTGTTCTGTTTATTTAAAATTGTAAATAGAAAACAGTTGTTTTTTAGTTTCATTTCTCACTGCCTCCACGGGCATTTCACGTATGGAGCCACAGTGCCTTATTCCTCCCGTTTCCTTGCTTAGTGTGCTTCCCCTCCGTCTCCGAGCAGCGATTTCACTTATTTGGGGTTATTTTTGGTTTGATTAAGGGGAAAGGAAAAGGGGGGAGGAAGAACCCCACCATCCGGCCCGCGTGGAAGCAGCGAGCAAAGGGAGCGCGGGGGCGGCGGGAGCGCCTCTCCGCGGCTCCCCCGGGAACGGCGGGGACACGGCCCGGCCCGGGAGCGGCGGAGGAGCGGGGTGAGGGCGGCCCCCCGGGGACGGTGGGGACACGGCCCGGCCCGGCCCAGGGAGCGGGAGAGCCGCCCACCGCCGTCCTTCTCCTCCGGGGCAGAGCCCCCCGCAGCCCCTCGGCCGAATTTGGGGATGAGCAGCCAGGGCCGACCCCCCTCTCTCCCCCTCCGCCGCCCGGGTCCCGTCCGAGGCGCTGCGCCGGGGGATCCCTTACAGCGCGGGGACCTCCGGGCTAATCTGATTAATTAAAGACTACCTGCTTATATTGCAGCTCCCCCCCATCCCCGCGCGTTTCAGGACACCCTCCGTTATTAATTCCAGGCTGACTAAATTATGGGCAGCACTATTAAAACATTATCAGAACTAATGAGAAACAATTACTTAGGAGATGAGCTGGGACGAGCCGGAGCCGGGCACGCGTGTCGCTCTCCCCGCAGATTGCGTTAATAAATCATCAGGTGCACGGCAAGGCGGCGGCGAGGCCTGGCGCGGGGCGCGGAGAATAAGATATATGAGATAAGGGTTGTTTGGGATTGTGTTTTTGTTGTGGGTTAGGTTTTGGGGTTTTTTCCTTTTTTTTTTTTTTTTTTCTTTCTTGGCATAATTTTTGCATTAATCTCAATAGGACGCGTGTGGTGTAGATGATTTTATTCCCTTAATACCGCGCAGGAAGAGAGAGCGGGGGGAGGGAGGAGTAGGATGAGAACGATTTCAAAAACTAATGTCTTCCCTGTTTTCCTGAAGTCTTAATGGCCAAGCGTGACAAGCCCGCGGGCGCTGCGCGGCCGCGGAAGGAGCGCGGGGGGCGGCGGGGGCTGCACCCACAGCTCGCCCGCGCTCGGCGCCTCCTCTCCCTCGGCAGAGTGAAAGGACATGGATACACTCTCCGGAGGTGTTTACGCGCCCGCTCCCTCCCTCCCCCGCAGCTGCCTGCTTAAGGAACTTCGTGACCCGTACGCGGAGAAATCGAATATGCAAATAGAATGCCGGATATATTCAGATTTTTCCTTAAGTTTCCC
This sequence comes from Brachypodius melanocephalos, assembly GCA_013398615.1. Lineage (NCBI taxonomy): Eukaryota > Metazoa > Chordata > Aves > Passeriformes > Pycnonotidae > Brachypodius > Brachypodius melanocephalos. Next base: position 45,513,735 of record VZSR01003803.1, read on the forward strand.
TGACATCCACCCCTCCAGCGGAAAATCCTACTTCCTTTTAACAGCCTTAACGATTTTTTTGCTTTATCAAAAATAAAATCCGATTTATTTGGCTTTTCCGTTTACTTTCCGAAGATTTCCGTGATTTTCCGGCTTTATTCTTCTCCTCTTTCTTTCTCTTTCTTTCTCTCTTTTTCTTTCCCGCCTGGTGCTAGGCAAGCAATTGATGAAACAAAACAGATTATAAGATTAGCAGCAGGATTTTGTGCATATTAATGATAGGGAAGGGCACCGAATGGGTTTGTAATTGCAGATCTTGCGTTTGGGATTGGGAACTGTAGCCCTGCTACAGCAAAGACCCCCCTGTGAGGTTTTCACATTGGAACTTAGGGGAAAAGTGAAAAAGTAATTACCAGAGCACAACACTGAAATGTTAAAGCACTTATTCTTTCTTTCAGCGTTGTGTTTTAAAGGGGGGAAACGGGCAAAATGGAAAATAAATTACTTTCAAATAAGTAGGTTAGCACCTGAATGCTGGTGTGCATTTTCCCGGCTTTTTTTTTTTTTTTTTTTTTTTTTTTTTTTTTTAGAATTCTAGCAATTATTTAGCCGGGCATTGCCGACCATCCAAGCAGCAGAAAAGGGGGAAGGGAGGGCAGGGAGACTTCGGAAACACAGGGGTACTGCGCCTGTGAGGTTTGAAGCAAACATCGTCAGCAAAGCTGTTCAAAGATGCGGTTGGAAATTTAGTGGGATTTTTCTGGGGTGTTTTGGTTGGTTGGTTGGTTTTGGTTTTGTTTTTTGTTTTGAAATCGGGACTTAAAAGGAAAAAAGATTGTTTTGGTTTTCTCTTCGACACGAACATCAAACGGTATTTAACAAGGGATGAATTTTATAACCACAAATCCCTTGGAGGAACGGCGTATTCCTTGCAATATCGAGAAGTAACCTGACACTGAATTTTAACTCTTATTAAGGGTTTCGCCTTGTTTCTCGAGCTGCTTCAGCCCCCCCTGAGCGTACTCTTCCTAAACTCCGGACTTTTGCGTTTAAAACTTCACTGACTTTTCTAATCCTTCTCTCCCGTGATTAACAGCCAGAGATGGTTTAGCTTTAATGGCACCTACTCGCGCGTATTGTTTTAATTCTGTTTTGAACGGAAAATCAATGTATCTGGTGGAAATTAGGCTTCGAAAACTTTTTCTTTACGAGCCAATAAAACGGAGTATCTGCTCCTCGGGCAGTAATTTCTGATTTTGAATTGGAGGTGGGGGGGAGACCGAGAGGGGAAAACAACTTTGAGTGCATTTCATCCATCCCATCCCTCCAACCCTCTTCTCCCACTTGCATCTCCCTCAGTTTCAGAGCATGGCAAAGCCCCGAGGCAGGGCTAGTTTATAACAACCGTTATAAAGATTAAAAAGTGGGAAGAAGGGAATAAAAGTTCACGCGGATCCATTATCTTCTATGGGTAAAGTCCATTATCTTCTGTTTCTCCCCATTTCCGCACTCCGCGGAGGGGAGCCCGGGGGAGCAGCGCCCGGCGGGCGGGGGGAGCCCTGCGGGTGGCTTTGGGGTGCTGGCATTGCTCGAGGTGCCCCGCAGATGGGAGGGGTGTCCTCTCCGCCCGGGGCTGAGAAGCTGCAGCGGTGCCCGGGCGGCAGCAGGAGACTCCCGGAGCGCTGCGCACTGCAGCGGGACTGCCGGGCTGCAGCCGCCAGACCGTGGGATGGAGGGATGGA
>VZSR01003803.1:45519380-45542022 GCA_013398615.1 Brachypodius melanocephalos
CTTCTTTCCTTCTTTCCTTCTTTCTTTCCTTCTTTCCTTCTTACCTACACTACTATTTAGAGAGATAAAGAAATCTCTGTATTTTTTCATGGGCCCTCCCTGATTTATTCTATGTTCTTCTTAATTCAGTGAACCTTTGCCCCAAGGCAAATTGGTGGAAGGCTGCAAACCCCAGATTATGGTCTTCTGAAGTGGCAGGTGTCCTGCCTCATCCACCACGCATTCACTTGCAGAGATGGTCTGTCTCCTGAGGTACCTTCCCATTTCATTTGTAAGGAGTCACATGTGAAAGCCCCTCTCCCATGAGTGTGTCAAGCCTCCCCCCATCCAGAAATCTGAGTAGATGCTGAAGGTGTGACCAGGCAGTTGTGACTTCCAGAATGGGTTTTCTGTCAGGTACTGGCTTCATTTCATGTGTCAGTGGCACAGCAGTGACTCCAGAGCACCAACTCTTTCAAGTAAAAGCACACTCCTGCTGCTGGTCAGGTTCTGACTGTGTTTATGTTCTTTAAAATGTGAGGGGTTTTAGTTTTCATCTTATTTCAAAACAAATTTACCCCAGAAACAAATCATGCTTTTCTTATTGTATTACAGAATTGAACATTTGGAAAAGGCATAACAACCCTCGTATTTGAATCCATTTCAGACTATGAATGTCCTGTTATCCAAAGTTGCCAGTTATTTTTTTGGCATTATTTTGGATGATTTTAAAATTGGTGTGTTCTTCCCTGTTACCATTAGAATTATACAAAGCATATTGTTTACAGAGCCATGAAATGCTTTAAAAGCAGCAATTGTCCAAATTGAAATTTATTTCATCCAAAACAATGTGCTGGATATCCAGGTGATAATAAACATTTTTCAACTGCATACAAACTGTGAATTGTATTTGAAATTAAATCGCCACATTAAAATCTGCACTGCTGAACCTCCCGCTGGCAGCCACTGTTCTTCCGAAAAGTGACATCTTCCCTGGCACTGGTGGGGAGGGAGTTCTTGCACAGATGTTGCTGAATGGTTCCTTATCACTCTCCCCTTACTGGGACTTTATAGCCACATATGCCGAAAAAGTACAAAGGATGCAAGGTGTGCGAGGAATGCAGGAGGGGGCCACCTCAGCTTTAGTGACTATAGATGGTTTTGTCCTCACACACAAGGGTGGAAACCGCTTTATAAACCCCTATTAAAGCAGCATATTGCTGATGTCACAAATTATGTCATTTTTCAGCAAGCTGTTAGGTAGCAGCAGGATACTTAGAGGTCCCAATCTGAGTGCACAGCTTGAAGCCTCATCATCCATTGAAGTCAAGGAAATACTCCAGTCCCCTGGCCCTCTGTTTACAAATAATATATCAAGAATCAGGATGCCCACAAATTAATTTTCAGGGACTGAGCTAAAGCAAATATATTTGTGAGTGTGTATTCCTAGACATGTATACATACATAGTATATATTAGTTGATTTGTGTATGTAGATGTGTGCATTTCTGAGTAATGCAACTAAAGTCTGCAGTCTGACATTAGATTTTCTTTAAACTATCATTTTTCTTTATTCCTTGATATATAAAGTGGATTCTTCGTGACCAAATTCGCACACAGAATCCCCATCAAAGCCAGAGATAGCCACATCAAAAAAGGGGTATACCAAGTACTCCCATTTTTTTTCTCCTCTTTAAAACACTGAGGATATAAAAGATTTAACAAAATGTACATAGGAAGAGACTTTTCTGTAATGGAGTTGTGCAATATAAAATGACAGAAATGTATATACACTTACTTATTAGTATAGCAGAGCAGCTTTTTGGAGGCTCTCCTCACCTCCTGGATAAACCATATTTACTCGAATACATGCTTTCCCCTCCATTAGAGTGGAATACATCATTGTGTTTTTCCAACAATTCACATGTGCTTGGGAGACCACAGCTTACATTAGAAGACGTAAAATACATAGCATGTGGCCTGAGGTTGCAAAACAGATCAAGAGAAGGAATTAAATTCAAAGCTAGCCATGCCAAACTTGTCAGTGGGTGCTTTAACCCCCCTCCCCATGTATTAGCAGGAGCCAAAGATGCAGTGTCTAGGCACGGCTTTGAATTGCCTGATTTTTGCCAGCGCGTTAACATCACTCCCCTGGCAGAATGAGGGTCCTGGCAGGGAGATGGATTAGATGGCCAAACATGGCATTTTAATCCCCACACCCTCTCCCTACACCGATTCCAGTATTTTACTACTTATTTACTGACGTAGTTGGCGGTAACTTCCTCTACTGGAAATATTACAGGGTTGGATTAGCTTCTCCTCTACAGCCTATCCCTGGTTTAGTTACCACTGCAGCTATCCCCCACTATCTGCACCATAAATACTGTTGCTTACAGAAACATGATTACAGGATTAGAGTTATTGGGCCCCCGCCCAGACGAGTGCAGTGACACAGCATAGCACTGGCACCTCTGAAAGCTACACTGACCTCAGGCATCTCTACATCAAAGGCCACGGCCACAATCTGAGCTTCATTAGCTTTCAAAGCTGAAGTTACAGGAGCACTACTTCCTCAGCCACTAATGGGAAACATTCTCCTCCATTTGCTGTTGAGGTGTTAAAAGTTCCTCTTAACATCAGTTACTGAGCCACAGCTTCACTGGTACCCCAGTAAAATAAAAATGAGTTGTGGAGTGGGAGCTGAGTTCAAATTGAAAAGCTGTGTTGGTCATCCCTTACTCAAGCAAAGGGCAGTCATCAGTGCAGGGATGCTTCCCGAGGAAGGACTACAGGGGAAGGTGCACCCCAAATCCCAGACTGGGAGCCATAGGGAAATTCCCACAGCTCCTGAAGGGTTTCATATGGTTGTAACCAACTGTTTAATGACAGAGGTATGTGAAGGATGCTCTGGTTTTCATTTGTAAGATGTGATGCGGGTGATGAGCTGCAGCTCGGAGCATCATCAGGTCCATATCCACCACAAGAAGTCTGTGATCTGTGGTGATAACTCTTCCAGCCCCCCTGGGTTGATCTGAACCTGCAAAGAGCAAACCTGGGAGGTAACATTTAATTCCAGAGAAAAAAGCTACTCAGAGAGAGAACCACAAGGTGATAAAGCACTAAGTTGGACCAAACTGATTTTTTTTTCTCCTAGCATGCATTTCCTATGTGGAAACTTCTCTGAAATTTCAGTGTACATCAGTTCCTCTTTACACAGCTGGAACATTAGTGTTTCCTTTGTCTTGTCTATTTAGATGATGCATTCTGGCATAGAGGTCACCTCTTACTGTGTTTGCACAGCTCTAGCAAAGTAGTTTGGGGCTTGCAGTCTTTTTCCTAATTGAAGAAACCAGGCAAATGTCTAGATGATGTGAAAGAAACCCCAAGGTTTCACCACTCTTTATCCAGAAGGGGATGAAATATTTGTTCCATGAAAATATTTGAGAATGGTGAGACACAGTCCACCACAGTGGGCACAGAAAAGCAGGAACTGGCTCTGCATGAGAATCAAGAGGCTGAAAGACATAATTTGCATTAAAAGACCTCAATAAGAATAATTTTTAAAAATATTTTTTTAAAAAAGTAAAATAGGAAAGTAGAATAGAGCTAAAGGATTTACACTGAAGGGCTTACTTTTCTTTCTTCAGTCCAGCTAGCCTTCTCTGGTGCTTTGCCTATGGGATTATAATTTCTACTTTTTGAGCTGGTACTGAATAAAGTGGCTTGCCCATGAGCCTCCCAGCTGGGACAGCTGGATAAGGTGGGCTGGTCAGGTGCTGCCAGGGATAAGGCTATGGAATTAGGGGCTGGCCTCTGGAGCTAAGCTGTTCCTTCTCCTCAGGAGGTAGGAGACTTCCCCAGGTCTGAGGAGCTCCTTGTGGCTGGAAGATTTAGTGGAAGATATCAGCAGGCTCACATGCCGCCTTCAGAGTTTTCTCCAGCTTATATGTTTGATAAAGCTTAGAAGCTTTCTTCAGCTGGCAAATTTAACTTAATCTCTTGGGTTTGCTCTGCCCTAAGCATTCTGTTCCTGTTATCAGAGCTCATTTCAGTTTCCCAAGCTTAGGGCTGGGTTAGGAACTGAGGCATGTTTAGAAACCAGAGTAAGAGGAATTCCACTGATTTTCAGCTAAGCACATTTTCACCACAGAGATTTACAAAAAGGCATTTATTTCCTAGGAAGTTGTGACTGGATTTCTTCTTAAATTAAATCATTATTATTCAAACAAATAGGAAATTCCTCATTATGTGTACATTTTTCCTGAACTACTGATTCTTTCCAGGCTTTCCCTTTGCAGGGCAGTGACCCCCAGCTCAAACACTGCAACATCTTTCTGACCAGTGATGCCCTAAGTATTGCAGCCACTGCTGTTACTGCAGAAATCCAAGCCCTTTGGTTTGCAAACTTGGCAAGTATGTGAAGTTAATTAGAAGCACTCACTCCCACACTGAGTAAGGTCAGGGATGGTGTGGAGGCATAGGTTGACCCAGGGAGAGTAAAGAGGGCTCTTCTCCCTGTCAGCACCAGGACCTGCAGCCCTTACTATCATTGCACATGATACACATGCACACATACAACTCTACAGTCATTTCCATTTTCATTATTTCAATTACTTTCATTAATCCTTTTTATCATTTTCATAATTTCCATTATTTTCTCACTTTGGGACAAGGCAGTGTGTAGAGTGTGGTACAGTTAAATGAACACAAAAAGGTTTAACAGCGGTAATGGGGTCCAGGTTAGAGGGTGGCTCTTTAGAGCTGGCACGTTCTTTAGAGGTGATGTATACCTGTTTTTGGTGTGTCACTAATGATTATTGCTGTAATGACTTTAAGGTGCTCAAGGATCTGTGGAAGGGTCTAACCCAAAGCCTAGAACTGTGGACAGGAATTTTGTATTGAGAGGAGCAAAAAAACCCAGTTTCAAAGATCCAGAAAAAAAATTTCTAAGATTGTCTTTATATAAAAAAATAAAATGGGGGAAGAAAACAATTTTTCTCTTCTTCTGTCTTGCCAGCATGCTTTGATGAAAAACAGGGAGGTGATTTCAAGAACACTTGCTCCAGCCTCCTGTTCATAAGTAGCAGGAAGGCCTGTCAAACCTGTCAAACTCCTTGAGCTCCTGGGGTTTACAGACTTCTCTAAGCTACCCCAAGCTAAACCACAATCCCATAAAGAAGCCTTTTCAGTAAAACCTTCTGCTATTTGCCTGAAGCCAACATATCACTCACTTTAAAAAAAAAAAAAAAAAGTATTTTTTTCATTTGGAAACATCCCTTCCCCCTGTGCTTGCTCTCTCCTGATGAAGCCCCGAGCAATGGCCTCGCACCATTGATTTTTTGCAGAAACCTGCCACCACAAGGTATGCCAGAGCCCAGAATCTGCAGTCCATACAGAGACCAAAGCCTTGCTGATCCAAGGAGAGTCTGGTTTGGGTAAGGACTGCAGAAATGACCTGGCTTCAATCAGAGCTCAAAGTCAGTGTTGGATGGCTTGCATTCATTTCTGTGCTTTGCCTCTTGGTGGACTTCTCTGAGCTCCTTGACTCCAGCTAGCTGCCAACATGCATGGCCTACACTCTTTGCTAGAGATCTAGAAGAGACCTCCAGGTAGTCTGGCCTTTGCTCTTTCTTTCACTCCCTATATTGCCTCATCCTTTCCCTGAAATCTGTTGTGAAAACAAAACCTCTCAGAAAATCACCACCAATACCAGCCTTCGTCTTCATGCTGCACCCAACGGCTGCTATCCAAACTCCCCTCTGTACCTGCCCTGCAGCATATGGAAACCTTCAGTGCCACAGATCCAAGACCCCAGCTGGCCATGGAACAAATCTCTGCAATTCTCAGGACCACTGCTCTGTTATGCTGTCCAATCCAGTGACAGAAATAAATAGTAGCCCCAAAAGAAGAGATGTGAAGCAACAGTCATTTCGGAGGCAATTCTGGATTTATTTGAATGGCATTGCAGGGGCACATTCTGCCCTGAGTGACCATGGGTTTATCAGCTGTTTTCCAAAATCATTTTGGGCTTGTCCCAACTGGCATATGTCTTTGGCAATTATCTGACTAGTTATATGTCAAACCGTATTTGATTTATAGGTGGCAGATCAGAGGACAAGATACCATATTTTTGTCATGTACTTGCTGAGAGTAACAGAATCACACTCAAAGTCCATCGTGGCAGAACCACAGCAGCACCATAACAAATAAAACAGTGATTCCTCAATGAGAGCAAAATGTGGCAACTTCAAGCTGCAATTTATTCACAATATGGGAGACACACTCTGGCAAGAGTTAAGCAGTCATCAGCTTAGCACATATCATAAGGGCAGAGGTAGAGCAGGAGTAAATCTGTTGACAGCACAGTAAACAATGATGCCATAAAAACTAAAGCAAAACTTGACACATACCCCAAAATACAGGTTTTGAAACCCAGCACTTAGTCTGTGCTATGAGATGACATATTGTTTCATTTTACATCTGCTCTTACTTAGCAAACAGCTAAAAACTCTTCAGCAGAGGCTGCGATGTTTGTACTGTGTGAAAAAGGAACAGCACATGGACAACGTTATAATCGTTTTTGTCCAGAATGCAAAATATGAAAACAAAGTTGAGAGAGAAAGAGAACGAGCCTAACACACTTCCTTAGGACCTAGAGCTACTGACTCCATAATTAAGCCCCTTAATAGACACAACCAGACAGAAAACATGAATTAATCTCCAGTTCATTACCCAAGTTCCCATGGACTGGGACTTCTCCATGGCAAAGGAACACACACACGTTTTGAGATAACACTCATCCACAACCGTGGATTTTATCCAGAAGTGGTGCATAGTCTATATATTAACAAACACATAGAACTACTGTAGTTGTTGATTTTATAAATGTACTTGCAGGAAAGAATACAAACGTAGCAAGAAAAATGGACAAATATTTAAGATGCACTAACAAAAAAAGTCTGCCTTTATCTTGAAGCTCTTTTCCCTTATGCTTCATGCTTTTGTTACTTAAGTATAACCATCGTAGTTCATGATGAATAATGGCCAGCAAGGCAGGAATCCTGTCCCCAAGGGTGTGTGCTGTGCTCCCAGTGAAAAGGATGAGGGCATGCACAGACACAACCAGTGCGCTTCCACAGCTCACTCACTTCCTCCATCTGTAAAGGACAGTGAGATACCCCAGCTCATTGCACTGTCTCAGACCCTGCACCAACACTGATCTGTGTTTTGTAAAGGCCAGGGTCCTTACAAAAAGTTCACATAATGAGCAATTAGGACAAGCAATCCATTTATCTGGGACCTGAGAAACTAAGATGAGCAGTCCTCAGACCCAGTCCTGTGGCATTCTGTGCTTTGGGTGTTAGGTGACATTTTTTAGTATAGCCAAGCTTGAAAAGGTACAGGAAAAAGTTGGAATAGGTTTCATAATTCTGATAAAACAAGCAATGTCCTCAAAATTGTATTTACAATACCAAAAGTAGCCAGTACTTTGCCATGTTGTGCTAAAACTGAGGATTGACACACCAGTGGGCTAGGGCGAGGCAGAACAGATCTCAGGACTGTTCACTTTGTCTGGGGAAGAGTTGACAGGATACACAAAACCAATGCATGCTCGAGGCAGCCATGTTGGCTTCTGCTCCACTGGAAAGAGAAATGTCTGCCACATGGGATCAGAAAACATTGGCAGGAAAATAACTTTAATTTCCAAACCTGAAGAAGAGGGTTGCAAGCATTAAAAAAAATTTTTTAAAAAAAAATTTTTAAAAAAAATTTTTAAAAAAGGGCAGGGAAGGAGGGGAATCACATACACCTGGACTCTAATTTCTCTAACTTCACCTTCAGACTCTGACCCTATCATGGGTATGTTTGAAAGAAATGGGTTTGTGAAAGAGAGCTTAAAGGTAACTCCTGAACGCGAGATGGGGAAAAGCGTGTGTACCCTCCACCTGTGGGCTGGGACAAGGATGAGCAGACCCTTCTTGAAGGAAGGCAATGCAGCTCTCCCATACCAGTCACCACACAGACACATGGCTGATGTTACAGATGTGTACATGCAGTTATATACATCCATACTGGAAAAGGCAGTGGAAGAAGTCCCAGCCATAAATGCACTCTGCAAACATTCAACCTTCTAAATTCCTCCCAATTTCCATCTTGAATCAGCTTAGGACTCAGAAGAAAGCCAACAAGGCATATTTATTTCTGGCTAGTGTCATCAGAGAGTGACAAAAACCTTATAAGCCATTTTGTCTCATGTACAGCCTTCCACGCCTGTTGTCATTTGCCTCCTGAGCGTAATGGAAACCTGCCCTGGATGGTCTGTTCTGTGTTATTCTTTCAATTTCCCTGTCTTTTATTTATTTCCCTTGCCTCTCAAGAGCCATTCAGAGGTCCCATTACTTCCTGCTGGCCAGGGAAGGCTATGAGAACAAATAGTTATATTGGATTAAAATACACACACTATCACAAGAAAAACAGAGGGAAAGGGGCAAGGGACTTGTTTAGCAAAAGGTGGTGGAAGTCGTGGGACAGAGAGCTGCCAGAAATATTGAAACAGGGTTTTATGTCAAGACTTGTTTTAGACATCTCTGCAAGGAACAGAGCATCTGAATTCTTACTGTGGTGGTGCTGCGATTTGACCCTGCATATATTGAATTGGTGCAATGTTTCCCTTGGATTTGAAATGAAAGTGTGTTTGAAATACAGCAAATTACAGTTCCTGGCAGTGTGGATTCTCCTGGTACCAGAGGAGCTGGTGGCTGCTACAGCAGGAAGAGGAGAGCTCAGGCACAGTGTGCTTCCCCTCTGCAGCAAAGGTGCTACACTGACCATCATCCTAGAGGAGCACAACATAACTGCCAGAACCATGGACATCATTACTCCCCATCTCTAGGGCAAATGAACCCTGTGGTCCATGCTTAACCCAACAACAGCAGATTGTATCTACTGCATTTGGAAATTTTCCTTTCTATCATCTGTTAAAAAAAAAAATATTAGCAGGTGCTGAAAATTGTGGCCTCCAACCTAGAGACCAAGAGCCAAAATACCAGAGGGGGAAAAGTCAGTTCTTGACAATCACCTGACTCCAGGGCTGGATGAGCCAGAGAGACAATCTGCTGCTATGGGAGATGCCACATCAGAGGAGCAAAGTGGTAGCACCTCCTGCAATTAGTCTTCTTTTTTTTTTGTCTTTTTGTTTTTTCCAAGCTACAAGTGGCAAGGTCCAATTCCTTGCCTCTGTGAAATTATAAGTGTGGTGGTCCTTTCTGGTGCCATAAAAGAGTTTGACCAGCTTGCATCTGATCAAGAAAGGTTAGGCTACTTGTGCACCACACAAATAACAAACTAGTCATTTAACATCAGCTGTGTAAATGGAGCACTGCCATGTATGCACATCCCAGTGAACACAGGAGAATAAGTTCTTATGTGCCATGTAATCATATGCACACACTGGTGTAAAAATGGGCTGATATAAAATAAATATGCATATAGCTATGCCTTTGCCTATTCCAGCCTATGGGTTATAGCAGTGCCAATGTGTTGACATAAAACTGCAGTTTTATGGATCACATCTCAATAGGAATGTGTGAAAAGGGATTTTGTTTTGGCCACAGCTCAGTCTCTTAATATAATTATAATTACTATTTTTACGACTACTGCTACTACCACTACCCCAGTGAATTGGGAGCCCTCTTGTTCCTACCCACAGTACAAATAACAAGAACAAGCCTGATTTTAAAAAGAGGACAGCTGAAAGAGGGACAGACACAATACAATTACTTCCAAGATGGAGTAACAGGACAGGAGGAGGATGTAGGATTCAGCTCTCTTAAACTCCAGCCCCTGCTGTTGCCTGGGCCCTCTCTGCCACAATTTCATACATGGCTTTCTCAAGGAAGAAAAGATGGGGGGAAATTATTTTATTGGTGCGATGCGGGGAGTGGCTCTTGTTACAATTGATGTGTAATGCTCAGCGTTCCCGGCATTTTTGCAGCAGAGATGGAGTTAACCATTGGTGAGGGTTGTGCCGTGGGCCCAGGGCTGGTGGTCTTGGCTGCACCTGGACAGTTTCCCCACAGTGACAATGTGGGTCACCATGGTGGTGGCTGTGTGGCAGAGGTAGCAGCTTGCTCAGGTCACAGACACACTGGCAAATACGTGGGGACAAGAGCCAAGCAAGCGCTCCTTTCCTGCTTTATTTTTTTTACCTGCCTGCCTTTATGAGGGTCATAGTGGGAATGTTTTGTTTCAGCCTGAAAGTCAGAAATATCTCTCCTTGATAGTTTGTCAACATAGAAGAGTTTTTAAAGAAATCTCTCTAAGGACAAAAAAATTAACTCGAAGTGCCATTTTGGCATTTGCCAGATTGCTTGTTTCTTCACGCTGGGTTCTGCTGGGTGCTTTATGAAAAACCCTCTAAAAGTGCCACTTTCTTTCTGACAGTGCTCTTAATCACAGACACACAGCCTGTGCAGCTGGGAAGCATCCCCACCACAGCCATTGCTCTATACCAGCCACCCTTGTTCTGAGGTAGCTCTTTCCTGCCAGCTCTGGGGCTCGAAAAATGAAATAAAAGAGAATGACAGCACACCCTCCCCCCCTCCTCCTCTCCCCACAAGGAACATTTTGGGAGAAAGGCGCAGAAAACACAACACGAGCCTCTTCAGTAGACGGTGGCGGGCTCACGAGGACTAGGAAAGCTGTCTGCCAGGAGGCCAAATGGTTTGCCTGCAGCTCCAGAAAAAGACACGTTATTTGGTTGAAATCATTTAAAGAAAACAAAGGATGACTGCTACATGCCTGCCCATGATCGTCTGGAGCACTGTGCTGTTGTGGGGTGTTCATGCCAACCAAATGGCACCCAAATGCCAGCGCGTGGAGCAGGGCTGCGCACAGGCACGCCTGCGGGACCAGCCCCCGACAGCTCCGCACGCAGCAGCTGACGCCTGGAACCCCAAGGAAGAGAGGATGTCCCGCTCATTATCTCCATTTTACAGGTGTTGAAAGGGAGGCTGGGCAGATTTGCCACCAAGGGGGTCTGTCAGAGCTGGGATTAGTGGTTGTGCGTCCCAGCTCTCAGCCCTGTGCACAGATCCTGTCTCTTGGAGCAGATCTGGGGGCAGATTTCTATTTCTCTCACACAAGAGAGAAAAGAAACACCTTCCAGCTTCCACTAAGGGAATTATTCCTTCCTGCCAATGCTGTGTTGATTTGTCTTAAGGGCACTATTAGTATTAGCTGAGTTAGAAATCCATATTGTCAATTAAAACTTTACATCATCCCAGAGAGACCCTAAAGAAGATAGGCTTTCAGAAGCAGGAATAACCAAGTTTGCATAATGATAATCAGCAACAAGGACCATCATTTAGGAAAACTTGTAAATGATCTTGTTCTGCTAGCTATCCATGTAGTCACAAATAACAAATTATTTGCATGTATGCCACTTTAAAAACTACACTACTCCAAAATACTTCTCCTGTCTTGGACTTTCTCTTTCCAGCCATTCAGCATCAATCCTGATCTGAAACCCTTCAGTGCCAAAAGGAGTGTGAAGATTTCCTACCTCATTACTGCCTTTCAAAGGCAGCCACAACCACAAAAATAGACCTCAGGGAAGGGGGAGAAAATCTCTGCATGCTCAAACAGAGCCCCACCTGCCAGTTATCCCCTCTCCTTTGTGCTTTGAAGAAGTATCTCACCTCTTACAAGGGAAGCAAGTTCCTCATGGAGGGAGATGTGATTAGTAATTCTGTCTGTGCTTCCCTGGCCTCCTCTGAGCTGGCGATGCCATGGGCCCAGTGGTCTCTTCCGTGCTACACAAAGAGTCAGTCTTGAACCAGACTGACTCCCTGGCACCCCTGGTTCCTCCCAAGTCATGCATTTCCCAGACTGTCCTTTAAAAATGCAGTGCTGGTGGCTGAAGAGATGGTTAGCCAGCAGCAACTGGACCATGACAGAAATGTGAGTTTATAACCTGGCAACACAATTTTGGCTCTGAAATGTAATTGATCACTTTATGATCCCTGCACTCAAAGACTTGAGTTTTAAATAATCTTTCATTGAAAGATAATGTCCTGAGTGTATTTCAACTTTAGTGAAGTTTAGTTTATGATCTGTTCCTGGCCCTTCTCAGCTATCAGTGACATTTTTCCCAATGCCCCTCTTTTTTCTTTAATGCTGCCTCAGTTAATAATACCTGCTGGAGAGACAGCAGCATCTCTTGGCAAACTAAGTGTGCACAGTCTCGGGAGTCAAAATCTGAATATGTATAGAGCATGTAAGTAATCATTAATGCATAGCACGTCCCCTCTGGTCATTGAAATAAATTATTGACATCAACATCAACAAGAAATAAACCAGGTGCCGCCTCAATGGTTGAGACCCCATAGGTAAGCATAAATTATCAGAGTGCTTCAAAATTTCCAAACCTTCTGAAAGCGAAAGAATAATCATGCAGTGCTGGTTATAAAGATATGTGTGTGCACATACATGTCTGTGTTTGTGTGTGAGCATGTATCACACCTCAGTGTGTGTACACCATCGTGTTGTGGCCTTAATCATTTGTCTTAAATGGCTGGCGAGGGATGCCTATAGCATATCTATATGTGCATAGCCAAGATTCACGCTTGCCATGCCAATTCTTATTGCCACACAGTATAGAAATTGCTTCTGGAAAAGTGTAATCCTGGTTTTACCTTTATATTTTAAAAATCATTTCCCGATGTATTATCTCTTCACAGCTTTGTACGTTTACGCTTTTACTCTCCAAATGCCTTGACTAGAATGCTATATCCCTGAACAGAAATATATTCCCCCCTGCTATTTTTCTGCAGGAGCCCAGTTCATTCAGAAACAAGGAAAAAAATACGAATGATTGTTTTTAAATTCCCCAACGTGCGGAGCTCAGACAAGCCACAGATGCAAATGCGGAAAGCAAATGCAGTGCTGGCATTAGGAAATGGCTGGGTTCACTGCGCTTGTAAGAAAGCACCTCTATTATTTAGGCATGGTTGTAAGCTGCCATTTTGATATAATCCCTGGGTTTCTGGACTGGGTACACAGAAGCTGGCACGACACACCTACTGTAGCCCCATAATACCCAGCCATCAATCAAGCAGCTTCTGCCAGCACTGAGCTACACTGATTCCCAGAGCTGGCAGCCACAAACAAGCCTGCACATCCATGTCACCAGCAACTCACGGATTGTCATATTGCTCCCTTTTGTCATCAGGGAGCACCAGGGCCTGTGCTAGCACAGCAAATGGTGCTGCTGCCCTCCGTGAGCCAGAAGTCCAGTGTTGCCATGAGGAATCCTGAGCTGGAAGGTGTCCTGTCATGTCAGAGCATGGGCACTGCCCCAGCATGGGTAGAGGTGGGATCCTTCCCTCGGGAGGGAAAGACTGCCCTCCTCAAAGCAGCTCACAGAGGCAGCAGGCAAAATGTGCACAGCCCTCTCCCCTGGGGACCAGCTTGGGCTGTCTGCACATTCATGTCAGCATTACCCCTCCCAGTCCCCTATTTGGGCTGCCCAGCCGCCCAGCCAGAGGATGGGGTACATGTTCCTCTCCACCCCTGTCCCTGCTGGCTTGTTAGAGCCCCGGGCTCTTTGGGGAGAGTGGAAGGTGCAAGTGATTCTTCTGATACGGCAGGAGGTAAGATGGACTTGATGATGATTTGGCCCCATATTTTTCAACAGTCAGAACAATTTTTTTAAAATAAAATCCTCCACCCTTACATTTTTAATTTGCTTTAGATACAATAAATGGGTTTTGTAAAGTTCTTAGTTCTTCAACAGATAGGCAATTGAGAAAGGGAGAGAGCAATACCTTAATCCCTAGGAAAGATGGGACTCTGCTTCTTAAGTGGCAAAGTAATAAAAATAAAGGAAACTACTAAACAGGCCATTAATATAAGGCCACATCTGCCATTAAAGGGGACCTTCCTGTCACTCTGTGCCCCATGCTCTGTGTGGTGGTAAGGGGTTGGTAGTGACCTTGGAGAGCTCAGGGGAGAAGGCAAGTGGATGCCAGCAGCATCATCTTCCTTTCGAGGTTGTTTTTCTTTCCCTTATATTCTGGGAAAATGCTTGTGGAATTTATTCTTCTAATGAAGATGATTTGAGGGTATTCAGGTGAGACTGGTGCCTGTGTGGAGGGGAGGTCTAGGAGCCAGGTGTAGGTGTGTGCACACGTTATCTGTGTCTAGAGGGGTTTCAGCTGCAATTGCAGACATTGTCTTTTTTTTTGGATAAAACACAAAGCAGAACCAAAGCAGCCGAGAGGCAGAGAGACTTGTACTTTATGGTACCTTACAAAATACTGAATGTAGCTCTATTTACACGGCTCTAAAATGTAGCTAAATTCTCATCTTACCAGCTCATTACCATCTTGGGCAACTGGGACTATTGACCTCCCTGCTTCTCTACCCCACTGGAAGAGCCTAATGCCCACAGCTCGTTTTTGTATTTGGGCTTAAGTTCTTCCCATATTCTCTACTTTTTATTTAAGAGCCGCCTAGCCCAGAATTGCACACACCCAGCTCAAAATTCCCTCTCCAAAGGACTGCCTGGCAGGTTCATACCCCTGAAAAGATCCCAGGTGCCAGCTGCAAGCATCAAATATACTCCCAGATTAATCTTATTCCTGGGTTATATTACTCTAACCTTGGCAGGATGCACTAAATGGTAAATGCATCTGGCATGTGAACATTGCCAACTAGAGAATAGAAATCTAAGTACTGATGAAGTAAATGTTGATAAAATCCTGGGCAGATTGCCCTGGGTCAGGTTATGGCATAAAATAATTCAAGGTTTTCAGGCATTGCATGATGAACAGTTTCAAAGGAGGCTTTGGGGGTTTTTTCTGCACTAGAGAACAGGGGGAAAAAGAATCCAAGGGTTGTCCCCAACAGTCAGGCACACTTGGGCACATGGGCACGACTGTAGAAGCCAGCGCCTGATGCTGCCTTTGCTTGCCACCAGCAAGCTTGGAACCTAAAAATCTGCTCTGGGCCAAGCCTGCTTCCCTGTCCTGCAAGAAACAAGAACAAAAAAGTCAAAGGAGGCCCCCCACAATGAGGGTATCTGAGCTGGGGTAGAATCAAAGCAGCAGGCCCCTTTTTTTGGCCTGCCCTGGCCCTTGGCCCTTGGGATTGAGGCTGTGCCTAAGCTTGGTCTGAGCTGGGCTTGTATTTGATTATAGTTTTAAAAGCAAAGTATTATGTCACTGTGTTTTAGTTTTTGTGGAATTATAATATTCCCTAATTAGATGTTGTCTTTTATTAGAATGAAAGAAGGGTTTTTATTTCGCTCCACTTTGCCATTTTAATTTACTCCCATTTGTGTTTAATAACTGGGTAGGAGAACATTAAACAGCTGCTGTAAAATATTTGGTAGCATGGTCCCAACTTTCAAACATGATCTGCCATCCAGGTTGGTGATGGTGGGTGTGTGGGAAGCTGCTTCCAGCTTTTGGATAGGGGAGAGCTGCCTGGACTCGTCCTGTTGACCCTTTTCTCCTCCTCCATTTCCCACAGGAAGCAGCTTCCCTCCTCCTTAGTACAGATGAAAGGGATGTACCCTGCTAGAGGGTACAGCCCCCAACAAATGTCCATGAGCTCCCTGCCAGCGATGAACAGCATCAGGGGCAGAGGTGGAGGGTTGCTAGTCCAGGGGATGCGGGCTGGGCAGGCACGGACAGGCAGGAGAAGCAGGACCAAGCAGGACAGGCAGGGAGGGTGGCACGGGCAGGACGGACAAGCACGGGCAGGCTCAAGAGGGAGCGGGCAAGCATGAGCAGGAGCACTCGTGGCCAGGCAGGACGGGCCATGGGGCAGAAGGGACCGGAGCCAGAGGCCGGGGAGTGCTGAGCCGCTGCCCACGGACACTGCCCGCGACTCCCCGAGGCTCCCCCCGGGACACCCCTCCCCCGTGGGGCCTCGGGACGGCACAGCAGCAGCGCCGCCACCCACCCAAACGGGGTTTGGACTATAAAACATGCCCGGGCTGGGAAACTGCTTACAGTCCCACAAAACTCGCGGGCAAGTGCAGGACCCGCTCCTGGTCAGGACAGGTGTCTCTGCCGCAGGCCGCCTCCGCTCCTCGGAGCCGCGCACAGCGGGAACGCGCACCGCCGCGGCAGTCCGGCAAATTCCGGCTCTGGGTTGGACGGGGAGGATGGATGGCGTGGGGTTCTTCTTTCTTTCTCCCTTCTCCCACGAGCAACTCGTGTCACCCACGACTGACACGCTGACTCGTCCTGTTGCAGCCAACGCTACCTTCCCCACCTGCAGCTCTCTTAGCTCTGCAAAGCCTAGGGTTATCCCTCCACTTCCAGCCCCGCGCCCTAAAAAGACCACCCTACAACATGTACCAGTTCCCGCGACTCTGCGTGAGCGCTCCCCGTGGACCAAGTTGCGGGATTTGTAGATTTGGGGGGAGGAGGGCTTAGAGGATGGTACGGGTTTTCTCTCCCACAGGAAACACTTTTTTCTTTTCAACGTTTAGGGTTTCGGGTCTGTCCTGGGCACGGTCTCCTGCCGAGCAGGAAGAGAGCTTGCTGCGCTGGGACTGCTCTCGGCCGCCGCGCAACCTCTGCGGCCGCGCAGCGTCCCTCGTCGCCTCCCCGCTACCATCGCCGGGGAGCTCCCGTTTATTCCAACCCCGGCGACAAACTCGCCCCGCTCGGCTTCTCGAACGGTCGTTTTCGGACAGAAGAGATTGGATATGTTCCATGTTTAAGTGATTTGATATTAAAAATACGTAGCACTTAAAATCACACTGCGTCCCGGCTGCTCCATGCAAGTAACGCGCCTCTCTCACCTTCTCTCCCACTCCCAGGTGACATTTACAGGGTTTTTCCCGGGGTTTTTGAATTTGGGAACCTCCGGCCCTTGCACTAATGCCGAGCCGTGTTTTCGAGGCCGAGGGGAGAGAGGGTTCGCCCTCCACCCCCGGCGTGTTTTATCACCCGTATGCGAAGGGCCTGGCAGCCTCTACGGCAGCCCCGCACGGCGACCTCTGCCCTGCCAGCACCACCAGCCCCCCACTTCGGCCTCTGCAGCTGGGGGGCTCCGAGGCTCACTCCTCTACGGCCCGGGCCGGGGGCGATGGAAACCCATGACGCCCGACTAGATGCCCGACGGCACGGTGAGGAGCGGCCCTGTCGCGGGTGATATCTGCACCCTTCCCTGCACTTGTCTTGCCTCGGACACGGGCTCTCCCGACGTGGAGGATGGAAATTAAGGATCGCCCCATCCCCTCAGCCGGTAGGAGCCGACCCAGGCAAGCACCGGCGGGGCTGTTCGCCGTTCACCTCGACGGCTTTCCGTGGGGAAGGACCGGGCCAGCAGCGGGGCGAGAGAGCCTCTCTGCGGGTGAACTGCCGAAATGTGAGCAGCGCCTGAGCACCAAGGGTGGGGGTGTCGTCAGAGCCGAACCCGGTACTATTCCCATACAGGGAATCCCATACTGGGGTACACACAGCCCGAGCCGCCCTCTTTTTCCTTTTGCCTTGGGTCGCTGCCCACCTGAGACTGGCTACGCACGGGGTGCATGAGCCCAGGAGCTGGCGGGTGCGCTGCAGCCTCGAACGGGACATCAGCTCCCCTCCCTCCCCCGTGCTGAGAGGAGGTGAGGGAAGTGAGCGGGCGGCAGGCAGACACCCCAAAACAGCCCCCACTCCCCACAGTGCTGCCTGCTTGGAGGGCCAGGACAGCCCGAGGAGGGAGGGGGCTGCAAAAGCCTCCTCCCTCCGGGGCGGCCCGGGATCCCTGCGGGCAGGGGGCATAGGGCCCGCGCCGGGGTGCGCAGAGACGCGGCCGCGGCAGCCTCTGCGGTGGGAGAAAGGGGCTCGGGCCGTCGCCTGGGGGCAGCCGTGGGGCGGCCCACGCGTGGAGCCGCCTCCCCGTGGGGGGCCGCGATGGCAAGGTGCTGGCTGTGGGGAGAAGCGGAGGAGGCCTGGCTGGTTACGTGGGGGAGTTTATGCACCTCTCCTCCCACCCTCAACAGTCACGTCCACCCCGCGTCCGAGGCGGCTTTCCCTGCCCCTACCCATCCCCCTTCCTGCCCCGAAGCCCCCCAAACGAAACCCTCTCTGCTGCCCCCAGAGCGCTGAGCCCCGCTGGTTTCGCCCCAACACGCACACCCACGCCCTGCCCGGCTGCGGGCAGCCGACTCGCAGCTGCAGCCCTTGTTTCATGCCCTTCAAGGCACCGAGCCGCTCTCTTTTGTCCTGGCTGCGGATGACCCATTTCCTCCCTTTCCCCCCCTTCGGCCCCGGCCTCCGTCCCACCCTCCCGTCCCTCCGCCCTCCTCCCGCCGCACGGCCCGGGAGCCGCACCGCGCCCGGCTGCGCGCAGCGGGGCCGGCGGCCCGAGGAGGGGGAGACACGGAGACCAGGAACCGGTGCCTCGTCCGCGCCGTGTTTGTTTTCCTTTCCCCCCTGAACGCTAGATTAAGATGTGAAGATTACACTTTTATTGTGGCGGCCGAATAATACCACGAGTCAACACACACAGCAAACAAAAGTGCTTGTAGTACATGGCCAACCCCGCTGGGAACCGGGCTGCGGGCTGCTGCAAAAATCAAGCTCTTCAGTGCTAATTACAAATAAATGATGATGTGCTCACTAAGTAATTGATTTAATGAAGTTCCTATGAAACTATTAAAACCGGGTAGAGGTCAGGCTGGAGACGCCCCAGAGCGCCCATTGTGGGCTGTTTAACTCCGCCAATCTCCTCGGAAAGACATCGGGGCTAATAGGTGAAGTCACAGCTGGGTCGGGCTGACTTTTGCAGCACCGGCTCTGGCCTCCCTAACCTCGCCTAGCGGCCCGCACCGCAAATTCGGGGAAGCGTGTCCCCCTGGCACAGCCCCGGCCCGCTATTCCCACCCTCATCCTCCCCTCCCACATCTCTCTCTCTGGGGGCGGCTGCGCCCCTCCTCCCCCCCCGAGTGCGGAGCCCCCGGCGCGGCTCCCCAGGGTGCCCGTGCCCGTCCCGTCGGGGCTGCGTTGGGTACTCACTCGCTCGGCCCGGCCGCCTCGCTCACACCTCAACCAGGCGCCTCCGCGGCTCTCCCCAGCCTAATTAAAGAGGGGAGAAGCGGAGCTCTGAACTTGTGTCTACCACTACAGGACGGCTGTAATTCCACCCCCCCTCGGCCCCGAACCCCCCCACCCCCCTCGCATACTCAGACACACACACACTTTTTGAAGAAACTTAAGCTAGGATGCCAGGTAGGGTGCTTGGGAGATTTTGGCAAGGTGCCTGGAAGGGGATGTGTGCCCATTTCTCCTTGAAGGGTTTTCTTGTTTGAAAGGCCATTTGGAGCGCTTTAGACGGGCTTGTCGAGTGAAAGGAAGAGGAGGAGGAGGAGGAGAGGGGGAACACAGAGACTGAAAAAAAAAAGTAGAAGAAGACGAACAGAATCTGGCTATTGGGTTTTCCAGCCTCACGCTTGGCTTTCCTCTCCTCACTACTCGAGCAGGGCAGAATTGAGGTGAACCATTCTCCCAAACCCTCCCCTCCCCATCCAGTTAAAGGTTCCCCTAACCCGACCTCAGCTCTGAGTGCATTTTGGGGCAGTGTGTCCCTGCTCACCCAGGGGGGAACGGGGGCACACTCCCCCCACACCTGCAGAGGATCCCTCTGCGCCCCCTTGCTTTCAACACCCGGTGCCTTTGGCAGGTTGAAAAGGAGTCGTAGAGAAAAGCAGAGCCCCCCCAGTTTGCACCCCCGCTGTTGGTATTTGCTGAGCGCGGAGACGATGCCCCCCACGGGCACAGCCCCTCTCGGCCTCCAGCCCTTCAAGGGAGGGAGGAACGAGGAGCCCCATTGGGGTCCGAGGAGCCCCCACGACCGGGGCGGGGGGCGCAGGGATGGGGCCCGGAAAAGCCTTCTCCCCGAAATGCGGGGTGCCTCGGTGCTCCCGCGGAGAGGAGAGCCGCGAGTCCGTAAATAAGAGAAGGGCGGATTGCAGGGCGAGGCGTCCCGCCGGATGTCCCCAGGACCGTGTGTCTCCCCACTCCCGTGGCTGCCCTCTCCCACCCCCCTGCCTGGCGCACACTGGGGGCTGCCCCATACCGAGGGTCGGCCTCATTTACGGGGCCCGCGAAGGGCAGCGCCAGCAGCCGCCGGCATGCGGCCGGGATACAACGGGAAGGGGCACAGGCACACGCCACGGCTCCCCACGCAGCCACGCGTGGACTCCGGCACGGGGCTGCCGCGGGACCTGAGGCAGCTCCTCCTGTTCCCTTGCAGGATTTTGGGGAGGGCTATTTGACACGTGGGGGTTTTCTCCTTTCTTTCCTTTTTTATTTTTTTTTTCGCGGAAAACGATTAATTTGAAACAAATTAAGCTCGCCAGCCTCTTGTTTGCCAAACAGGCTGTTGGCAATGTGCAAACAGGCTTTCACCCCGGCGCCGTGCCCCCGCTCCGCTCCCTGCTGCCCTGCTCCAGCCTTGGCCGCGCACCGTCCTCCTCCTGCCCCTGCCCCGCCGCGCCAGCACCCCCCCAGCCCTACAACACCACTTGATTACTATCTCTCTGTTGCCCTTAATGCACGATCCGGGTTTCTCTTCAGCCTCGAAATAAGAAGTGACACATGCACCACTAAACCAACGTGTGGGGAAAGCCCGCGGTTGAGAGGGGCTATTGATGGGAGCGCTGCAAAGAGACAAAGCTGGGGGCTAGTGGAATCAGATGCAGCCCTTAATTAACACCATCTTAAATAGTCCAACAAGCACTGAAGACAAAGTTGAAGAAAGACTTTAAGGCTGAGTGCCCCTCGACAAGTTCTTTTTTTTTTTTCCTCGTGTCATTCAATATTTAATGCACTGTGCTTGTAATGCTACTACTGGTGCTCCTTTCTCAGCAAGTACATTATTTTTTCACGGTGCCCATGGCCAGGGAAAACCCTTTAGGCAAAGAAAATCAAAATGTTTGTTGTTTTGAATGACTTATAACTCTTGTTTAACACAAGCACTTTCAAGAAAGTATAACAGGCGCAGCCTCTAAAGCAAACAACGAAATCCTTGTGACAGAGTCGGACACAAAAAGCACATTGTGTTATGGACTATCCCTTTTCTCTCCTGCTAGATGGGTGCCTGTCTGAGGCTGAACACCACGATGCCATTTTACTTTTGAACTATTGTTTTTGAGTTATGCCATGTGGTCAAAAGGAGAAGAAGGGAGGTTGTTTCCAAGCTCATAAGACAAACGAGTTGCCTTTCATTGAACTACCCCAGAGCTCCTTTAAAACGAGGTTTAAGTGTCACCTCCATGTTTTAAATGGACACAGGGCTTCGGGGGCGACCCTTCAAAGCGCCTTCGTAATAAACGACCCTTATTAAATATGTCTCTGCCTGGGAAAATCACTTGGCAGAGGAGAAAAAAGGGGGGAGCGGGGTGGGGGAAGGAGAGACACGGTTCTGCCGGAGGAGCTCCGCCACCCCCCTGCTCCCGCCGAGCCGGGACGGAGCGGAGGACGGTCCCGCTCCGGGTCCCTGAGGCCGGGCGGGGCGGGCCGGGGGGGGGCGGGGGCTGAGGGGTGTCGCCACACGGATACACTCGCCTCCCCCGCCCTCGTCCCAAACCCCCTTTTCTCCCTCCGCCCGCCTTCACCCCCCAAAATAAGAGGCTGAGTGAAAGGTTGGGGTGTTTTCCTCATGACTTCTTTTTGTCCTTAGAAGAGCGGCGTCTGCGAGTCTGAGCTGCGAAGTTACTGATTTGCAGGCTGCATGTTAAGGCAGCCTATGTAAGTAATTTCTGCGGGCATCCCGGCAAAGGAGAACAAATCGTTGACAAAGGCGAGCCCTTTCAATTCAGCAGCGTCGTTAGGGAAACCAAAAAGTATTCTTCCTATAATAAGTTCCACTTCAAAGGATTTCTCATTCAACGGTGACTGCTTCGCACTTTTATTAAGTCCGGGCTTTTTCACTTGGCGGAATCATCTGTTTGGTTATTTTTCATCGTGTTTATTTTTCACCATTCACACAGTACTTGTATTAAATAAACAAAGAACAATCGCTTTGCAAATAAAAGTACTTAGGTGGGAAAAAAAAAAAAAAGAAAAAAGAGGGAGGCAGAGGGGAAGAAGAGCTGGAGATGGAGCTTCTTCCTCGCTTATTTGTTTATCCGCTGAAGTTGGGGGGGGAGTCCTAAAAAAAAAAGGGGGGAGGGGGAGGAGAAGGGTCGTTGGGAGAGAGGCCAAAAAATATGAGACGTTCTGATGAAGTGAAAATTGACTGCGCTAACACGGCATGAAACTAAAGGTCAATGCAACTGTATCTTAATAGAGTGTCTCGAATCGAGGTGGACTATTTTAAATGCAGCTTGCTTTTGCTGCGCTCATTGCCATAGCAATCCTAACGCTCCATGTTGATGTACCATAAAAGCAGTAGTTTGAATTTCAAAGAACCTGCCTTTGAACTTCTCCCTGCCTGATTAGGCACTTGCGTGGTGTGTGTGTGAATGCGGGAGCGTGGTTGTGTGTGCTGACGGTGCGCGAGATGCGGGGGGAGCGGTAGCAGCGCCCCGCCGGCGTTTGGGTGTCCGAGCCAGGGGGGAGCGTGTGTGTCCGTGTGAGTGTATTCCACGTGAGCGTGTATTCCAGCGCACTCCCTCATCCGTCCTGCTCTGCTCTGCTCTGCTCTGCTCTGCTCTG
>VZSR01003803.1:45577136-45597966 GCA_013398615.1 Brachypodius melanocephalos
CTAAACCTCCCAAACTATAAGAGTCACAGAAAAGTTAGTGTGGACATAACCTGTATTGAAGAGCAGTGTCCTCCAGTCAGGTTTTGATTAATTTTCCACTAATTTTGACTGTTTTGTAGCAGGAACCTTTCATTTTGGGAAAGAAATTTAAGAGATTTGACTGGAAAGACAGATACTTCAACATAGGTTGTCCTCAGTCTGAAGCCTCCAGATATATTATGCTCATTAAGTGTCCCATTCCACTGTCTGCATTTTTGTTTCTAAAAGGCAGAGCCTGTACCCTCTTTAGGATGAATAACTTGGAAAGAAAGAATTTACAAGCTCCAGAAGTTTATTGGTTCCAGATTTCTTTCCTTTCCTTTCCCCCCGCTCCACACATAATTTGAGATGCCTTCTCCTTAAAAGTTTAGATAAATACGTTGAAAACATTAATACATCATAAAGGTCAAAAGATTAAACATTCAAGAGTCAGCCAACCTCAAGAACTATTGTAGGGAGATTTACATGATCTATATCCGTCTTAAAAGACATGGAGTATCAACAACAGTTACAAACTTGCTCCAGCATTTCAATCTGTTTTCTGAGCTGCCTGTAAGTTTTCCTGTTTAATTCTTTGCTGAAACATAAACTATAGAGAAAAGACGTTACCATATTACCAAAAATTAACATGGGACTCCTCTGATCATAGTAGGCAAGATGAGCATAACATTGAATAAACAGGGCATTGTCACTGCAACCCTGGCATTTTTCAGGTATGCTGTCAGTCATCTAGAGACTGAGCTCAGACAAAAGGTTTATTACTTTTCACAGTGGCATAAACAATTTCAGGAAAATAAATAGACTGCTCCATATACAGCAAACTAAATGAATTATGGTTCGGGGGGGAAAAACTCCCAACAAAAATTTAACAAACCAAAAATGATGTTGTCTTCTAACAGTGGCTGCTAGGTATGTAAATCCAGTTAACATTGTATCTACTGATTAGTTTTGTTAATTTGAAACTCTGTGCTGGTTATACAGACCAAGACAAGCTAGGAAGCACTTTGCCATCTCTTTCAACTTAGAAGGATGGCTACTCTGCATCCCCCCCCTTTTAGGGACTTCAGGACAGCAATGTTGGGCCAGATGTGAGGAACTAATTAATTTTCCCTATTGCACTGCAACTGAGGAGTTGGGCTGCAATGTTGCTGTTTTAAAGCGCAATTTTAAAGCTCCATTTTCTCTCTAGTTCTTATTTTCTAAGAAAGTGATGGTTAGGACTAATAAATGCTCAGTACGGCTGTGGGTAAACCCTGAATCTAAAATAAACTTTGTTCTGGGATGAATCTGAAATTAAAACTGCTCCATGTTTCCCTCACCCCAAAACAGGACTAAATTCTGAGTCCCAATCTGCCTAAGAAAGCTCTGATGGAGGGCAGCAACAGCAGCAGGAGCCAGAAGCAGACCAGCTGCTGAAAATCAGGAAGGGTGAAGAGTATGTGTTTCCATGATAGACATCACTTGGCAGTTGTCATGGGTAGCACTATGAGAGATAGGTGCTGGGGTGTGATGGTAAAAACCTTCCTTACCTTCTAAAAAATAGCCTGAATGTCTGTTTTACAGCTAAGGGAAAAGTTGTTTACTTTTTCCAAACACCCCATGGAAATTGATGTTACTGAACAAACTTGTCTCAGATCATTTAGAAGCACATTGGCCTAAGAAACTTGCTTTAACTGACTCTGAGTATAAAAAAATAGCTTTTTATCTTCTGTAGCAACTTTTGCTAGAATGCCCTGTTTTGAACAATGAGAAGCCAGTACAGCTTTTCAACAGTTTTTGTATTGCCCCACTCCACAGCTGCAGTGCTAAGATATTATTTAGCTGCAGCTTTTTGTGATTTCTAATGTCATCATTTGGATCTTCCAACAACCATCTAACACTTTTCCCATATCTATTAGGAAAACAACTGCAGACCAGGGAACATGGCAGTATTGGGGTGTATTGTCCCAGATATTCACATTACCTGTGAGTAAGGACTGAGAAGAGGCACCTATCTCTCCCTCAACTCCGTTTAACACCAGAATGAAATTACATTTCCTATTTGACCGTATGTTTTATTTCTTAATCACTTTTCCTCCTTCTCAGCAATTACAAAAGGATAAAGAAAAGGTGGAATTGCTTATGCAAAGCAAAAGCAGTGCAGTATCTGTAGGAAAAAGACACACCTTTGTATATAGCAGGTTTTAAAGAAAAGTTAATTTAATGAAATAACTTACAAAATAATAAATGAAACATAATGCAGCTTGTTAGAGAGGTCAACTCTTCTCCCTTACAAATTTTATCAACATTCTCATGCTACCTTAAAAGTGTTTAAACCCTTACATTCCACCTACAAAATCTACTGAAAGATGTAGTGAGTAGAACAAAAAACCCCCAAACCCCAAAAACAAACAACAACAACAACAACAAACTCCAAAAAACAAACAACAAACCAAAAAAAAGAGAAGAGGTGAATAAAGAAAATCTATCCCTTGGGGCAATTTCTAAGGAGGCAAGAGCTTCTTTCCTGCCAAGAACCAGTGTCTTCAAGGATCATGCAGCGCTTGGTGCCAAATGTTTTATGGCATCACACTCCAGCTGGCAATGGGTTTTGGACCACAGCTTTGGCAGTGGGAGCAGGGTGAGCTGACTGCTGTGTTTCTGAATGCAGCATGGTTCTGATCTGACAACCCTGGTGTGATCCAGAAAAGCATCTTATTGCTTCCTGTGGAGGTTTCACAAGCAGATGAGGTGCCTGGTCACCTAGTGTGAAATACTTAAAATTAAACTCTTATATTCAAAAGATAATCTACCCAATGCCCAATATTGGTCAAGGAGCTTCTCACAGCTGAGTAAGAACTGCTGTGCTTTAGTCTTCACCCCTCACTAGGGTTCAGCAGCCTGATTTTCCCTGGATCGAGAGTTTGAATTTGTTTTCAGAGACAGTCTGACTGATAAGGGAAAAGTTTTAAGTGAGGTGGGCTGAGAGCTGTTGAAGGGTTGAGAGGTACACCATGACATTTTCCTGGGGAGCCTTGTAAGTGGAGAGTGGCTGAGTGAGGGCCACATCCTCTACCCCTGGATTGCAGCAGAGACAGGAGTGCAAGAGTTATGAGGCCAGGAGGAAGGCAGGCAAGAAGAAACATCAAATAAAAACCTAGGGGGTAGGGCAGCCAGCCAGGAGAGAGAAGACACCCAGCCAAATACATAAATAATCCTGGGAAGCCCTAGTAAAAATCAGTAATTTCCCAGTGCCCACAAGTCTGTGGTTGAAGAGCTGAGACTGGATCTTCAGAGGCAAAGGCCTGCCTACAGCCATGCCCTGCAGAAGACAGCCTC
Organism: Brachypodius melanocephalos; assembly: GCA_013398615.1. Lineage (NCBI taxonomy): Eukaryota > Metazoa > Chordata > Aves > Passeriformes > Pycnonotidae > Brachypodius > Brachypodius melanocephalos. The sequence goes on from VZSR01003803.1 coordinate 45,580,494, forward strand.
CAGCCACCCTGACCACCTTGCACAGGGATCCAGATGAAGAATATTTTTTTACTGAAATCACATTTTTGTGCCATTTTCATTCCCAGTGCAATGGCACTGTTAATAATTCCAGTTTGCCTTATTGTACAGCCCACCTGACAAGCAAAGGCAAACATATATTGGAAGAAGCAGAGCCAAGAGGGTGTATTTAGTCTCCATACTGAGAGTGTCCCAAACTCAGCAAACTTGCTGTCTAGTTTTACATGGTTTTAAATACAGAACCTACTCAAATAAGAACCTGGTGCATTAACATCTGAGTAGGTGTAAACCATAGATTGCATAGTTCTCAAAAAAGCCTTTTCATAGACACACTGAAGTTTTTGGTAGGAGGGGAATGCTAACATAACACAAAGTAATAATTCTGGAAATTGGGGTGAGGTTTATTCCTTCTTTTCTTTAAAGTAATGTGGAAAAATGCCAATATTTGATATATACCTCTAATAAATGGGTGCACATAAACAAAATTATTTCTGGAAAGTTTGAAAACTCCAGATCTTGTAACTCCAAAGAATCAGTGGCTGAGGACTTCAGACCTAGTTGAAAGACAACCAAATGTTTAGTTTTGAGACGTATTTCCACATATGCCAAGTTTCCAGTCTCTTTCTGTAATGACATTTTGTCACAAAACCCAAAGAATGTCCACCTGACAAAAATGCTAAATGGCTGAAATGGCAATGACCCGATTTATCTGCTGCAAGAAGGTGATATATGTCTGAATATCTGTCCCAAAAAAGAAGTGGAGGCAAAAACATTAAAATGACAAGCCAATGCTCTGGCATTGGCAGGAAATTACTTTGTCACCACCTGTGACAGAGTTTTCAAAAACTATTAAGACATCAGGTGTATAAAGAACTAAGAAAAACACATCACGTTTTTTATAGAACAAAGATCTTATTGCCATAATGCCCTTAAAAACTGTAATACTCTGAAAACAAGAAATGTTGTAGAAGCATTAACTTAGACCCTTAAGTTTTGAAATAAATTCGGGGACTTCTGCAGACTACAAAAAACCCCTGTGAAATAACAGCAGTAAATGTATTGGAAAAACAAAAAGCAAGCTGTAATTTTCTACAATAATCCACTGTTTCATGTGGGACACAGTCTCTGAAGTTAATGGGAATTAAGGTGGATTAACAGAAGGATGTGGCCCGAATTTGATCTACGGGAGGACCTACAGGATGAAAAGGCTGTTTGTAAAGGAATCAGGCTTGAGACACACCCCTGTAAAATACTGCATGTTTTAAAATGGATGTTTACTAACCAGTAATGTATTACAGCATAAAAATCATGATCTAGTCCTGTGAGATGTCACAAAGAGACGTGGCCCTTCACTCCTTTTCTGGCTGAGTCAGTGAGCTCAGTGTTTTGGAGAAGCTCTCAAGCCCTGCTGCAGGGCAGGTAACACAGCACTGCCCCATGGAGCTGAAGCTCTCATCAGCGTGGTCCTCAGGAGACACAGCCATTCCCTACACAGGAGACATCTCTGGCAACCTGCCCTTTCTCAATGCAGATGAATAACCACAATTCCCTCTTCTGCACAAGGCACAGTTTTCAAGGATTGGTGGGTCAGTCATATCTCAACCAACATCCCTTGGGTCATTGATAAAGACTTTTCAATAAAGAAGTATTCCATTAAATGTTATCATTTTAATTCCCAGTCCTTTATTCCATAGAATGGGATAAAAAAAACTGCTTGCAATTTTTGAAAAAAGAAAAATGTTTTGCATTGTCTTGAGACTTGAAGATTTCTGCATTGTCTTGATCAAAAATCCCATAAAATTTCCTTTGAGGAGGCTTTAAGAAAGCAGATTTTTGAGTGGAATAGGTCAGAAAGCTGTATGGAATAAAAGATGGTGATAACATGGGCTATAGCTTTGCTACATCAGCTGTAATAACTTATTATTGACATTTGGTCTTTGGAAACGTATTTTCTTCTCCACTGCAGGCTAGGAGAGTGGACTACAAACAACATTTAATCAAAACTGGAGACAAAATACCATTTCCTAAGTAAAGCAAATAAGGACAGTTGAGGAAATAAAACATCCAGGTTTAGAGAAAATGTGAACTAAATATTCTTTAAAATATGTCAAATTGATCTGTCAATTTCTCAGATAGAAGCCCTCAAGCCATCAGAATACACATAAAATTTGGGATTTAGGAATTGAAGCAAGGAAGGGATGCAATTCTTGGCCCTTGTGAGGGTTTGATTCTCACAACCTGAGGGTTATGAGCACTGTGGTTTCAGATATAATGAAATGTGCATGTTGCACCAGTAGACAAAGTTTGGAGAAGAGAGTGAAAAAAAAAAAAGCTGGAAAAGAAAAAAGACATTAAAAGAAACTTCAGATCCATGTGGTAGAAAACTCTTTGGACACACAGAAACTGTATAGCCACATCTGTGAATATAAAAACAACAGTGAAAAGGACAAATATTCCTTTTTTTTTTACAACCCCCTGACCAGAAGGTACAGTTTGCATGGGAAACCACAGTTGTTCTGGGTTTGTTATGTTCAGGTGAGACTGATGGTTGCTATGCCTCTTCCTCATTCTGGGCTGTTGTCAAACCCAGGTGTTCTGAGGGGTGCAGCAGGAGAGGGGCTGTCCCATGACTGGGGTGGAGTGCTGCATGGAGCACAGGGCTGGCCCTGATGGGTGCTGTCCCATGGGTGCCAAGAGTCCTTGACACTTTTGGGAATCAGTGAACCCAGGAGACAAGCTCCCCATGGTGCTGGGCCCAGCCCTGGCCAGAGACAGTGCAGAGATGTGGGTGAGATGGGGCATGGCTGAGCCACAAGAGAATCCTGTGCCCTGGGTGGAGGTGGTGTGCATGGAGGTCACTGGGAAGGCTGTCAAGGAGAGCAGGGGTTGAAGGTACCCTCAGGGACCTGACACAGAAGTCACAAGTCAAACCAGTCTGCTCAGGAACCTGAAACATTCTGGTAAAAATAGTTTTGCAGGAGGTACTTGAGCAGAAATGTGCTGTGCTGTTGTCCACTCAAGCACTTGCTAGCACAGCCCAGGAGATTATTTCTTGTTATTTCTTATTTCCCATGATTAGGAAAGCAGGATCTCTTACACCATATCAAAGTAACAAATACAGCACAGCACTGCTAAAATAATAATGTAGGCAAATATTTCCTCACCAGCACAGCAATGCAGGCAAGCTCCAGGTTTTGCCTGGTTGCTCCGGTTCCCAGTCAGAGGACAGTCCACTGCAGCTGTGCAACTCAACACCCAGTTCTGTGTGCAGATTCCCATTTTCCACTTTTGAAAACTCAGTCCAGATTTCCTTTCACTCTGGGACTTCATGAGCTGTGGATATGTTTTCAAATACCAAACACACTGACTGCATTTTGGAAGGGTCTCACTGTAAACACTCAATGAGTTTTTCCTGCAAACTTCATTGTTACAAAATTACAAATGACATGGAAATGGAAACAGGTCAAACCAAATTACAAACATGCATTTTCTGTTAAGAATCCATTTCTCAATGTATGAACTCATTTTTTGGGAAGTACGCCAAAGCATTGTTTTGAATTTATGTCTATCTCTACCAACATGGGATCACAAACATGAAAAAGATGCCAGAATTTATTGTAGGCAGAAGAATGCGGAAAAGAGGATAAACTTTTCCTTAAGTTTGCTATACAATATTTTGTATCTGTGTCTCTTACTGGTTGTATGGGATACTCTGGATATTTTTAATTCAAATCTCTATTGGGTGTGATAAAATGTCTGGTGTTATAAAATGCCAACAATCCAAATGACACACAGCCAACAGGTAAGAAAAGCACAGTCATTAGCAAGGAGCCTTCATTAGAGGCTGGTAATGTCCTGCTCCTTGTAGGCACACATTCATCATCTGATTCAGTGTTGCACCACACGGCTGTGGAGATCGTGGTCTGACTACTTCCCTTCCTTCCTAGATTAAAAGTTTCTACTGTTCCATCTTCCAAACTGGACACTTAATGTTTCTCCGTAGAGCGGAAGTCCTTCATTGGCTCTGGACTATTTGTGAGTTCTAAATCCTTGTTATATATGTATATAGTCATTTATTCTGAAGTGTCTCTAACTCCTAAAAAATATTTCACCTAAATATTATACATTTACAGTAAAAGGACTAGTATACTAAAAAGATCTGTTTTCAGAAGCTGAAAAGTACAAAAGTACCTGCTGACACATTTTTCCTGGGGATGCTTTAAGCAGCTCAAGAGAAAATTTAATTAGAGTATTGTAAATTGGAATGACTCTACTGATAACAGTTGAGTTCTTGTTTCAGTGTAATTGGCATAAAACCTTTTCCCACCTTCCAAATAATTTTTTTGAAAGTGGAACTTCCATGACTACAAAAACTACCAGCAGAGGTAGAGGAGCAGGTGGAGTTATCTGACAGTCTAGTCTATACATTGTGAACTCCTGTGGAAGGAGAGGTTAGACTATAAGAGACTACTTGTGTGATGACATTATTTGCAGAAGGCTGCTGTTGATACCATAAAATGAAGCATGGCTGAAGTCGTCTTCCAAGTTTAATGTAAAAAGTTTGATTTCCCTTGAGATCTACTTCCGTAGAAGTGACACTGCAGGATGCCTTGGGGACATTGTCACAGTATCAGTCTCACTAGCACCTTTCTCAGATAAAAAATGCCTGCCCCTGTTGTCCAGAAAACTGATATGAGTAATCAGTAAATCATCAAATAGTAAACTCATTTAAGCAAAGCAACTGGTGCTGTGGTTGGAGATGTAAAAGAGTTGCAAAACACATACCTGCCTCTTCCTACAACTATAAAAGGGCTCTATGCTGGACAGAAATCTCTCAGAGGGCAATGGACAGATGGATTTGAGCCATACCGTAGCACGAAGGGATGGAGTGGGGGTGGCTGTGGTGGCTGGGCCATCACGACACAGAGCTGTGTCCACTTACAGGTGCATACCAAGGAGCTGTGCTGTCACCTGCCTCTGAGCTATTCCTGCAGTTTCCCTGTTGCTCAGGTCTTCCAGGTGTGTGGGATCCATCCTTGTGGTCCTCAGCACCAGGCAAGGCTGGGTGCAGGGCTCACAGGATCACAAGTCTTGGTCCTCTAAGAGGGGACATTTTAAGGAGGGAGGTTTTCTCTTGTGTTTATAAAAATACTATTCTGCAGCATTTATTACACAGCTGCGTGCACTTTATCAAGCAAAACAATATAATAACTATTTTACGTAATACACAACAAGTATTTGGTATTTCCTCTAAGCTTTCTTGTCAAAACCTCTAGCCAGTTTCTACTTTATACTCTCTGTTCACAAAATAAAGCCATGGTATGGCCTAAGCTGTTTCTTGAAAGGATAAAACAGCTAGCATTTATATTATATTTTTAAATGTTACGTGCTGTTTTGGTTAATAAGTCATGATCTCTATTAATGAGGGCATGATGAAAACTAGCAAAGCCTCTACTGTACAAGAGTACTGCACTGCACACCTGCTCAGCAAGCACCAAACATGTTTTATGTACTTCACAAAAGGATAATATTTTTCTTTTAGCAACATTTTTTGCTTTGGCCACAGTGAGTTTTGTTTTATTATCCTGCTGGTATTTTGATATTCATAAATAAGTCTCAAAACAGTTTTAAAACCTGTTTTAAAGGAGTAGTTCAGCAGCTGAAAACAACAGAGCCTCTGTCTACATATATCTTCTGCAGCACACAGCCTCTTCCCTGAGGTGTTGGACTTCAGACACGTTTTATTAACATTCTGGAGTTGTACCCTCCTGACTAACCAGCCATTAGCTGGCTCACTGATCCTTAACTGCAGATCACTTTCTCTCTTATATAGGCTGCATTTCCCTTAGGTTCCAAAATAATTAGTCTCCCGGCTATGGATGTGATTTCTGTTTAAAGGAAAGCAGAAGAAGCACCTCAGCCACTGCTGGCAAGCATCTTTATTCATGCTAAGCTCCTTCTCTGGTTGATATTCACAGAGCACAAGATTCTAATTCTACTTAATTATTAGACTAATACCAGACATACTTACATTTGCCTTCCAGAGCAATTTTCGACACAGTAAGCAAGGAGTTGCATGCACAGAGCTCCCATAGCAACATGTTATTGTTAACCAAAGTTGTGTGCACAGCTCCATGTGTTAAAAATTCACCAAGGACCAATTCAGCTGTCAGATACACAGGGGCAACTCCCACAGGATGTCAGTGGAAGGCTCAGAGGGCAGAACAACCTTATAAAAATATAATATTGTGCTATGATAATAATCACCCAAAGCTCTGCTAGGTCAATACTGTGAGCTGACCTGTTTTGGATCACAGAGATAAACCCCTGTTCTCTCTCTTTTGCAGAGCTGAATATAAGGGCATTGCCATTAGCAAATATTTGAATACTATTTGTTAAAATGTGCTCTAGGTGCAATACCTGTACACTAAGGAAGAGTTGGTGCATCCTTATGAACTGTGTGATTGCAAGAACGACTTTGGAGAACTGAAATGGAAAAAACATGCTCTTTATCTCAGAATACTAAAAAAAATACCGCAAGTGATGTCAGAATGAGACAAGATAAGCTCAATGCAAATATTCATCAAATAAAGTAATAAAAATATTTTCTTGAATGTTATATACTGACCTCTTCATTTAGGAAAGGGAAAAAAAGGCAATAAAAATGCTGTGCCTGAGGAGTCACTTTTGCATAGTCACAAAAATCCAGTGGCCTTTCCCTAAGCATTTAAGAGTCACTGTTTGTTTTGATTACTTTTTAATTATATTGTGCCTTTGGATTTGGCTTCCTATTTATTGAATATATAAAACCCAATCTGAGTTGTAATAGACTGAAGATATTTTACAAAAAGGATAGACATCTAGTAAGTAACTTCTGCTTTTCTTACTTCCTGCATTGCATAATTTTAGTGACTCTAGGAACATGTTTTAACTCGGGTTACTGGACATCATGAACCAATGAGAACCAACACAATAAGTGGTAGGTCCCCACAGCAAATTCAGCTCCCCTGCACCCATACACAGAAGTGTAAGAGCTATTCCCCTCCTCATGTTTGCATCTTCCTAAAGTAAGCAGGACTAGGCTCTCTCTGTCCCCCTGCCAAGGCTCCTCTGCGTGATGAGGCTCTGTGCTGTTGCAAGTCCCATTACATCTTCCATTCCTAGGTGCCTTCTTGTATTGCAGTCAATCATAGCTGTGAATTCCGAGACTCAGACATCTTACCTTACTTGCAAATACAGCAATGTAATGCATAATAGCAGCCTTACTTTTGCAAAAGTGACCTGGAAAATAGCATTTTCTTTTAGAGACAGAATCGGTCCTCTGTCTTTCTCTGTACATGTGCATGTACCAGGTCTGACATATCTATTTCGTACAAGGATGGCTGGTTTTTCAGTCAAGCACATGAAGCCAGGGAGGGAGTCTTCTTAATTCCCTGGGAGGGGAATCTGCATATTTACTTTCTTTCCCCCCTTATTTTATTGGATTCCATCTTCCTTGATAAGTAATTTTAAAATGTATATTTCAGGCATTTACTTTGATCTGTTTTCCTGGTAATTAAATTGCCAGTCTTTAAATTGACAATTTAAAATAATCCTAATTAAGACAACTTCCCCAAACTTCAAATACTGGTTTTGAATTCTAGTGTGAAGAGAATGAATAATGATTCTCCGAGTATTCAGTTTAACACTGCCTACTTTTCCCACACAAGGAAATTGATTTTCTCACCTGTCATGTTAACTAAGGGCACAATCCTGCAAATTCTTACTTCTGCAAGTCAGTCTTAGTCCGAGAGCAATTCACTGGAACTAATTACAAGATTTGCTCATGTGAATAAGGATGGCCTGGATAAGACAATTTGGATAAATGTGCAAGTGTGTAAGTGCACTGACTAAGCCTGTGCAATGAGCATTTCGTACATACTGATGCTTAAGAAGCTCTCCTTTGTGAAACAGTAACGACAGTTCACATAGGAAGTGGAAATAAAGATTTTTACTGATTGAAATTAAAATAATTATCATGGACACATAGATATATGCACTGAATTGCTTTCAATCTGTGTCTGAATAATTTATGATCAGGTGATCTGACTGTAAAACATACATAAAAACCTGCAGTACTTAATTTTTATCAACTACAAACATCATTGTGTATTGTGCTATTATGACACTTAAAGAATACTAAGACAGATGAGAGTTTATGAGCAACGGTGACAGTCAGGAGAATATGAAAAACATGTAATCTGAATGCCCAACTACTAATAGTTTACAGAGGCTGTGAAACAATTATACATTACTATGTTTACCTCAGCCTTTTATATTTACATATTGGAATGTATGTTGGAGGGTTTAATTGTGAGGTTGTCAAAAGTAAAAGCACTTTTAGAAAACCAAACCATGCAATATTAGAGGGGAAAAAAAGATTTAAAAGTCTTTTGTTCAAATGGAAATACAGAAAACAACATGTTGTTTAAGCAGGATTTTATTTTCTTCTACTCAAGTGATGAAGAGGCTTTTGTAAAGAAAGGCTTTCATCTTACACATGCAGTACTCCATCACAACATAATTACCCTAATTTGTATTCCACTGTAGAAATAGGCTTTTTCAGCTTAAACAAATTAAGCAACAATCACTAAGTGTACATGATCGGCATTCTTTCAAGTAACCTGTTATCAGCTCCGGCTACAGCTTTATCTTGATAAAATGGAAATCCTTTTCTATTTTCCTACTTTCCCAGCCCCCCCAAGATTATGCCAGTCAGATTGCCTAGAGAGACACCATGATTCACTGGCTGGAGAAAGGGCTGGTGCATCCAGAGATTATTTCCTACAGCCTCACTAAATCATTATGTGATCTGGGTCAAATCCTGACTGCCTTTGGGCCCCCATTTAGGAGGGAGCCTAAGTACACACTTAACTCGGCACATGTGAATAACCCGGCCACACTTAGAAGGTCTTTTAAACAGCTGCATGTGCTCCCTGCTGAATAGAGGCTGTTCTGCTGCTCTTTTCCTCTGGGTTTGGTCGATATTATGTGTCCTGAAGGATGATGGGACAAGCTCCATCTGTATTTATATTGCTTGTCCTTTAGCTGTGCAACTAAGGCTAAACCTGCTGTTTGTACACGTTCTTCTAAATACTAATCTCACTGTGACCTGGCGGATCACTTCATGAGGCTTTGCCTTCATCACCTTCTCCTGCTCAGTTCCTCCAGGAAAGACCAGGGTATCTTCTCCACTGCTGGATAAAGTCTCACTGGTGCCTGCTTTACAAGGTGCAGCTGTGGAAATGGCATCTGGCTTCATATAGGCTTGTTAAGATACTTATATTAAAAAACCACCAAAAAACAACACAAAAAAGAGGAGAAATAAGGCCATTCCAGAGGTGTGGTAGGAGGATAGAGGTACCTGTCTGTTGACAAGGAAGTAGTTACCAGAATTTGGACATTTACCCCAGGGAATAAAATGATCTTCTGTCAGCCCTAAAGGAAGCTGACCCCACTCTGTGACCCACTACACAGGGATCTTTTCAAAGTAGGCAGCTCTCAGCAGGAACAAGATGAATGGGAAGAAAATGTACCTAGCTCCAAAGAGTGGGAACTATTGCTGCCTCTCCTGAAGTGCTGGAGAAACAGCACATCCATTGTGATCTTCTCTGCCACAGCTGAGATCAGCTGTCAGAAATATGAGAATTAGTGGTGGCAGCTGGGGAATGCTACCTTCCCCAGAGTTCTCCCATCTCCCTCTCTTTCCCAGACATTTTGCAGACTTCCCTTTCTCCTACAATCCCTACAGACTGTCAGAGAAGAGCAATCTCAACGCTGCATCATGAGGGAAGGTGAGTTGAGGATGATCATGGCACAGGCACAGCCGTGCTCTCACTGTTGGGTGAGCAGAGCAACAGTTTTGAAGGCAACAGGTCTCATCAACAGTCCAGCAAGCTGAAATGGGCTCCTGAATATGGGCAGAGGGTGTGGATTCATGAGGCTTTAGGGGAGGAGGCGTGAAAAATGGGGTGAGTTTTCAGGGATCATGTAAGCCAGGAGCTCAGGGTGGACACAACCCAAGTGAGGCAGTCCCACAGCAGCCCAGTGAGGTTGAGAAGCAATAGGTCCCATTGACAGTCCAACCAACATCAGGCAGAGACAAGGTCATGAGTTAGGTGCAAGGTCAACCCAGAAAATCTGAACAATAATTCAGGAACAGGCAGCTCAGAGTAGGCCTAATGACCCAGACCTGAGCTGAAAAGGGGTAATTGAGCTGATGACATGGGTGCAGTGAGGCTGACCAGAACAATTAGGGCCCCATCCTAGCCTTGCCCAGTCAGCAATCTGGATCACTGATTGGAGAAGAACCCTCTTCTTCTTAGAAAAGGAACAGACTGATCAAGTATTGCTTGTAGTGCTCCTCCCTCATTGTTTAATATCTCATTTGTGCCCATGAGTTCCTGAAATTATTACCTCAAAATCTGGTCTTTGTTAACTCCACCACCTTTTGAATTACCAAAATCCAGAACTTCCTAGCACCTTGTGGTGAATGCATTGTCCTCCCTTGTCATCACTGGATCCAAGGAGGAATATGAAACTCTGGGAATTGGGAAATAAATACCAGAGAAAAGTTGTAAAGACTCAAGGGGCTTAAAGTGCCTTCACAGGCAAAGTAGGGACCTGCCAGGAGTATCCTCATGCTTGATATGAGGATTATCACCCATGTGTCCTATGTTGTGCCACATACAGAAGATACTAATTGTTCAGAGGAAAAATGGAACAGGAAAATCCACATAATAGAGATCCCTTTGTGTCAGAGCACTGTGACTAAATGAATATGCTGCTTGACCTCGAGATCCAGCCTTCTTGAACTCCTTTTCACATGTTTGAAATTTGCAGTGCATCCATCAGAAATTAGAGGAGATGGGCAAGAACGTATGTCTTTGCTGCAATAACAAGACAAGTTGTAACCCACTGGAGATTGTTTCAATTGCCAATTCTGGCTGCCACTATCAGGAACAGAGCTGAGTAAATACTTTCTGTCATGTCTGTCCCCCTCTCCTCCCTCGGAGTTTCACTTCCATCTCTGTAGTCAGGGGTATGGTTGCACTATGTACTCAAGAAGAAAGCTTCTGTTCCTTTCAATCAAACCAACCTGTCTCTCTTGCTCCAAGCTTTCATGCCATGGCTGGAATTCAAACAAATGATTTAGCCCTGTTGAATTTATTGCCTCTTTTAAGGAATTCCATCATCTCCTTTAGCCTGTCCATGCCCAGGAGTAGCAAATTCTAAAAGCAATCTTAAATTTAAATGTACCATTCTGTTTACTGAGCAGTGGACCTTCAGGCAATAAATACTACAGCAGGAATTCACCAGGACTCTGTTAGGGCTTGACAGCCCCGACAGCCATTGCGCAAATCTTTGTTAGTCCTGACAACACGCGGCTTTTTTTTCAACCAAATGAATTACAAATTTGTTTTTAATCTTTGGGGTTACTCCTAATGCCTTAGAAAGGAGCCAAAGCTGTTTAAAACTGTATTCACATTACAAGCAGGCAGTAAATTTCAGACTACTAGGCAAGTCCATTGTCACTCAATGTGAACAGAGAAGCATAGAGAACCGCAGAGAAGCAACTCGGCAAAACTTTTGTCCATGTGCTAGAGTTCTCTAATGCATTTCATACACAACAACCTCTCTGGTTTTAAAAGTCACTTCTCTGATTCCCAGAGAGATGATCTGCCCATCATGCAGGACCTCTAGAGGCATCAGGCAGGTGCTAAACAGCAATCCTAGAAATCATATGACTGTGTTAACTTTTCCTTGATCCTATCAGTGTGACAGCTCCAAGAGTTTTTCAGCAAGGTTCCAAGCCAAAGCTAATTTCTGTACAACAGGGTGAATAACACTATGAGTTCATATTTGCTCAGACTTGTAGAGCCATCATGGTTATCCTGGTTCTGTAACAGCCTTGTCCCAAGGCTCCTGAAGAGGAAGTAAGACCTTTACATTGGCACAGTCTGAGTTCTCCCCAGACTATGAGTCTCTTTCAGTATTTCGTTAAGGTGGCATATACTTCCAGGCTACATTGGAATACATTGTTTTGCCTTTTTGCCTTCTCTCTGTGAATTTCAGATTTTCATCCTTTTCCTCCTTAAAGAACTCTCTGGATTTCTGCTACTTTGATACAGTCTTGCAGAATCCTTCAGTTCATGAAATCAAAGGAAAAACACAATTCCCACAGAGACATCACTTCTAGGTGTCAAAGCAGTTGAGATTCCTGTGCTAATCTCAAGGAAATTTCATTAAGCAGTACCACTTTGTCACATCCAAGTGCAATGCCTTCCCAAAATGTGCCGTTTAGGGCTGCACCTCACGAGCTGCTTGGAATTATCTGATAGGTGCTCTGCTATCCCTGCTGCAGGCTCTGTGCAGACTCCAGCTAGGCTTGAAGCAGGCAGTGTTAACTCCTAGTCTTTACATCATGCTTCTGTCAATGGGCTTCTAATATCCTGAGGATGTGAAAAAGTTTAAAGTTATGTTTGATCCAAATAATCAGAGTGGAGGAAGCCAGACATGGTCCCCAAGACAAAAGGACTCTCATTCTGCTAATATGTGAGCTCCTTTCTGTGTCTTTCCCCATCCCGCTCTGTGTTGCAGTGAGTAACTTTGACAGGGTGTTGGGGCACTGAATGCATCAACAGCCTTTAATGTCCCTGACCAGCCTCACCTGGGGCCTTCACCCACATCCTCTGTCCATGTCCTGGGGCATCCATTTAAGCTCAGGCCTGAGCCTCCAGCCTTGCTTCAAGGTACGTTGTTGAGGGTGTATTTGTCTCTAGTTCCTGTCTTCTGGCTGAACCTTGCTCTACTGTCACTGCTTTGTGTCCAGCCCTGCCTCTCGCTGCTCCACTTGACAGGAGTTCCTGGATAGACCTCCACCCAAGTGGAGGAAGTGACCTGCCTTCAGCAGCCTGGGACTGTTGATGCACCTCGATACCTGCTCCCAGGTCTGCCACCCTCTTGAGATCCTATAGGACTGTGCCCTCTAAGTGAGGGCTCCCTGAGTCACCCTTGCCTAGGCTTTGAGGCTCCTCTGGGGTGGCTGGGGCCAGTTCATGCTGTCCCCAAAGAGCTGTAGGGACTGAAGGGCTGGTGTGGGTGGAATGGATGTGGGGGTGTGTGACCAGCAGCAGGAAACTGGGATGCTGAAGCTGTCAGTGGGGTTGAACAAGAGTTGGACAGTCCAAATTTCCCTGAACTCTCCTCTTAAATGATGCGGTTGCAGAGGTTAAGGTTGTCCCTGGGAGCCAAGGGGATCACAGAACGAGGCAACCTGGCTTGGGAATTCACCATCCTCTACCTGGCTTGGGGATGCCACCCTTGAAGCCAGGTAGAGGATGAGGTCAAGCCCCTCTAAAAACGGACCAGTGGTGCTTGAGTTGCCTCTGAGAAGCTACTGAGGCCAGGGAGGTTCAGGACTTTCCTGAGGAGACCTGAAGGCTGAGGAAATTGAATGATGACACCTAGGTGGTTTTGTGTTCCTGGAGAAAGAGAGACCACATGGCATGCAATGCTTCAAGCTACCCCTGAGGCCAGGAGGCAAATTTAAGGGTCAAGTCAGTTCTGAAGCATGTGTTTATGTAGTAGGGTCAACCCTGAGGAGCCTTAGGAGGGGAAGGGTGTTCCTGCCTCCTCCAAAGAGCCACATCGTACAGCTGGGCATGGGCTTGAAATGAAGGTGCCGCACATGGGTAGGGAGCTGTTACCTTGCACCCTCTCCTGGCTTCCCAGTGTCTGTGGCTGGGCTTTGGGGTCTCTCTGGGGTGCCTGAAAACCCCTCCAGCTCTTGACTCTCTTAGGTGAATCTGGCATGACGGATCTTTCCCCACAGTCAAGGTTTTTCAATAGGTACATAGCAGAGAGATGTAGGGAGATATTGACTAGTCTGATTCTAAGGCTGAATTTCCATCTCTTGCAGAGTGTTGAGCAGAATGCTGATAGAAGAAAAGGCTGTTTACAGAATATATAACAGATACTTCAAAGAGTTCTTCTAGCTTTGAGTTCTTCAGGCACATGCTTTTGTGCATAAGGCATTTCATGTTCAGTAAACCTGATACAATATATTCCCCATTAGATGAAGGATTGCAATTGCTCCAGTTTTCTCCCTGGGTTGCAGCTTAAAATTTAGGTGATGATACAACAACTTATGATTTCTGTCTGAATTTGGGGTTATGTTAGAAGATGAAGGTGACTTTCTCCTCTAATGAAAGGATCAAAGAAATTCTCAGTACTCAAAGCTGCAGTTCTCTAGGACCCCCTCAAAATAATGAGAGAATAAGTTGCACAGCATTCCAGTGTCTTATAAACCTGCTTAACTTTCTGCATGTTAACAGCTCACTGAGACAGGAGTGTATATTGAGTTATAGCATTACAAATGTGCTTACAGGCATGCAGAACTAAGGTGTTTGTTTTTATCCAAACTCATATATCCTTTAATTATTCTAGATATTTTAGTTTGGCAATTTAATTTTTGAATATCTACAATTTCTTTAGCAGTGATGATGGATCTTAAGTTCTCTTTTCTTTTTTGAATGTTCAATAATAATTGTGTATGATCTTGATCCATTACATATCTTCCTTTTCTTACAGAAACAAAATTTTGTATTTTGTGTGCACTACCCATTTCAAAGCAGAATAGGCAAAAATACTGCTAGTAGAAATCTGTCAGAATCAAATCATACCAAAAGCAGAAAACTTCATGTGCAGAGAGATTAAGATTTTTTTTTTCCCCCAGTCCCTTTGACTCGTGAGGAGCCTTAGCTTCACTTGGAAACAGGCTTGCATTAGGCCATTTCTCATCAAGTTCTTTATGCACCCAGCTGGCAGTGTCTGTGTGTAATCCCAGACAGTTTCCCTTTGCAGCTGTGGGGGGTCTCCTTTGATGCGCCTCTGTAGGTGGCTGCCGGTCTCTCAACTGGGGCTGGCAAACAGAATCTCCTCTGTGGAGGAAAAGAAAACACCCCGGTGATGCCATGTGACTGTTTGCTTTATGCATGCAGGAGGAACTGACGTCAGGTGCCTCAGGATATTGTTCTAATGCAGTAACACAACCGTTGTGGTGTGTATCTCTGTGCATCTAATACACCTAAGGCAGTGCCTGTGGTGGATGTGGTCAGTCTACCTCCCTTCTGCTCTTGGGCTCTTTCACTTTCAAGGCTCTCCACGTGTACTGGCAACAAAAATCTGCAAGGTCTGTTTATGACTATCAATTGAAAATGGGAACCTCCTGTAGACATATTGAGGACACTTTTCTTGCATCGTTCCTACCTGTGAGGTTGTAGGCATTGTTAATGCAGCAGAGCAAATGTGTAAGCATGCAACAGAGGGGAACCAGTGCTGATTTCACTTTTGCTACTCGCTTGGGAGGAAAAGGAGAGACGTTATTTCATGAATCTTTGGTACGCAGCAGTCACAGAATGGCTAAGGTTAGGAGGGACCCCTGGATGTCTTCTGGTCCAAACTTCTTGCTCAGGCAGAGACCCTAAAGCATGTTACTCAGAATTGTTTCCAGATGGCTTTTGAGTAACTCCAGGGAAGGAGACTCTGCAACCTCTCTGGGGATTCTCTTCCAAAATTCAGTCACCCTTACAGTAAAGAAGATCTGCCTCATGTTCAGGTGGAACTTGCTGTGTTTCAGCTCCTCCTTTTGCTTCTCATCTTATTGACTAGCACCACTGAGAAGATCCTAGCTCCATCCTCTTGACATTCTCCCTTCAGATACTAGTGTTCTCTTTATTTTGTCACAGCCTCCGCATCTTTCAGTTTGAATGGAAATACTCATACAAGAGGTTTAAAAAGTGATGTCAAACAATAAAACTAGGCCAAATTTTTCAATATTATGTGTAAATGCAAGTAGGGACTTGTGCTTTGCTGAGGGCACCATGCAGCTAGTGTCCTATGAAAATATCCATGTTTGGGTGAACACAGTTGCCCAGGAGCTTCTGCCCTCCTCTGGTATCTCCCTGCAGCATGGGAATACACAGAATGTGATTGTACATATAGTATATATAGCCTTGGAGAATTTACTGAGGACTATAAAAGCATAAAATGTAAGGGTTGTTATGTAATGACATGTGAGTCGAGGCAGTGATGTAATCTGGCAAAACCTGCACTTACATAATCATCTGGCTGTACAGGAAGACCTTCTTACCTGCCCAAGGACCTAGACTGTTCTAAAGTCTGAGGGGGTTATTCCTAATCTAACTGTGTGTACTGCTCATATACATTTTCCTTGTGGATGTAATTATTTTTGCTGTCTTCTAATGCTATCGGGATCTTGTTGTAAAGCATGTCTTAGGTGAACTGCAAACTGTGACCTACTCCCTTTTCTTAACTGAGAATAATTGTCTTTCAGCCTTAGAAAATGTAATCTTGATCTGCTACTGTACTAAGAATGAAGAGGAGGCTGGGATCTACCCTCATCTCCCACATCACCATTGTAGGGAAAAATGTAGAAATAATGTTATTTAAAGGGAAAAAACTGTTATTCCTATGCTTTGTGAACACTTGTTTGGACATCTTGAATTGTGTCTTTTCTATCTGTCGATGCTGCGAGCAGTTTATGCCTCTGCTGTATTTTAACAGAGGTCTGAGATGATAACAGTGATATTTCTTATGCACTCTCACCATGGTAAAACCTTTGCAGCGTTTCCTGGGATGACGATTTACTTGGGACTCGCCACTACTCTGTCGTGTCATGATTTGAGGTCCAGCACACCTGCAGCAGAGAGCCCGGACCCAGCGGCCCAGGCCATTTCAGAAGGAGCTGACTCGGAGTTTCTTGCGTGCTAGGAAACCAAGCAGCAAATACTTCCTTCAGATGATGAGAAGTAGAGGATGATCAGCATCTCTCTCATGCCGACTATGCTTGTGTTTCATGGGGCAGGAGCTTGGATCAGGCATTCTGCCGCTGTTGCGCTTTTCACCTTCTCCCCACGGAAGCTCAGGGGAGGGATGGATCCCCTCCCGGTGCTGCTGTGGCTTCCGGCAGGTGCACAGGAGCAGGCAGCCACATATGTTCAGGGCACGAAGCTGTGTCGGGGGAGGTTTATGCTGAATATTAAGAAACGGTTTTTCACCCAGAGCGTGTTTGGTCACTGGCACAGGCTCCCCAGGGCAGTGGTCACAGCGCCAGGCTGACAGAGTTCAAGAAGCCTTTGGACAATGCTCTCAGGCACATGATGTGCCTCGGGGGCTGTCCTGGGCAGGGCCAGCAGTTGGCCTTGGACGACCCTTGCGGGTCCCTTCCATGTACAGTATTTACGGTATGGGGATGTTCTGTGGCTCCGTGTGCGCGCACAGCGCGCGGCCGCGCCGGGCGCCCACGGACACAGCGCGAGCGCGGCGGAGGCGCGCGCGCAGCCGCGGCCGTGAGCGGCACGCGCAAGCGCGGCCCCGAGGGCCACGTGCCGCT
>VZSR01003803.1:45598066-45641903 GCA_013398615.1 Brachypodius melanocephalos
GGAGCTCTGTGTATGCTGGGCCGCGGCCCCGGGCGGGCTCCGGGAGCGGCCGTGCGGCCGGGGGTGGTCGGCGGGTGCCGGCCGGGAGCAGGCGGCTGCTGGGGGGCTGTGGAACCTGGGTCCTGGCTTCTGTGCCTGCGGGCTCCCAGCATCCAACAGGCCGTTCCTTGGTGTATCCCGTCGGCGTGTTGCCAGGAGACCGTGATTTTTTGTTTGTTTTGATTTTAATTTTCTGCTGGTGAGCCGGATTACGTGATACTTTAGGATGGTGGAGTCAGCGTCCCCGGCGGTGTTCATTGAAAGACTGGACGTGTCACTTAATGTCGTGGTGTAGTTGACATGATGATGTTTGGCCATAGGTTTGACTCGGTGATCTCAGAGGTCTTTTTTGAACTGATTGATTCTGCGGTTCTGTGATTTCAGTTTCCTTCTGCCCTCTCCATCTGTTAAACGCAAGCTTATGAAAACTCTCTGGTAGAGGGTGGTTTTGTGCTATTTTTAGTTGTAAAATATTAGCTAACAGAGAAAGCAGTTGTCTCTTCACCCCACCTCCCCCTTTACCCCCGATTCTTAAGGTGCCTTCAGCTCTTGCTTAAAGCTTTAATATGGTTTTCTCTCTTTTTCTTGCTTTTCATGGAAAGGCAATAAACTCATTGCAGAACCATACCAATGTTTTTGATGAAGAACTGAAATGATCTAGAAAACCTTATTCCATAGCCTGTGGAGTAACTTCACTGAGGCATCTGCTGTGTTTTCATCTCTGTTACTTCTACAGATTGTATTAAGAGAAAGATAAGAAAACAACAAACAGCATTTGCACGTTGTGTAAGAGTTGAATGACACTGCAGTTAATTTCTTTATGGGAAAAGTAGTGCAACATACTTCTGATTGTTTACTGTAAAAAGAATTTACAGTTTTTTTTTTTCCTGAATAGGAAAATTTGTTTAGAGTTCCAGTGGAGAAGAGTGCAATGAATTACAGAAAACGTTTTCCCCAGTGCACCCCTGAGGGCGTGGGATGGCCTTCTCTCTAGAAATGTTGCCTCATAACAATACTGTAAAGAACTCGCCACCTCTTTCTAGGAATCATGTAAAAGAGGTGGTTTCTGTGGGCAGGGAATTTTGAAAAGAGATTAAGGAGGAAGAGGGCATGTGTTTTGCCTGAGTATTTTTCCTTATGAAATATGTCTATGTATACAGTAAACCTGTTTTCCTGTGAAGGTGTACACAAGAGAAGCTTTTTGAAAACCAAAGTTGCTTAATTGGAGATGACTTCGTGTTAACAGAGGGCTCATCCTATTTGCCAGCTTTGATTTTGGTAGCCATGAGTATGTGTGTATGGATCTGGAAGGCTTCTGCTCTTCCTACTAAGTAGTTCTAAGACTTTGATGTCCGTCCTTTGGAGCCTCCAGAAGGCCTGTAAAAGGCCTACTTTGTTTCCTTTTTTCTGACATCTCAAGGGTGTTCTCTGATGGCACCAGTGCATGCAGTATTGAAAATCTTGCATTAGTGGCATCTCTGTAAAACAAAATGTTTTTATAGCTTCTTAATAGCACTTGTGAGTTATGTCACTTGAAGTGATTTCTAGCCCTGAAGGTCACCATCAAGACAACAGTATATTGAGGAACCTCTAATAAAATGAATTTGCATGGAAATTGCTTTCATAGATTCTTTTATGTTTTGCTAACATAGACAAATAATAAATTGACATCTTCAAACTTGGCTGTGCTCAGAACTCCTACAATTTTTGCAAGGGCTGGTAGCTACTGAGATGTCCTGAACTTCTTGTGCTGCTTTCATGTGGGAATCAATAAAGGACCCGAGAAAGATGCAGAAACATTGAGCTGGGGATTTGACTCTTCGCTGTGTTTCTAATGTAGTGCCTGTCACTTCTGTTTAGGTTTTACACAGAATGGGTTCTGCTTAGCATATAACCAAAATTTCATTTTGAATGCTTTGCTCTTCTGGACCTGTGAGAAAACCTGATGTTTAAAAAAGGCTGTAATCAGAGAATGAGGATGAGACATGTCTTTTGATATTTCAGTCATGAAACTCTTTTGAGAGAGCTGTTGGACTGTTTAAAATAAAGTAAACAAAATGATAAATACTATACATCGTGACTTCAAGACTAAACTGCTGGTATAGATTTTATCAGTGTAGGTAAGTTTTCTAATCATTGAATTAAATGTATGAAAAGTTTCTCTGCCATCTGTGCACACAATATTTTTAAGTCATGGACATTATCTGTACAGTGGGAGCTCCTTGCTCTCTTCTCTGATGTTATTTTTGGCATGCTGTTATTCCAGGGAAATATTTTTCACCCTTGTTCATAAGTGCAGAAGTATCAGGCTGATGGAATAGCAAGGTTGCTTATCATTTGCCACTAGAGAAGGGAGTTCACGTGATTGCCGATCTGTGGAGATTAATGTAGCAATAAACTTCTGGAGTTCAGTGATTGTTTCTAGTATGGAAAATACAGATTTTAGTACTGACAAGCACTCTTAAAGCATAATTCAGATAGAGATTCCTGATTCCAGGAGTAGCTTTTTGGAATTTGTAGGGAAGGTATACTGTGGGCAAAAAGTACAACATAAAGTTTTGAAAGGAAAAAACTGACAGTTCAATAAAGTCTGTATTGGGTAAAAAAAGTCACTCTTCATCCGAAACACTGTGTCCCCAGCTTGAATAGATTGTTACAGTACTGTGTTCTATTTCACAGGTGCCAGCCAGCCTTACTGGACCTCTTAAGGCTGCTGCCATTAGAAACTGTTTCAACTTTCTGTGGCTGCTAGGTCTTGATCACAGGCTGCTCCTTTTGAGCTCCTGCCTCCCTCCAACTTGTGCCAGCACTATGCATGAGTATCTTGGATAAGCTGGACTGAAATCTAACTGAGAATACATTTTTCCCACTCCTTGTGAGTTGCTTTTCAGCTGGTTGTATTCCCATGCCTGGATCACTGTACAAGCTTTAGGGACTGGCACAGAGGAGAAGCTACCTGGATATAGGAATGATTTAGCTTTAAAAAAATAGCCTTAGATGGATGAATGTTTCCTTGTTTGTAGTTTGTATGCTATGTTGGCAAATATGAAGGAAATTTTCTGTTCTTAGAATCGCAGGTATTTGTCAGTCTGATCAGAGAGAAGGAACTGTAAAGTGCAGTGTGTGTTACAGAACCCTGTACTACAGCTGTGTTTGCAGTTGGCTTCAGGAGAATCTGCTTACTTGGCTGTTCAGCACTCAGAGTATGCAAAGGAAGGGAAAGTGCATCCTTAGAAAAAAGAAATATAGAAGCATTTCCCTTCCCATTTATGAGATTTGTACAATATTGTATTACAAAGCTGTGTTTTCAGCCTTATTGATTAAAAGTCTTGCAGTCACTTGAAGGTGTCTCCTTCCTATGTGCTTTATACCTACTCTGTCAGTAGAGTTCCACACACAGGAAATTATGTTATCAAATGAGTTGAAATAAAGGTTTGGGAACAGTTGCTGTGTAATTAAAGTATGAAAAAAGAAATAATCATTTTAGTCAGTTTTGTAACTACTCAGGAATACTGATGGCTAGTACTAGATACACCACAAAGATAAAGGGGTTATTCTCATGGTATCTTACCCCTGAATCTCTGAAAATATAGGGGCAAAAATCTTAGGAGAGGTAGAATTTATCTAGTGAAAAGAAATATGCTAGTCTGGCTGTTACTGTTGGGTATTGCTTGCTGTATTTTCTAGTGATGCTAAAATACACATTCCTTCCCATGCTAGACTTCTTACAGCAAATATTGATATACGATGCTTTTCCTGTCTGAAATCTGGATCTCTGTGTCTCTGTTTCAATACTGAGACCTTTTTCTGCCTGTAAAGCTCAGTATCAATGAGTTATTTACAAGCTGGTCAGCATGGCAGAGAGATTTCCTTCCTCTACGAGGGCATGTAAACCTTTAAAAACACACATATAAGCCATATCTAAATAGCAAGTTAATTTTCTGTTTTGCTGTTGTATGCTGTGTCCTTAAACCACCTGAGAAGGTTTCCTAGGGTTGGGTGTCCGAGGGGAGGCAAGTTGTCTGTGAGGTCTCAAAGTGGCAGTGTGCAGTGAGCATACTGTTCTACAAGGTACTCTGTAGTTTGATTTAAAAAAATTAATTTTTTTCAAAACTGTTACAGCTATTTTAGTTCAGTTTGGCTATTTTGCATTTGATAATAGACAAATTGGGTTCTTTTCAAAAATACACCACTGATACTGTTTTCCAAAAATTTGCTAAATGTGGGAAACTCCAAGCCAGATGCAGGAGTCCAGAATTGAGTCCTCATAAATGAATAGCCTGCATTCTTGGGCTTTCTAGAGTCAAAAGCTTTATCAAATGGAAGTAACAAATAACGACAAAAGTAGGTTATACCAGATAACTCTACTGCCCTCTCCTAGTCTTACAAGATACAAGGAAGTCGTTAGGTGAAACTGAGCTCTCTGGGCTGTGCTGTGAGGAAATGTCTGTGTAAGGTATAATAGCTAAGGCATGTGTGGTTTGGGTGAGGCAGCCAATTAAGGATGTAGCTTGAGGGTTAGATTGGCTTTGCTGGTTTGTTGGTTTGAGAGGTCTTTAGGGGTTTAATGTAGCCCTTAGAGAACCTGCCTATGGGTTGATGATGAAACCTGCATAGCTGTAGAGTTGGAGATGGCAGTCTAGTAGTGTTCCTTTGTGGCTTTAGATGTGCATTATTTACAAAGTTCTTATTTGTTTTAAAGTAATTATTCAATTGCTCATAGTGGCTAGGAGCAGACCTCTACAGAGACTTTTCTTGAAGTGGATGCTAGATGAAGCAAGCTCTTAAACCTTAGTGTATATTGGTAGAGATACATATAGCTTCTTTTAAAAGCTGTGAACTAGAGTTGGAGTTTCACATTTGAGTTGAGCAATATGCTTGATTTGTTTTAGGAAATTAGCCCACAAGTACTCAATTCAGGGCTGAACCTGGCTTTCTAAGTGATTTGCTTGTATGTGTGTGTGAGAGGAGGCAGTTAAATTTTTAAACATAGGTACATAATTAAGTTAGGCTGTTACAAGATTTTTATGTGGAATCTGTCCAATTCTGTAGTGTAAAACCAGAGCTGAGTGTGTTTTAAAGTTTTTCCAAGTTTCTTTAATTGCTTGGTAATTTTATTCTTTCTGCATAAAAAGTTTTAACAGGGCTATTTTTTTTAATATTGCTAAGATTCTGCAGCTTAATGCTAGCTAATTCCCCCCATCACAGACTTTCCTTCCAGTCTCCTGTGCATAGCTCTTCTGACTTTTCATAGGCATCCAAAACTAGTTTTGTATGAAAGGTATTTACAAGAAAATGCAGAAGCTTTTCCTTCCTTGCCTGGTTGTCGCCTTTTCCCTGCTAGCTGCAAGTATTTAGATTAGCCCCACTGACCCTTAACAAGCACTTTCTCCAATGAGTAATATTAACTCGGTGGAGAGTTTGTGTGTGTGTCCTGTATGACCTTCTTTAAACTATTTGTGGTCCCTCAAGCACTTCTGTCAATAGTGTTTCCGAGGAGAGGGACTCAATCTGCTTAACTGTGTGTATTCTGGAGCAGGAGAGTGTACTCTGCAGCTTCTCTAGGTATCCTTTCTCTGTCTTCTGACAATATCTAGATCACAGTTCAGTCACTAAGGGTGTAACAATTGTGCTGTAAACTTGGGATAATGACCAGCTGGCAGGTGTTTGCATCTTGCAGAATTCTGTCCTTAACTCCATCTCTTTAATGCTTGAAACGATTTGTACTGTCACACCCTCAGATGAAGAGTAATATACTCATGCAAAAAAGCCAAAAGAAACCCACAAAAAGCCCACCCAACCAAAAAAAAAAACCCTCTATTGAATTTGATTCTAGTATATCAAATGATTTGTGTTTCAGGTTGGCTTGGATTTTATCTTTGGGGAATGAAATGAAAGAAGTAAAAGAAGCAAAAGCACCCACTCACCAAAACAAACAAAACTGAATGGGAAACAACTCAGTGAGACAAGATGGAATGGCTGATTTCCACTAACCTTTTTTAGTTTCAGAAAAATTAACTATATATGAATTGTTCAGAAGAATTAAGGTGGATTCATAGGTGGATTATCTGGGATTAATTCGGATTCATGGGTGGATTATCTGGGAACAGTGTATGCTATGTCTGCCACGAGTGACTGGCAACTAAACAATTTGTGTAACTATAATAGCTTTCTGCTCATGGAGTTTGGTTGGAGCTGGCGAGAGATGTTATGGCTTTAAGGCTTATTTTACTTGTGTTGAAATATAATGTTTTTCCTTTATAACATTAAATGATCAGCTGTATTACAAATGTGATGGCCTTCTTAATCCTGGGCTGGTTTCTGCTTTCTGTGATGCAACATGAGAAGTATTTTCAAATTTGATCAGGCTAGAGGGCTCTATAGGGAGTGTTCCAGTTACTGACAGCCACTGTTACTTCAAAACCAGTATGAGTTTACAGTAAACTTAAAATTCTATCAATTTTTGAACTATCTTAAGTTCACTACTCTTGCGGAATGTGCAAATGAATTCTCCAATTAAGCTCTTTATGTTAACATATGCTTCCTTATTTTTTGATCTTTTTTGTGATGTAGTCCATACTCATGTCTTTTTTTTCCCAGTCTTTTCACAGGGCAGCCTTTGCTTTGTACTACTTCCTCAGATTTCTGCAACTTTTGAAAACAGTTCTTTAAGACAGAATTGACAGACTCTGAGTTCTGGCAGTTCCCGTCACTGCTCTTTCGTGTTTCCTACTAGACAATATCTATTATTAAGGCTTTTTATAGCCTTTTTGATTCCAAGGGGGTGTTTTAAGTGCGACCTTGCCAGAGCTGTCTGTATTGATGCATCTTTGGTGTGGCATAATTTTATCTGTATGATTATTTTTGTTTATAGCTAACTGCCATTGTGTTGTGAAATGACTTGC
Source organism: Brachypodius melanocephalos (assembly GCA_013398615.1). Classification (NCBI taxonomy): domain Eukaryota; kingdom Metazoa; phylum Chordata; class Aves; order Passeriformes; family Pycnonotidae; genus Brachypodius; species Brachypodius melanocephalos. Next base: position 45,605,011 of record VZSR01003803.1, read on the forward strand.
TTAAGTAATACCTATCTGAATCTCCTTTTTGATTCACTTAGAAGTCTATGCTGTCATCTGTTATGTTTTCTTTGAAATAATGTGTGTATACTGCTTTTTCCTGTGTTGTGCAAAAAAGTTAAACTATAGGAACTGCCTTTGTAGAAGTTGGTTCAGAGTAGAAGTCTAAGAGAAAAAGACCTTTTTTCCTTAGTCAGGAGACTGTGATAGGGAAGACTGAGAGCTTAGCTAGCATCTAAAGTCTGTTCTACTTTTCCCCTGTGTAGGGGCCCAGTCTGCTGCCAGCAGTGTGCCCAACAGTTCCCTGGCAGTGAAGGCCTCTCCCCATCACCACTGTGTACAGGCATATGCATGCATGCTTTTTTGAGAATTTCTTGTAGGTATTTTTTGGAACAGGAAGGAAAGAAGGTAGTACAGTAGAGAGTATATTACAAAAAAAAGTTATGGTTAAGCTAATGACCTTATCTCTAGAGCTTCTGAATTGTTTCTGGTTACTGTTTGTGGGTGTTTGCTTGGAGAAGGGCAGTTCTCTGAGCTTTAATCCACTTGGTGAAGGAATGAAAGGCTATGGAAGATTCCTCAAGATGTCAGTGTATGAAATGTTTTTAATTTAATAGCATACTGTAACATGCTTAACTCCCTGTTTCTTCTGTAGTGGGACACGCTGTGTTCAAGATGGTGCCTTATAACGTCACATAAACTCTACTCTTCTGTGTATGATCCAAATGAAAAGGTAAGTGGTATGATGCATGTTTTCTTTTTGACATCTTACTGTAATACACATGTTTGGATTTTTAAGCTGCCCTCTTCTTTGTGCTGCTGCTAACAATGGTAGTTCTCTTGGTATAACCCATGACTGATATAATAGCATGTTTTTCTTTCTAAACTAAAAAGGAAGTTGCTTTTGCAGGTTACATGTCAAGTAAGATTGGATACTACTTGGAGTGTATACCAAAAGGCTTAATAAGTGATTGTGAGCTTGGGAAAATGACATACTGGTCTGAACATGCTGTAATTATGAAACAACTGTTAATGTTTTACATGGTGTGGGAGGTTCTGGACCTGATTAAACATGTGAGAGCTAGACTAGCCAAAAGCTGTGGAAACAACTATGTAACAGGGTCAGCATGATTGTTAGATGACCTGGCATGGGGGTGAGAACTTCAGACCTTGGAAAAGTATGGCCTACAGAGAATAGCAAATCCTCATCCTGGGGCTTGTGCAGTAGCAATCTCAATTTACAGTTATAAGCCAAGAAAAACTTTCCTTGTGGAGGGTTGTCTTGGCATGGCCTCTGAAGTAACACACTTGGAAAAATAATGGGACTGAAGGCACATTAATATTCAACAGCAAGGATGCCAGCAATTCAGAACTGATAGGCTTGTCCTTATAGACTAGTGTAGAAGCAATTAACTACAAGTGAAACAATATTAGGAAGTGGGGAAAACCAGTGTGTACCTAGAACTGTGACTTTACATGTTTTTTTGGAAGATTTTTTTTCTTGAGGTTCTTGCTTAATTAAGCTCTCCTTGCTTTTCTAAATGCATAATTATATTTAGTCCGTATAGTTGGGTATTTGGTTTCTCTCATCTAGGAGCTGTGTCATTTCAACCAGTGACTACTACAGACAGTGGAAGGGACAATGAACAAATCAAGCCAGAAAAGAGCTTAAACTCTTTGTAATGATAAGACTTTCATGTGACACCTTTTCAACCTAATTAGTGGAAACAATATTAAAAAATGTTACTCCAAAGCAGTATGTGATTTTAAAATTTTTTATCGTGCTGGACTTGAGTCTAGTCTCTGTGTCTTTAGACAGAGACTAGAATTGAAAAATTAAAATGAATGTCAAATATTCTTGTCTTGATATTGAAAGTCTTGTCTTGCACTGTGACCACAGCTGATTAATAAAACAGCTTTTATGTGGCAAGAACTAGGTTGGTGATGAACTTGAGTCATGACACTTTCAATATCTGGTATTTGAGGATATTGTTTTAATTCCCCCTCAAGTCTGTGTGCCTAAAAATCTTTTCGGTACCTAGAATGCTGAAATTTAGATGCAGGAACAGTTTCTATGATTATGTTGATAACCTTTTTAGACCAGATCCCCAGCTAAAAAAAAGCTCTTCAAAAAAGTTACTAGCTCATGTGGTGTTCTTAAAGTATTTGTACCTCTGCTAATTGAGCTTGTTTAAGGATGTTTGAGTCAGGTATGCCTGTGCACTGGGCAGTGGTATTCAGCAGATCTGGCTGAATTTACTGTATAAGCTTGCTGCAGCTCTCACCTGGAGGGGTTTCTTATCACTATATTTCCATATGATGTTATCATGTGGTAGTATTTTTAAACTGGTCATGTGATGTCAGGTTAGCCCTGACTTTGAAAAAATAAATTTGGTCAAGGGCACCTTGAGTTTCTCTGGAGTACAGAGCAAATAGTGTGTTCTGTTCTGTCAGTAGCAGTTCCTGTTGGGGTTTTGCAGTGTTCCTTCCTCTCCTCTGGCATCTGACTTCTCCTCCTCAAATTAGCTAATGACTGTGAGGCTAGTAAACCTTTTAGTTGTTGTGGTGGCAGTACCTTCTCCTCCCCTAGTCCATATGAAAACAGGCTGTTTGGTGTAGTGCAGGAACAATAGCTGTCAAATGTCTTTGGGTATCATTTGAGAAACCTGATATGGTATGACTTCGGAGTGTCCCTGAAGCAGAAAGTCCTGCTGATTCCGTATCCTATGCCTTTCATTTGGAGCATGGGAGGCAGAGTAGGACCGTTCCATTACTGTATTAAACTTGTGTTGTGTCCTGGAGCTGCATCCCTGTGGTCTGGGGTATGGAAAGCAGTGAGGTGTGTCACACAGGATGGTCTGTTTCAGTGGCAGTCTGTATTTATAACTGAGCAGGTGCAGTTCTAAAGTGCTCCTGTGTGTTTGGTAGCAAGGCCCATGACAGCAATAACCCTCACTCCCAGCAATGAGATTTTTGTGCTCAGCAGCTGTGCTGATCCAACACTCTTTTCTGAATGGAAAAGGGTGTAAGGCTTATTGATTTCCAACAACTTGTTATCCCCTTCTTACAGGCATAATATAGAAGTGTTGAAGGTACATTTGCAGCATTAGTGCATTCCAGTGTGAAAGGTGACAGTGAATTTCAGGACAGTAATAAGTTTGATTTGCTATTCTGTTGCATTGTGGTTGCTACTTAGTGTTGAGTGTGTAACAATGTCTTGAGGCCTGTTCAGGATTTTGCCAGGTTCCTTCGGTGAGGCTGAGACAGGAGAAAGGGCAAGGTTGGTAGGGCTCAGCAGGTGTGCCTGTTACAGTGTCAAAGTGCTGGTCTTTTGCCCTCCATGGCCTAGGCATGGTGGAGCCTCTCTTCCTTACCATTAGAACGTCTTTTAAAGGGCTCCCATAACAAATGAGTGTTTTGTTCCAGGTCATCTATACTGACTGGGGGCAGTGACCACTGTACCTGCTGGATTTGTACCAATATGTACCTGTGCTGCTTCCAGTGCTTCCTGGTGCTACCTACACCTCTTTCCTGGGCTAGACTGACTTCTAGATCTGCTGTAGGGTTCTAGGTGGCAAGGAGACCCAGGAAATGTTGGTATGAATAGTCAAAGCATTTTTCTTCTGAACCTGTGTGTGTGCTAGGTAGATCTAGTATAGCATGTCATTTGTTATGTCATCATTTAAATCAGGAGAACCCTTTTAAAAGTTGGTGATCTGAGAATTACAAGCTCATGGATAAACCATGGTTTTTAGTGGAAGTGGAGGAGAAAAGGATGCATGTTTGTGAAGAGAGAAAAACTTACGTTCTGTTTGTCTCTCAAGATTCTTATTGTTCTTTTCCCTTTAGACTTTTGAAAAACTCCTTATTGCCAACAGAGGAGAGATTGCATGCCGAGTAAGTATGTAACATTTTAATTTTTTTATATGTAATTATAAAACTATAAGCATTTAAATATTGGTAATTGTCACTTCTTATGTGGTAGGTCATCAAAACATGTAAGAAGATGGGAATCAAAACTGTTGCCATACACAGTGATGTGGACGCCAATGCTGTGAGTACTGCTTAATTGAAGTGGTAGGTGGGGTTTTAGTAATTCAGCAAGACTTACAGCTGTTATGCAGTCTTGTTGACTGTTTTTGTAGGCATGTTGGCAATTCTGAAGTATCTTTATGTTCTTTTCCTCTATGTGCTTGAAGTGAGTGGATGTACCAGGTGGAAAAAGGACTGGACAAGTATTTAGCATGTTTCTTCTCTGAGCTCTTCTTTGTTTTGCTTGTGTAGATGCTACCTTCCTCTTTGTGTGGATTAAGCTAGATACATGTGCACGTAGGTAGATATGGGCAAAAAGTGTGAGAGTGGCAGCAAAACCTAAATTTTGTTTTGCTAATACGCACAAAAAGGCAATGAAGAGTGGATACTCTGTCGGGTAAATCTTTTTTATTACTTCTCACTTTCCAGAGAAATATCCCTATCTACCAGGTATTCTAAACAGACTTAATGGCTCTGTTCCATTTGTTGAGGAGATTGATGTGCCTTCAATATTCAGCAACATAGCAGGAAGGTGGTAAAATGGCTTTTTAGGCAAGTGAGATACCTGTCTTGCTCATTTTTAGGTTTGTAGTCTCTTCCTTATCTTTCATGGCAACAACAGCAGGATAATTTCTTGTGTGGTGTAACACCAAGTGTAGTCATACTTGCATATTCTTGTTGACTGGAGAGAACACAGTATTATTCCTTTCTTGCAAGAATTACTACTAGGAGAAATGACTGGAGGTACTCCCATGTCCCAAGAAAGTTTGTTGAAATCTGGAAGGGAGTTTATTAAACCCCTGTATTATGATTTAATAAGAAGACAAGCTATGAGAAAAAAAAGTGTATTTTATGTAGGACAGTACTTGTGAAAATAGGTGGTGAGTTACTCAATTAGAAAAACAGACATGGTTGATGAAATCTGAAATTAGTTAGAACTTAGGTTATTTTCAGAGTTAAAGGAAAGATGAGAACTGTTGGGAGTTTTGGACTTTGACACAGCTTTTGTCTGAGTCCCTTTGTGATTCTATTACTACATGACCAGCTCAGCTCATATGAACAGGCTGTAGATTGAGCAAAGGATTGAAATGGGACTTTCTGAAGCGTTCTATGGATGGATTTTTATGCCAAGTATTTCCTTCTTTGAGGTGAATGGGAAGTACGCTTGGTCTGGGTTTCAACTGGTAGCTGTAACTGATAGTGTAGTAGCTTGTGGGTGCTCAGTGGGCTGTAAAATGAATTCTTAATGGGTGAATGTAAGACATCATGATAAATTCTAATTCTTTTGGAAGCCAAGGGTTATGTGAATATGGATACACACTACTCTGTATTATCTATGACTCCTCTAGTAAAACTGAAGCATGCTAATGGATACTTGAATTCCATCTTATGTGTATAGTATCTCCTGTTAGGATAAATGGATTCACTGTTTAGTGGCATTGCATAGTGTTGTTTACTGGCATGGATTCATTCTGAAAATAGACTTAAAAAGTGTTTAACAAAACCTCACGTTTTTTCACCAGTCCATAATAGACTTGAGAAAATGGATTGGTGTTCTCTCCGGTGTGTCTGTTTATTGTGTGGATTCTGCTATGAACTGGAGACTGTGGAAAAAATCTGAAAGCAGTGAGTAAAAACCAAGATTGAAGAACATAATGAGAGAGTAAGAATGGCATGAAAAAGTGCAACTCATGATGTTAGGGGGAAGGGTGTACAAATAGTACATTACAAAAAGGAAATGGAAAATGTCTATGCTGCTTTGATCTACAGTGCTGTTTTAGCTTTAAAATACAGATAGGGTCTTTAATTTGTAATAGATCCCAAGAGAAAAAAAATCCAAGCAGATATCTCAGAAATGCATTCATATACTCATGGCAGTTCATAAAGATAACCTTAAGTGTGTTAGAGGGGATGCTGACATTTTGAGTTTATGGACAAGAGATGAGGCTCTAACAAAAGCTGTAAGGATGATGTAGTATCTGCTTAGCTCTTTGGAGCCTTACCTAAAGACTGACCAAACTTATCTGTACAAGGTTAAGCATTAACTGTGTGCATTGAAGAAGCTCCTGGTATTTAAAGGAAAAGGAGAAGAAGGCTACTTAAAAACTGTTCTATGTATTTAAGGTAGTGGTATTAAGTCTAAGATAGTTTTTTGGGTCTAATTATACATGCTGTTTATGTCTACCATAAATCCTTCAGTCACTACCTTGTGTGCTTGCAGTGGGAAATAGTTTAGTTAATGTTGTCTGTTTTAATGACTTGGATACTTCCAGTTATTCACTGTGGGAATGACCTGGCCCATTGCAGTCATGTGTGTGATTGCCGTTTTGGATGACTTGATAGATGAGTCCACAAGCCAAATTCTTTGACTCTGTTACTTACCATAAAATAACCAACAATAGTTGTACATAATTCTGTCCAATGTTTCATCAACAGCATCTTTCTTGGTTGTACCACTCATAGAAAAATCTCACATGCTCTGAAGTCATACTCAGGAGCTAATGCAACCTGTCAAAGGAACCTCTGTCCTTAGGGAGATAGGAAAAATGTGTTTGCTTGGTGATGGGACACTGCAAGAGAGTTGTTACTATTCTTTTGATTTTGTGCTTGACAGGGTATCTCACTCCTTCATGATTTCTATTGCAAAAACAATGAGTGTGATAGGCAGCTACCCAGATGATGGTCATTGAACCAAAGACAGAACTAGATGTAAAGACATGCAGTTGACCTCGGTGTCCATCCCCATACTGTCTTTACTAAAAATAGTGGGACCTGGTTTTGAACAACCAAAGCAGGGGATATTTTACAAAAATAATTTTTCTTTAACATGTTTAGAAGTAGCACTAACTACAGTAGATAAATTTTATGCTTTGAACTTGGAGTAACATTTGAGATGTAGTAAGAGCCGCTTTATTACATTACTTGTCATCTACATAGCTACTTACTGAAAAGTAGGTAGCCTGATACTCTTAATATGAATTAATTGTAACTAATATAACTGTGAAAGGAGGGCAGTCCATTTGCTTTGCTACATTCCTCTGGTTTTCTCATACTGTTTGAAAACACAACTGAAATTGAACAGAAGCAAAGTTCCTTCAGCATGCTCACTAAATATTTAAGGTGAGAAAGAAAACAGGTATCACAAGATATTTAGCAATTCAGGCTCTTCAGTGATAGCTTCTAATTTATTCCTTATCTAGTGGTATGCATAAATTAAGCAGGCATTTTCACTAATGTTTGTGTAGGAATTATATACACAGTCTTAGAATAATGGTCTTTGAATAAAAGTACTATAAGACTTGCAAGTGAGTTATCTTGTCCTAAAGCTTTATTTTAGATTTCTCTTGGTTGAATATTCAACTTTTCTTTTTTTTTTTTTTTTTTCTTTACATTTTCTGATTACTGAAATCCTTGTGGAATTTACAGTGCTGAGTAGAAGTGGTGGAAATAGACAAAATGCATAAAAACTTTACATGAAACAGCTTTTTCTTGTTCATCACACTTAGTTTCTGTGCAGCACCATGGCAAATGTCTTGAGTATGCTGTTAGAGCAATGTCAATCTGGACATACTTACCATTAATAGATAAAACTAGTAACTAGACTATAAAAGCACAAAGCAATTTTCATTTCAAGGAATTTAAACTTTGCTGTTATGAGGAGGGAGCAGCAGAGAGGACTGTTATAAACTGGGAATGTGGCAAAAATGGAACAGCCTTATGAGAACCAAGTAAAGCTTACCTGAAGAGGGAAAATACAAAGAACAAAAGGTACTGTTTTGTGCTATTAATTAAAGAAATGACCAAAGATCTGAAAGATTTTTATAGGTGAGAATTGTTATGGTGATAGGGAAGAGAACATTAACAAAACTTAAAAGGAGGTGGATGACTTCAGATACTCTTGCTTCTGTATTAACGCAAATTTACAGATAGCTGGAAATGGTATTAGATGGGATTGAATTGCATTTAGTTTTATGGAGGTGGGAGGGTATGGGAACTGGTGGGAAACACAGCCTGACAAAATGGCTGCTGAGACCCCCATAAGAGCATTACAGTTGTTCATGTGGTGCTGAATAAAATAGGTCATAATGGATGCTTTCAGGTTCTTGAAAATAATGGCTAATACTCTTTGATTACATCTGTTATTTTGGGGAAAGCAGAGAAAAAAGTTGTATACTGTTCAAAATGTTGAGTTTTGTTGGTTTTTTAACTTCAATGTTCAATTTTCAAAACACTGATTGTTTACATTTGAATAGGTAGAGTGGGGAAGGACCAGTAAAATTCAGAATTTTTTTTTGTAATTAAAACATCTGGTGGAATTATTTTTGATATGGGAAAACAAGTAAAGAACTTTCATCTGAACAAGAGTAATCGTATGTACTTTTCCCCCTGAACTGGTTGGAATAGAGAGTTAAGATGAAAGAGCCTCCTCAACCATAAATGTAACACTGATGGTGCAAACATTGTCAAAGAAAGCTAGAGAACTATTGTAATGCCTAATGTAATCAGCTAAAAGTATGATAAATGAAGAACAAGCTTTCACTAATTGGATATGAACAAAAGAAGGTATAGCATAAAGCAGTGAATGAGATATAATTTTACTTGGCATTTTTTAACACAGCAGGGATTCAATAGCCATATGAAGCAATGAACTATAAATGACTGAAAAAATCCCATGGGAAAGTAATGTAAACTACTAAAACTTAACAGAGTAGTGGGCAGTGAGTTATACTTCTGTCATATAAGGTTTTTCCTATCAGTCGCCTAAGGTTTCAGGTGTTATTGTATTAAATTGCCTGTTCTAAGTCTTGTTCCGCCAAATAATATAAAATGAAAAATAATGCAAAAACCAGTTTATGATGTAAAAGTAATAGCACAGAATTGAACTGTTCTCCAGAAACTATAGTCTTTTGAGTGACAGAAAACTGAAAAAATAAATTAACTAGAAATGGAAGATCTGTATTCCTTTCCTAACTTTTTTTAGAGCTTGGAGTCTGAGACAGTATTTCAGAAGGAGGTTGGGGAAAAATCTGGTTTAGGGAAACTGCAAGGTTGCTTAGGGTTATAAGTTTCTATACCATGTCTTTATTGAGCGGAAAGGATTTAAATGAGTAAGATGAGGTGTTTTTTTTCTGAAATAATAAAAACTTAGAATTTTGCTGAAGACGTCTCCATAGCTTAGTGGAATGCTATCAGGTTCTTTTGTTCTTAAGAAATCTAGGTGGCAAAAGTAAATGTTTGGAGGGGAATTTGACACTTAAGTTTAACCTAAAAAATGAATTGGTTTGAGAAGTGGAAGTTTAACTAAAACTGAGGACTTGTAACTAACTTAGAGGTTTTAGCATTTAAACATCCAAACTCTCATTTAACTTTTTTTTTTCTGCTTTGTCTTTTAAAATGTGCAAAGCTCTCTTCCATCATCCGCTACAAAGCTAGAAATTCAATCATTTTGACAGCTCATTATCTCCCAATGGCATTTCAGAGATTTGTATTTACAAAACTTGGAGAGATCTGTTTTGAGTACTTATATGAAAATGAAACTAATATTTTAATGCCTCTTTGAAATACCTGATTCCTGGGCTGTTGTCCTGAGTGTATAGAGTGGACTCTGCCTTCATATACTGTCTGGAGGAATTTACTCTTCCTAAGTGGTGATGTTTGCAAAGTGTGCAGAACAGGAATGGGCCAGATCATACCAAGGAAATGTTAGGGTCACGTTCGTGTTGCTCTTCAGCTCTTCCTTCAGTGTATTTGCCTTTTGTTTCAAAAGCAAGACAGCATGTTGATCATCTCTTTGTGAGAGGGAATGGAGATAATGTTGCTATCCTGTCCCCATGCTTTGAGTGAACTCCTGGACAGTTTTGTAAAGCATGAGAGATGCAGGTGGTGGTAATCCATGAAGAATACCTCTGTGGAAGGAGTGTGCTTTTGTTCAGATTATAACTTGCTTGCCAAGTAATTTCCTTTTTTAGAAGTTTATAATTCTTTGAAACTGAATGGGTTGCTGGAGGAATTAATTAATTTTTCATTGGCTATAATGTAATTTTGAAAGGTGGAAGGGCTCATCAGAGCTCTAGAATCCTAAAGTTTCAGCCTTTTAGTGTGTTTTAATCAGCGATAGGATGATGTGAAATGCATATATGACCTCTGAAATGAGTCAGACTCCTGTTGCATTGTTTGATGGTAGAGCTGAAAGGTCATTTTTGTTGGATTCTTGTTGAAACTTTACCTCTGAGTAGCAGAAGAAGGATATAGAGTAGAATGCTTTAAGCATCACACCGCAGCCCTACTGGGGACACTGCCTTGGAGGTGGAACGTATATGTTGTAAAGAAGGAATTGATACTAGATCTTTTGACCTTTGTGGGAATGGTTAATTATCAAGCTGTTTTATTTGAAGGATCAAAGCATGGATTAAAAATAATTCCCTGTCACAAAGCTCATTTAGAGAAAGTGGCTGTTGTCAGAAGTACTGAACTACCCTTGGGAGAGGAAAATGTGGGAGCCCAGTCAGCAAAGTTAATTGCAGCTTAAAGGTGCAGGTCCTCAGTGCTGTGGAGAGTCAAGTGGTGGCTCTGAGGTGCTATGACTGTCTACATCTGTAGGTAGTGGGGAGTAGCAGGAATTTATCTGTGGAGTGGAATGGCTTGTGCTGAAGACATGGTGTTCTTCCTTTCTGCCTTTCAGTATCTCTGTGCTTGGTTCTAGTCTGATGCTGAGGGATCAATGTCTGCTTATGTTGGTTTGCTGTGCCCAGAAGCTGTCTGGTTCATGTGCTTTGAGACAGCTGAGTTAGAGACAGAGGTGTTTGAAGTGGGGATGACTGAGAGATTTACTTAAAAAAAAAAAAAAAAGTCTTGATTTGAACTTGAATACTGATGTGTACTGGAGTCACTCTAATTGCTTGCTTGGGACTGCACTCCTGGTGCTCTAGCACTTTTCTGATCTTGTGCTGGGTTGTTTCCATGCTCTGAACACACCAGACAACTTATTGATCAAGTTAGTTAAAACTTTTTTCTACTGACTTTTTAATATTAAAATATTTTATTGTGACAAATGCTGTAGCCATGTATAGAAACCAGCTGAGTTTGGGTTGATCAGTAAAGTGACTTTTGTTGCCTTGGTTGTCTGCAGGCTCTGATGCTGTACCCAGACCCATGGGGTTTGGAGGCATCTCAGTGATCCAGTCTTAAGTTTTAGGCTGAGCAGGGCTGAAGTCATTAGGCTTCACTTGTTCTAGGGATTTGCCTCTCTAGAATCAGCAGCAGTGGCAGAGAGCAGGTAGTTCTTTCCTCTGAAGCCACAGGTATGTGCTGAGGCCACTGTTGTCAGTAGTTCTGGATCAATGTCTCCTGCTGCCATAATTCTGGCTCAAACTTACTGTTGTTACTGTGGTGGGTTTCCCCAGGTTGATGTACATATATTATAGCCTGTTTGCTTTGTGCTGATCTCTGGACCTCTCCAGAGGTGATGGAAAGTGCTGTATGTAGTAATTTTAATGCAATTGAACATTGTCAAAAAACCCCAAATATTTGTGACCGAAAAAAGATAGTTTTACCATCTTCCTCTGTAAGAGAGGGGCTGCAGCAGTGTGGTTTCCTGCTGCCTCACCTTGGATACAGAACATAATGTCCCTTGGATTCCTCTTTTGCGGCTTTGAGAGTGTCCTTTTTCCTGACTTCATCCTTCACCCATGTCCTCAGCAGCAACTGTTTCATCGTGCAGATTCATTGCTCCTGTGGTTCATATTGTTCCAGTTGTGCTATTTGTTATCAGCTGTGGTTGTGGTTGTTCAAGGATGATCTGTTTTCAGGCACTATTAATGAACAATACCATTTGGTAATACTATCTAATTTCTTGTCTGTGTGGGTGTAAGTACCTGGGTGAACAGGCCCCGGGCTGAATTTCTTGTTATTATTTGGATGAGGTCTAGACAGAGGGGGCCGTAAGGCAGGTTTTCTGTGAATAATGTGTACAAGTACTTAGAAAATTACTTTAACAACAGATGCAAGACTGTGCTATCTATTAAGAGTAGTTCTCTTCCTTTCTATCTTTTGTGCACCTACTACATGTGCAGCCTTTTGTTAAATGTTAAATTTGCTGCTTATCTGTGTGAGAACAGTGGAGCAAAGAAAAGCAAGAAATGTGGATCAGCAAGCTGATGTGGCTCTTTGCATAGGTTAATGAATGCTGGAGCTGATGGTAGCAGGACACATGCTTGAGGACAAGGAGAATGAATGCCTGATTAACCTTTTGAGAGGCAGTGTAGATTTAGTGTCTTGAGTTAATGCCATCACACATCCTAATAGTGGAGGATGTGGGGAAGAGGGAGCAGGGAAGGAAATCGGTATCAGTGATACAGGTTCACACTATGTGAAGAGCTGAACTGGTGAGCAGAGCCATCTTAAAAGATTCTAGTAAGAAGCATTGTATTTAAAACCAGATACTTTCCTTGGTTGTTTCCTGTATCTCTCAACAAACAGCTGCTGGGCAGTCGTGGAGTCTGGGATTCCACAGATGAGATCCTGGTGCCATTTTTCTAGGGAGGAGTGTTAAACAAGAAACTGAATTGCTTATGAGGTGTCTGAAGGTTGAAAAACTCAAGATGGGAGACAGGAAATGAAGACACAATTTGTGAGGTATAAGGTATAGATGTGTGTGTCCTTTTATGGTTGTTGTGGTTTTAGGTTATATTCTTTTACCTTGTTTGCAAAAAGCATCTGTCACTTGTTTACTTTCAACAAGGAAACACTATATAAAGGATGAGTATGAGATACTGTTTTACTTATTACTGCTGAATTGTCTGTAGGCAGCGACTAGCATCCTTTGATAGCTGCTTGAAACCAACCACCGTCCCAAACCCTTCATGTATCTTGTTTATTATACAGAAAGAATGGTAATCAGTGTTTGACTAGTTGGTACAAGCTAATAGGTATACTGAGTGATGACTTGGATTTATAGAAATGCATGTATTCTGTTTAGGTACAGTGCCTCCCGGTTTCTGTCTGTGTCTTGCTGTGCTAATTGGGCAGTACTTCAGGTTTTATTCGTGGACTTTAATTGGTTATATAGCATGGCATGAATTCTCACAGTCCCTTTGTAGCTGATGTTTAATGTCAGCTCACCTGTTGACCTGTAATGTTACTGGTCTTGTAAAGTAGGCTGCTAACAGTTCTGAAAGTGAACTTGATTTTAATGTGGGTTTAGCTGTTGACAAATTTGTGACAGCATATAATCTCCCTTGTCTGCTTTTTGTAGCAAAGGAGCATCCCTATCCAAGAAGTGTATCTTCTAGACTGATCTCTTGTAATTTTGTTTGGATGGGGCCTTGCAAGCTTGTATCAAACTGGTATTCTATGCATTTAGTAAGAAGCCAGGGGAGCTTAGCACTTGTTTGTATAATGCAATTCCTTTCTTAAAACTGGAATAAATGTTATCATGCCAAGATACTAGTACACATGTGGGACAGTGAAAACAATTGAGGAGTCTTCTTGAATGCATGGAGAATAATTTCTTGACATGAATATGATTGAGTTAACTAGAGGAGGTGCTCTGCTGGACATCTTACAAAGAGGGAAGAGGTAATCAGGGATGTGAAGCCTGGCAATACCGTGAAATGGTGAGGTTTAGGTTTCCAAGAGGAGTAAGACAAACAGCCAAGTTGCAACCATGGACTTTGGAAGCACAATATTTTTTTCCCAAGCCAAGGATTTGCTTGCCAGGGTGTCATGAAAGGCTGTTTTGGAAGTCAAAGTGGCTAAGGAGAGCTTGTTCATACTCAATATTGTCTTCTCTGAAGGAACTTGGGCAGAGTTCAAATGTATAGAGCAGATGAACGCAGGTATAGGTTTCCTGGAGATGGAGTATACAGGGGTGTAATTGGGGAAACCAAAGCTCTGCTGGTGTTGACTATATATTGAAGGATGTGAAGGGACAGGAGGAAGTTTTTGTGTAGAAGCTGAATTTGTGAGGTAGTCAGCTTACATGAACTACTGCATGATTGGAAAAATTGATCAGCTCTGAGAGGTCCAGTCCAACTGTAATTGTTGTTCAGTTTTGTTTACTGCTTTTTTTTTTAAAAAAAGCTTGCTTGGTGGGAGAACTTGCAAAGCAGAACAGACTAAATTTATTTTTATTATATTGACAAATGGGCAGATACATGATTAACCAATAGTCCTTGGTTATGGAATGTGAAAGAAAGATGCTATCTGACCATTTATTGCATCATATTTGATGAGAAGAGGAAGTCTTTTTAATGATAATTTAAAAGCTTGAAGTATGACCTATGGTGTTTATTTAGTTGTTTATTTAATTTTTTAAACTTGGGGGATATTTTTATAAATGCTTGTCACCCATAGCAGAACTATCAGGTTCAACTTTGGGGGAGCCTTTTGCAGTGAATATTTTCACTGGCATAATAAAATTACCAAAATACTGATGTGATTCTGAGAAGGTATAAAAAGCTAATAATAAAAGTACATATAAGCCTCCACTTGTATCTTAATTTTAATAAAAGTTGAGTGTAAAATTTCAAGAATAACGTCCAGGGAAATTTAATAATAGCTCATGTTTATGACAAACTTTTGTTTATAATTTTGCTGATCTTGTGGTTAATGATGTCCAATTTTGTATATGGTGCTTTGGCTGTTCAAAAGCTCTTCAGTTCAACTTAGGGAGATGGTTTTGTTCCAACATGAATAGCTATTGTGCTAAACTAGCACTTCTGGATGATTCTGCTGGTTTAAGTATTGGAACTGTTAGTCCCCTAGAAATGCTCCTGGAACCAAGAAAAAGTTAATTTGCTGACTCTGATTCAGATTTTTGTTTCCCTTAAAGGCCTTTCCTGAATATAACAAAGGTGGTTGTATTGCCTGACTAATGTTTGTGCTCTGTGGAGGTGAGAAACTCTGCTTGAAATGTGTTGGAGACTAACATGGGGGAAAAAAAAAAAGCTTAAAAAACACCCGGGGAGGGAGGAGGCAGCAAAAAGAAAGAAGCTGTGATAACAAGTTTTAGGTACTGTGACACTTGTGTAGCATTAGGGCTTTGGCAGGTCTGCTGTGTAGTGCAATGAAGGCTTGGTGCTGGAAGCCTGCCCGGCTTGGCCTGCTTGTTGGCACTCCTAGGTCACTCACTTGTGCTGTGAGAAAGGATCCCCAGCGCCTTGGAGTGTGGATGGCTTAGTACTGCTTGCTTGTACGCGTTTAGCAGCTGCAAACCTCGTGTATGTGGGAGGGAAGGGACTCTGGTTGAGGGGCTGCCTTTGAGTGCTATTGCCTGATAAAATCAGAGCCTGGGTTTTGTGAACCTTTCTTCTTGCAAAAGAGTGAAATGTAGAATGATTGAGCTTGGGCAGCCTCACTGCCTATCACAGTGAGTGGCTATGGGGATTTGAAAACCCATTGCTGTTCTTTTTTCTCTGATGCTTTCACCAAGATCCTGCTTTGCTTGCTCCTAAATTTTAGGTAGACTACACTTAACTATTTATGTGTTTGCTTGTGCTGTTTACCTTGTTAAGCATAGCAAAATTTTTGAGAACTGTGGAAACTACTGTTACATCTCTTGTACTTCTGGTTTTAGTGTTGGTTGTAATACTTGATAAATTCAGAAATTGGTGATTCTCTGTACAGTAATTAAATTAATTCAAAGCTTTATCTTTAAAAGACTAGTGCTAATAAGGATTTTGCTGTTGGATTTTTTTAGACACTAGCTTTTATTTGATAAGAGTATATAGAGGGTCTGTAGGTACCTTAAATAGATTATTGTTTTCTGTACATACAAAGTTATGACTAAGGTGGGAGAGATTTTAGATGTATGATTGATAGGACTCTTTTGATAATCTGAATTTGAATAGCAAATGTAATTTTTATTTTTGTTGTGGTAGTTGAAGTGTAATTTGTGTTTGATTTCTACTTGTTGAATGTTTTGGAGAGTTTTTATTATCGTTCTCGGATATGGGTTGAACTGAGCATGAAATTTTGTCATGTGCTTCTTGTTCAGTATCTGTGGAGCTCAAAATTGACAGAAACTTAGACTGTGAACTCTGCAGTACTGACACTTGGTGACAGCAGTTTCTTGTTTACTCTTTTTTCCCTTTAGAGGAAGTACTGTAACTCTGCTGCAAGTTAACTTCAATAACTTAAGAGAAAGGTGTAGGATTTCCTTATGTCTTAATGTGTCTAGCTCAGTATTTGTCTGATAATAAAGTTTGCTTCTGTGCCAGTTTTTTTTTCTTTTTTTGTGTGTGGAGAATTTTCCAATTTAACTAACAAAAACTATAATGGGTGTTTTCTGTCAATTAATTCTGAAAGCTAATTTTTTAAATTAGGATGCTGAGATTCAAGAAGTGACACTGCTGTGTTAAGATTTTTTTTTTGTAAAGCTCTATCATAAAGAAACCCATCAGCTGAACTAAAGCTTAGAATTATTATTACAATTTCCTGCCCTCAGATTTCTGAGTACAGCTAACAAATTAACTTTAGTAAATTCATTTTACAGGCATGCATGCCTGTGTATTCGCTGCACCAATATTATTTCTGCAGAAGAAATTTCTGTTGTATGCCTTCAAGCAGTTAAGCCAACAGCAGCCTTCTCACAACATTCACATGTTCTTTAAGAAACCAGAGATGTAGTAAGTCTGGGATGAAGGTAGTTGTTTGCTTTTCAGTTTGCTTCTAAAATTTAACTTCTAAGCTTGTTTGGAGTGATGCTTTCAATTTTATTGCTATTATATTTGTTCACAGCCCTTCTCCAAAGATAGGAAGGAAAGCACTCAGGTTGTGTTCAGTGGAAAAAGGTTCTGTTTTTGCTCATAATTTTGTCCTGCCTCATGTGCTAGAGTGAAGAGGTTGTTTTATTTTCAGGCTCTCTGGTTCTTTAGAGGAAAATGCTTTGAATTCTATTGTCCAAGCATGTGGTGGTTAACATTTCTCGGGCAAGTTGCTGTAAAGTTTGTTGTACTTAGCACGATTGGTAGGGTTGGTAAGGTATGTTTAGTAAGCCAAAGAGGTGAGAGGTGTGGGTCATAGATTTGAGAGTGAGAAATCTGTGTGCATATGTGAACTAGAAACTGGCTTTTTTTAGGGAGAGTATTTTGACAGGAGGCTTGTGAAGAGCTCTTGGGTTTTGAACTTTAGTAGTAATCCACACTTGCTTTGAAAAGTAGACTTTGAATAGTTTGTCTCAGGTATGTTGTACATCCATACCTAAATTACTTCGTTCATGGTTTTTATGGAGCTTTGCTTTTCTGCCGTATTTGCATTTACATATATTTTAGAACACTTAGAACATTTGAAGGAGAAACTTCATAATTTCTCCTTGAAAAATGTTATGTTAACATTATCTGAACAGGAGCCTGTAAGTTGCTGCCTGTCCTGTGTAGCCCCACAGGAGGAGAGTACTTTGAAATGGGACAAGGGTTTCATTGTGAGCCCGTGATCGTATTTCAAACAGTCTGGGGCAGCGGAGGTGCAAGGAAGTGTGTGTGAGGTTCCTGCCAAGTTCAGGCACAGCGGTGTGGGCAGGCAGTCGCTGGATACAGAGCCGCTGTGCCTGTAGCAGCAGTACCATCCACCCCTGCAAGAGAGCGCCCTGCTGCTCTGGCTTGTGTTGAGTGTTTAAAGTGTCTTCAGCCAGAAGGGTACTGTCGGATGGTAGAATGTACATCTTTGTAATTTCTTTGTTCTGCTGCTGCCTACTCTTTGTTTTTTCTATAGTGTTCTTAATTTTTGGTCCTTAGTTTTGGCTGTTTTTTTCCCTGACAATACCTAGCACAAGTAGACATGATTGTGGAAATTCCTCATGTTTTCCCCCCGTATTCTTTTAGTATTGTTTTCTTATTTTTTCTTTCATCTGTTGCATAAATGATGCACCGTACATTGAAGAATATAATCAGCCATTGGGCAAGTTTAGTGATGGTGCATGATGATATTGAGCAAGAAAATGGAGTGTATTACAGACCTAGAAGATGGTGGTGTTTGTAGTTCCCTCTCTAGAACAACTTTTAGATTCTGTGCTAGATAGCAAGCCCTGGACTTTACCATTAGAGATTTGGTTTAGTTATATATGTAATTGGACTGAGAGAGATGGAGGGATGGTACTATTTTGGAAATAGGGAAAGAAGTAATATTTTCTGAGAAAGCAGCTACTACTAAGTTCTTATTTTGCTTCTCAGCTGATCACTCCACCCACCCCCATCAGCTATTTATTAAAGCAAGAACATTATCTTGTATCTGCTTTCCATCATGGAAAGTGAACTTAACATGTGTCAATGAGTTTCAGAGCTAGGATTCCTTCTTTCAGACATCTAGATACATTTACATTGTTTTGGCAGGAAGGATGCTTAAATTGTGAAACTGAACTTTGAAACTTTTGGTAGCTTGATTAATTTTCTTCTTAAATTAAGGGAATTTACCTGTCCTTCTCCCCTCCAAAGAACCTAGATTTTCTTTTTTCTCACTTGAACCCTTGAGATGAATTGCTTTGCTTTCGGTATGTCCTTTTCTGCCAGCGTATATACACAGTAAAATAGATGAATATTTGACATTTACCATGTTAAAACAAAAAGCCAACAAAATTCATGAAAATCTCCAACAGCTGCATCTTATCCAGGTGGCCTGCTGTTTGAAATATGACTCCTGGTGTGTATTGTACTCTTAGCCCTAGGATTCAGTAATGAGATTGAGTGGTATCTTGCGTGAGCACTTCTGGATGATTGACAGTGAGGTGATGTGAATCATCATTTATCAGGATATTATCATGCCTACCCTTGATAATTTCTCCCTGCTGTCTGGGGAGGTGGTGAAGACAGATAGGACTTTGTGATGTCAAAGTAATTAGTGTGTGTTGGTTTCCAGCTGAACAAACTGGAAACTAATGATCAGGTAAATGAAGATGAAGTGCATTAGTGTAAGGATGAAGGTGCAAGGACCTTGGGGAAGAGCTTATCAAAATTTCATGGGGGTTATTTGAATATCTTACAATTTGTGCAGTTGCAAGCAGTATTTTTAAACTACTAAAGGATACTTCAGCAACAGTCTATTTACATGTCCTTTGTTGATATCTCTTGTAGTGAGAGGGTCAGCACTAGGGTTAAGGACATTAGACTCTCTCCTGTAAGGACTGGGAACTCCTTATGATTTTCATAAAATCTAAATAGTCAATTTCCAGCTAATGGCAGCAACTTTGAGTTAAATGTTAAGGAATTTCAGTGTACACTGAAAAGGTTAGATTTTCCAGTGACTCTACCTATTTTAATGTGGGGAGATTACTATCATTTAGCTTTTTTATATTTGACCCATGACTGGATCTGTTATATTATTAAAATATTTTACTGTTGCTTGGTACATCTGTAAATATCTTTAAAAATGTGAACTTCACTACATAACCTGTGCTACTGCAACAGGCTTTTAACAGGTCTGGTAGTTTCTTGGTACAAGTTCTGAAAATTTTATGGATTGTGTCATTAGTGAAACGTTTTTATAACCTGAAAAAGCTTTGTGTAGGTGTGTACAGCTATACCAATATTTCAAATAGTGCTTAATGTACAAGACTGGCTGAATATAATTGCTATACCAGCAGCAAGTGATCTGAGTTAATTTTGTCACATGTGATTAGATATTGCTAATTGTAATTAACTGATTGAAAAGATATCTTTTACATGCTTGCTTTTCAATTATTAAAATGATAATTTACTCATTGCCATTTATCAGTAAACCTGTATTAATATGCCAGTTTCCCAGATACCTCCAAGAATAACATAGTTGTGACAGCAAAGTTTTGTAATTAAAGCCTCATGACAAAATTATTCTTTTGGTTAATTTTTATGTACGCAGCATTTTTCTTTTTATTTCAGTTGCTTCTTTGGTGGAAGTGAGTGGGGTAGAATCTCTGGCAGGAATTTGTCCGTATTAATATGGCTCATCAGAGACATTATATTTAATTGGAGAGCCTGCAGTACAGTCGCAGGAGGCTGGAGGGAATTATTTAGCATTAGCAATGGCTCGTCTGGGAGTTGTGCACTAATCAAGGAGCTTGTGTGTTAACTGGAGGGATGATGGCAGTTATGACGATTATGACATGTGAGCACATGTCTGAATGAGAACTGGACAGGCAATGAGTTAATCAAGAAATATATTAAATGGCTCCCATGCTGCTTCATTATTACTCTGTACAGTGTCTGTCAGATTGTGTACTTTAACAAAAAATAAAATGATATCCAACGAATTGATGTTTTTGTAGGTAAAGTTAATACCAAATTTTTAAATCAAGAATGTCCTTCCTCTCTGTATTTTTGAAGTGAATGTGTGCTCTTAAGTGCTGTGTTGAAAAAGATAAGGTGGGTGCTTAGCCTGCAGAATGTATTTAAATGCCCCAATCTGCAAGCTTTTGTATTTTGCCAAATGTTTGTTTTCAGCAATATGAATTATTTCCCACTTTCAACTAGATGTTTTTAACATCTTCAAACTTTTACATAATTAATAGCTTTACAAGAAATAAAATTTCTTGTTAGCAACTTAGCTTCAAGGAAATAGGAATGCTAATATTTTCCATTATCAGGTTGCTCCAAACCTTGTAAAGTAAAGAAGCCAAATACCACACCCTTCAACTGTAATGCATGGACTATTTATATGTCAGGTAGACACATTCTGTGCTCAGCATGGTTAGAGGCATCCATTTCCTATCTGTCATGAAATTATCACTTATGCTGGAAAAATTCATGTTTAGAGGAAATGGAATTAATAAATTGAGTCCACCTTAAAAAAAGTTAAACCAACTGAATTGTATCAGTAGGCAAATTTATCCCAGAGCTACTGGGCAAGTGAACATGTGCACTTTTCCTGCTATTGTAAGCACTGCCAAATTTAATACAACTTTCTACCAAACTGTAACCTTCATGTATTAGCTTAATTAAAGCAGTATCATGGCTACTACCCAAAGAGTTAACCTGTAGGAGGTTGTTACTGAAATCCATTATCTGTGGAGTCAGTATTAGTGGTCAGCAGCAGCAGAAGTAAAACTGCAAGTAAGACCCTCCCTTGGGTGCTGTGAGCTCAGCAGGTTAAACTGTCAAAGCTTCTTAAAGGATGGATAGTTAAACCCCCTGGAGTTAAAGGTAAACCAATCATTTGCTGTCAGCAGGAAATACGACTTTATTTAGCAGGTTGGAGGGGGAAAAAACCCAAACCTAAATGCTAACAGGAAAGAGGATTTAGAAGGAAACATTCTGTAATGTTGCTGTGCTATGTAGATTCCATGCAACCTGGAAAGATTTTTTAAAATTCCAGGCTTTTTTGAAATAGGAAATTTATATAGATGTTTACTCCAATGGCTTATAAAACTATGCATAAGGTTGAGTTAATTTATTAAATCTGTGAATATTATCTATGTATTGTGAGGAATGCAAAACTTTGTGCTTCTTAAATGGAAACAGTTGTCATCTTGCAGAAATAGGTCTTTCCTTTGGTGTCATGCAGGTGTTGTCTGTATAGCATGTAATTATCTCTCATATGTAATTATATCATATGAAATATATGTAGCAATGACCAAGTGTGCTATATTGAAGATCTAAATATGTGTTAATATAATTTGAATGTATAGGCCACATGTATTTATGATACTGTAATCAGGCTATTCTGATAGTGGTACATTTTGTCTAGTTTTTACTTAATCTTCTAAGGTGAAGACCTGGAGTGTTTGTCTTAGCACTTCTGAAATTCTTGCCTCAAGAAAGAGTCCCAGAAGTGATACCTTGTCCTAGGGTGGCAACTAGGTGGTGGGGTAGCACTTTACTATCATTCTGTTCATTGGAACAAGATGTGTTCTTGGGTGGGGAGAACTTTGTAGTGTCCTGCAAAGAAAGCTCTTTTGTATATCAAGACCTGTTTCCTCAATACATGCACTGTTTTTAAACTAAGTCTGCTTGATGTGCTGAAATAATACTGTCTAAGATTAGTGGGATGCAATGGAGGTGAAGATTCTGCTCACTGTCCTTGAGTTAACTTAAGTTGGAAAAGTGTGTATCATAGGAAATATGCTAGGAGGTAGAATTGTTGTTAGGGAAAATACTCAATAAACTAAAAACTCCAAGCAAATAACGGATTTCTCTAGAGACACATTAAAATAAAATTTTTACAATTTGAGTTGTGGCTATGGCAGAACTCTGAGGGGAAAAAATGTTGAAAATATTTGATGGTCTGGAAAAGTATGGGACTACAAAATCTGGCATCTGCAACCATGAATGAATTGTTGAGTGTTGGTAGTAACTGTGTGAAAGCTGTATTTGGACAGTGCTGCTTTCCTTATCTATTCCTACCTGTTTGTTAGACTACACAATCCTTACAGACTTGGTGATCTGGTTGCTTGTTTGTGCATTCATTTTCAGGAGTGCTTGGTGCTTTTTCTCCATTGTGCTTTTTTATAGACTTCATCTTGACATCTGCATCTTGAAATCTCAAAGCTGTCTTGTATTTCAAAAACGACTTTTGAGGGTAGAAAACTTAGGATGGGCTTTATGTAGAGGACTATCTTTGAAGCTGTGCTATAGTGAATAGTTATTATACATTGGCAGAGAAGTAATTTTCTTACAAAACTAATAATTTTGTTTAAGAACTAAGCAAAGAATCATTTTAAAGAGATCTGAACATTCACATTAGTGGAATTTTGAAGGAAAAATGCTCTACTTTTGTAAATGTAATAACAAATATTAAGTATTATTTTGTAAGGCATTTTAAAGTATTTAATTCCTTGTAAAAGCATAAGATTATGCTGGCTACGATGGTAATGTTGAGATTCTGATGTAATTTTTAAAAATTATAGGTACTGCTTTAGTACTTAGCCTTAGTGGAAAAACTCCTCTCACTGGGTACCTAGAAGTGGTTGAGGGATATGTACATATATACATATATACATGTGGGTATACATTTTCTGTTGAGCATAGACATGAGGAAGGTCTGGGTTCTAGGAAGCCTGCTCTGGAATTTTGTCATCCTAAAGATATTTGCTTATAAACTGTTTTTTCCTGATATTTTCTTTGGATTATTTGGCATTATGGAACTTGCTTCATATTATGTCTAAATTCCTCAAGTCTAAACTACTTGTGAAAGGAGTGCTTGGGCTCTCCTGCCCCCTCTCATTCATTCACTGTGTGGGATCTGATGGTCATGTGACTGGGAGATGGTTTAACTTGCTGATCTGACAGAAGGTTAATTTCTCCTCCTCTTAGATTACTTTTCCACTGTGTCTGTTCAGTTCATTGATCTGTCTCAGCAGCACTGTAATTGCTGGAGCTGGGTGTGGATGAGCGTTTAGGGGTGGGATCATCCTTTGAGTGGCATTTTGTATATGCCTAAACTGAGGCTTATCGTGAAACTTAATGTAAGTCTACATATATGGTTCATTTGGGGCCTGAAGTTAGTCCACACTGGGAAGAACATTCCTCACTGTAGGTCTGCATCTTGCATTTGTGATTTAAAAAAAAAAAAAAAAAAAGTTAATCTTCCACCTACTGACCTAGAATATGTTGGACTTAGTCAATGTCCACATTTCCCTTTTCACCTTTCTGCTAAGTACTGTTGCATAGTTGAAGTGCCAGGTAGCTGTGAATTCACTTTGCTGTTCTCTGAACACTGGAACCGGTTTTAGGAATTCTTGATCTTTGGATGCTGGAAGTAACTTCTACAGTCCACCCATCTGTAGACATCTGAATGGCTGTGTACTTTGTTCATCTGTCTGAAAGGGGAACTCTATCCAAATTAGGGCTGAAAACGATGGAAAGGAGCATGTTACCAGTGCATACTGTGTGTTGCTTTGTACTGGGGCTGAGTTTAACATACTTTTTCTGAATCCTAAGTGTCTTCTGGAATATCTAGCTTAATTAAAACCGAAATATCTACTATATGAAGTTCTGTAGTTGACTGCCCTTCCTACCGTGTGACACCGTTTCCTAGACCTGCTTAACTACCAGTTTTCCCATCTCCTACATGTCTTAATCCCTTTAGAAAGCAAAACAAAGAAGCACGCATCAAATGCATTCCTTGGTGAGCTTGTTTTTGGGAGAGGCAGGAAAAAGAAACAGCATGAGAAAGATCTGTCCTATTGCTTTGCTAATGTGCTTAGAAGCTGAGATTCCATTAGGGAAAGGCTGACATGTGGGTGCAGATGTGTTTGAAATGCAGGGAGGCTACTAAAAACACTGTAGGGCATCACTATTTTGTTAACATCACAAAAAACTTAATTCTTTTTCTAAAACACTTAAAGTGCAGAATCACATTACACTGCAAAGATGAAGCTGATCATCCTCACAGAGCATAGTGGACTGCTCTAAATAAGTATGATGAATTGCTCAACTCCTGCAACTGACTGATACTCTTTCTTTGGTAAATATATTTATTAAGTGTCTTCCCAAATTGTTAAAGTATGCTCTGAACTAAAAATCTCCTGCTTGTCCTGGACACTTGCTCTAGATAGTGTATTCCAAAATAAAAATAAAAACATGCAGACGTATGAGTGGAGTTGCAAGCTTGCAGACTTTCTTCAGACATCAGCACCCCAGACATGAGCAAAAGTTGTCTTGAGTGGCTGTGCTGCCTCCAATTTTCACTTGAGCAAAGAAACTGCGTAGCTCTCCCACCAAGGGAAACACCAGTGGAAGGGGGCAAGAGGAATGCTTTTCCCTCGAGATTGTTAATGTGTTTTGCTACTGATGGAGTTAAAGATTGGGACATCCTGGTTTTCCCTTCCTGATTGCTCTACCTCTGTTAATTGTTCAGTTCATCCAAAGGTAGATTAGTGAACAAGGTGACTATGGCCTATTTTTCAGTTATTCTACCAAAGAAAGCCTGGCTGTTCCTGATTGGTCTTGAGTAAAACGTGTTGGAGGTTGTGATACAAATTAACTATTTCATTCTGCTAAATTTTCAATAGCGACCTTGTGTATTAGTTGGAGGGTTCAACACAGTAAGCACTTGCAATAAAATTCTGATGGAGAAGCCTTTTCTCACCATTGTTCTAGAAGGTGCTTCACAGCTATCTGTCAAAGAATAGGCATATAGGAAAGGCTTTTAGGAGCCAGGGCCATTCTGGAACTCCTCTCTAGAGTCTTACCTATAATGTCTTCAGGACTCAGGAGACATCTTCTTGCTTGTCTCACAAGGAGAACACAGTTTGAGAATATCACTCTATGACAGCTTTAGCATGGTCTGGTTTTCACAGTAGGAGTGATCAGGCCTCTATGTAAAATGGGGAATCCTTTCCCCTTCAAGATGCAAGTATATTTGCATGTCTTTTTAGCAGCAAACAGTGTTCCAGAGCTTCATCCATCGAAGAGAGAATGGAGACTTACTTTTTCTAAGGTTACAAAAATAAATTCACGTGTATAAGTGAGAATGCAAACAAGATGAAAATCTCAATGTGTGTTGAAATGTACTTTCTCTTGGATTGGTTAAAAATGCAGCTTTCCTTGCCTGATTCATGCTGCTTGTCTTTTAGTGATTGTTCAATTCAACCTGGATCCATTTGCTTTAGTAGAAAACTCTGAATTTTTGAGGCCCTTGGTTGCTGAGGTTATTTACTGTCTTCATTTTTTGACCAGCTGGTAAATTTGAAGGGCAAGACTGGGAAGTAAAGAAAGTGTGTTGTTTTTTTAAATTTATTTTCCTCCACGAACCAGGGATCTAATCCTGCAGACGCTAATGAATGGGCTGTTTTGAGGGTCAATGTGGAC
The DNA here is from genome assembly GCA_013398615.1 of Brachypodius melanocephalos. Lineage (NCBI taxonomy): Eukaryota > Metazoa > Chordata > Aves > Passeriformes > Pycnonotidae > Brachypodius > Brachypodius melanocephalos. The sequence continues at coordinate 45,630,759 of VZSR01003803.1, forward strand.
TTGGAGGGGAATGTAAGTAAATGCCCTTCATCAAAACACGTTTGAAGGCCACTGAAGAATTATTTTACAGAGTCCTTGTATAACTATTTGTGGGTCTTCAAATTAAAATAGTTGAAAATAGACTTGCAGAGAAATCTATTTATGTTGACTCTGCAGGTTGACCTATTTATTTGCGTGAACTTTTATTTAGGTTTTTGGAATGCTAAGTAAAATTAAATATAGGAAATGTAGGATATTTATGTCTTTCACAGTTTTGTTTTTGTGTGCTTTAGACATGTTTCCATTATTTTGTTTTAGGGTTAAATGCTGTAATGGTTGGCAGTATTTCTTTGCAGATAGTTCTTTAAAGGCTGTATGAATACTGCACACTATGTGCTCATACTTATTGTATTACTGGTGTGTGTATTTTAATGTCAAGCTGCTAAAGACACTTAGGTCAGATGAAAGATGTGTTTTTGGCAAAGCAGTAAATTTGAATCTTTTTTGCATCTGTTTGATTTTTTTTTTTTTTTAAACTCAAGACTGTTCAATGCCACAGGCTTTTTGTTCTGTTTTGTCTGTCTCTTTTGGCAATGGTGCTGGCAAGGTTTGAGGTGGTTGGGTTTTTTTAGCTACCTTACAAAGGATTTACTCATTAGCCCTATTTTATGGGTTGAGCTAATTGTGATTTGTCTTGCTGAGTGGTATTATGCAGTTTGGGCCAATTAAGTGAATCCACTTACACCAACGGATGTTGTTCCAATGTGTAATATTGATTTGAGCTATAAAAGGAGAATGACTTGTTTGATTAGATTTCTTTGTCTAAACAATGCTCAGTCTTATCTAGTGTACTAAACAAAAGTGTTCTCTTCACTGAGGTTGTTTTAATTGCTTCTTAGGTTTGATTAGCACTGTATATGCAGCTATTACAGTTTCCCTGTAATATAAATTCTAAAACAGCACAGAAGAATTAGGGGGAAAATGCAGCCTGCAACTCAGTATAACTGTCTCTGCTGCATGAATATCAACTTGTGTTGAGACCTGGGGATGTGTAGGCTGACCTACTCTGAAAAACAGGGACACTGGGGAATCCCAGACATTTACCTCCTCAGAGATGGAGGAAAAGGGGAGTGTGTCTATGCGTATGTGTTAATTAGACATTTACACTGAAGTAAATTACATCTGTCACATAAGCCTCAGAAACTGCTGAAGTATACAAAATCATCTGTAGAAACTGTGCAGATGCTATGAAGGAAATTATTTCTCTCTTAGGAAGTGCACATAGATATATTTTTCTTTGTTGTCAAACTCAGCCTTTACTTTTTGGAGTTAGTAAATGAGAATTATTTTGAAACAAACTGGGGAGAAAAGCACTTTTTGTCATGAACTGGATCTATAAGAAGGCAACAAACTTGAGTTGCTGAATAATTATGATGCTAGGGATCAGTAAATTTTCTTGGTGTCTTTGTTTTATAGACTGTATATACACTGAAAGTAAGTGGTTTGGTTCTTTGCCTTAAAATAATTTTAATAAATTCTCTATTCATACTGAGAGCTCATCTGTGTTTAAATGTTGAGAGACATGCATATTTAAATATGCAATTTGTTTATAATGTAGATTTCAACTAGTGATCTGCAGCAGCTGAGTGGTCCTAGAGAAGGTTACCGTGATACAGCTGTGTTAAACAGAACAAGAGACCTATATTTTAGGTAGGAGACCTATGTATATGTCTCTAGGAGACCTAGGTATATTTTAGGTAGCAAGTTATTAATTTTGATTTCTTGAAATGATGATTATTTGAGATACAGCTTTAATGAGGAGGATAATTCAGTAGATTCAGAATATGGCTATGCAAGAGAGCATGCTACTGTCAAATGAACGTGTGTCACTCTCCAGGATAAAGGGGAGCTAACATAATCTAGGTAGTTTGGGCACGTCCTAGCTCTGATTCAATGCAGTCCTTCCAATCTGGGTTATCTGCAAGACAGATATTGACTATTTTTGTGGTGTTCATATCCAAAACTTTGGGTTATGGACATATTTGTCTTCTGGAGTATGATGCCAAGCTCTGGCACCAAAGCTGGTTTATAAATCCTCCTGCAATATTGAAACATAGTCTCCAAATGCAATTGCTGCTACTGTTATCACCTCTTACTGCACTCTGCACCCTGAGAGCTGCTGCAGCGTGGAGTGGTGCTTGAAACCAGTCCAGGCCAAAAATGACTGACAAGTCATCCCCAATGGACTCCTTGCTTTACTTGCTGGAAAGGTGCTGAAGAAACATGAAGGTGTTCCCGTGTAAAGATCTGGCAGGATTTGCTGATTTAGATGCCTTGCTGTGAGGGTAGCTCCTGGGCCTGAACTGGTTTTGAGACCAGTGGCCAATTCTGTGCAGTTTGCTTCTGAATGAATAAGCTTGTTGGACTTGAGCTAGTTCTTGTGTGTGTTTGTTGTCAGGAAGACTGGTGTAATAGAGTAATTGTTGTACTTTAAATGATTTCCACTTTACTTTGTATCTTACTCCAAAAATACTTACACCATTTAATAGTATTCATTCTAATGTTGTTTCTCCTAGGACTCCTTGTTAAATCCAGAGTTTTATTATTAGTAGCCTATTTCTCATAGGTACAGGAGTCTGTGATGAGCTGGTTGGCTATTTGTGGTTGGTTTGGATTTCCAAATGTGACTGTATTTAGCATCTAGTTTTTGAATTAGGTTGAGGTTCTATAAAATGAAGATTCAGTAGGCTTTGCTTTTGTTGTTTTTGAAACATAATCAGCCTTTATGAAATAGACTACTTAAAGTATAAAACTTTTACAGAAATCAAACTGCTTTTGCACACAAGATATCTTTCCATGATTTCTAGTTGTTTGTATTCTCTAACTAACAAGCCTTTGGTAGCTGCTTGAGACTTCTCTCTTGAGGCCCAGGTAGCCCAATATGATTAAAACCTGCAGTATAAACCATTAAGCACTTAGTTTCAACTGTTTTCCAGCCTTTGTTGTTATCCATTCATGCTTGAGATTGCAGGGTCAATTCAGATATTTATGAAGGAATTGCATTTTTTCAAGAACCTCCTGGGACTTAGTTCTTTGTTTTTGTTGACATTGTGGTTTTTTGTGAACTAAAACAGAAAAGAGAGAAATTACACCTCTGAGGTTTTAGCTGTTAGGGACAGGTTTTGAATACCTAGAATTGTGTGATTTAAGTCAAGTACTTAAGCAGTCCTTGAATTTGAAAATCAATGTATTTGAAATTTGTGGTGCTTGAGGAAGGGCTGTTGCTGGATTTTCTAGACTATCTAGAAATACTACATTTTAGGTTAGCTTCTGCAAAAGTAAAGGTTTAGCGAATTACTGTGTGAAGTAGGCAGCACTTGGTAGTAAGGAGAAAGTTTCAGTTGTCATGTAGACTCAAGTAATGGCTTTTGTTATAATGTCTGCTAGTAATTACATTTGTACTATACTAGAAAATCTGATGTATTTTTGTTACAGTATTTGGGGTATTCTTCATGAACTACTGTGCGTTGTCAAAGAAATCTAAATGCTAAGGGGAATTGTCATTATGAATTACTAAGTAGCAGATTTTCAGTTTATATGTATGCTGGTTTACTCATAATAAAAGTAGATATGAACTCATAATAAAAGTAGATATGAGAAGCCCCCTAGATGGAACAGCTGTCAGTGGATCCTGAAAATCTGGAGATTTTGAACTAGAGGAAGTGGAATGGAGACCTACTTTTTTGAGAGATTTGCCTGGTGCATTCAAGGCTGAACTGGCACTGAACTAGAGAAGGCATCAACAACTTGCAGTAAGGTGAACAAGGAGAGATGGATTTAGCAGGTTACTGGGTAATGTGGGAAATGAAGAGTTGAAACTCCAAAGAGTTGAATAGCAATGAAGCATTTGAGAAAGGAGTGGGGGAATATTGGGGAAAAGCACACAAGGCTGTTTATATGTATAAAATCAGTTGGTTTGCAATATCTTCTCTGGCTGCTTTTGGTACTGTAGTAGCAAACTGCAGTGGATACTGTGTTGGTGTCTTAGTGCAAGAAGTGGGTGTGTGTGGGGTTTTCATCTTGATACCTAGAAATAGCTAAGGATATTTTGTCCTTTTTTGTAAGGAAGCTTTTGGTGTTGTAAAACATACATTAATGAAGCTTAAGCTTGAATAACTTTGTTTAGAAATGTAGACCACATTGGGATTCAGAACAACTTTAAGCGTATAAACTGATGATGAAGATAAAGGAGCACATGCTGTTTCTTCAACTTAGTGCTGCAGGAAGGATGACACAGGCTAATCTTGATAGCATTTGATCAAAATAGATTACTTAGTAGCTAAGGTCTGTGTGTTAGAAAGCACTAGAACCTGCTGCATGATTGTCTGTGCTAGTGCTCTAAGGTTTTTTTTTGTTTTGCTCTGTTTATATTGTGAGACCAATGCTATGGTGATAAAACAGTTGTGACTTTATAGAAGTAATAGTTGAAATGTGAAATGTGTGGTCATTCCAGGAGGTTATGTGAACTCTCATATACTTGAGAACACAGCAAATTCAGAAGCTGTTTAAGAGACACCTCCAAAAAGAAACATGGAATTAGGTGGCAAGTTAATATGCTTCTTGTTGGTAGCATTAACTTTCACCAAGTTCAGAAAAGGTTAATAAAACTGAAGAAAAAATTTCAATGCTTAATAAGTGACTCTCTTCTTTGTCATACATATTTGTTGTATTTACCTGCTACTTACTTCTCATTATATTGTTCAAAATATTGTTTCTTCTGAATGAACCAATAGTGTATCCAGACTACATAACTTCTAACTAGTTTGACACACTTGACAGCCTTCATACTACTTGCAAATAAAATTCCTTTTCACAAAGAACAAAATTTCCTGTTAATACACCGAAAATGTTAGGCACAATCACAGAATATTCTGAGTTGAAGGGACCCATGAGGATTATGGAGTCCAGCCCTTAAGTGAATGAACCATGCAGGGATCAAAACCACAAGTTTGATGTTATTTGCACCATGCTCTGGCCAACTGAACTCATCTCAGGATCTTATATTTCTCAAATGTTAATACTAAATTTCTAAAAGCACTCCAGTTTTAGGCAATATATTCTCAGTTTTAAATGCTGAAGATGGTATCAAATAGTTTCAAAAATTGGTAAGCATTGGAAATCTCAAATCGTCATTCTAGACAAGTCTTACTAACAGCTAATAATCTTACACAGTTTAAGCAATGGTACGCTTTCTTAGATAAGTACTGAAAGGGAGCTTACAAAAAGCAGAATGACGAAAAACTGGTTGGTTCATGGTTATATGTGGATCTTACTTCAAAGAAAAGTATTCTGAACTCTGAAAACTTGTTAAAGACCAATCTAATTAAATTTTTAAAACTTAAAGTTAAGCATTCGTGTGAGATGCAAGAAGAGTTCTAACTTCAAACCTAGCTATTTTAGTATTCTTGGTAAAATGTTGGAGATATCTGTCCCTTTTTTGTTTGACTAAAAAATATTTGGCAAATGCATATAAATGAGGATATAATGGATTAGAAGTCAAACATGAGCCTGCTTAAATAATTCTCAAGATTTTCTGGTTCACGTGTAGTGATATTGAACTCTTTAGTCATAGGCTTTAATTTGTGCATGGTGCTGACCTGATGCTGTGCAGGGACACTCATTGCATCCCTTCATTCAATTCACTCTAATTATCCCCAACTTCCTGGGGAGCCTGCTTAGAACTGGTCATGAATGTTTGTTATTAAGTATTAAGATATTAGACTAGCCTGGTTACAAGTAACAAAGTAGTTTTTAGTCTGAATTTACATATAGATGATCAGTATAGGAAGCTGAAATTATATTTGTCTTGATTTTATTTAATCAAATTCAAAATAACGTATTATAACAATAAAACATTTTGACAGTGACTTAAGCTCAGAGTTAAATGAAATGGGATTTATTGTGCAAGTACTTGTATGCCAGTGTCGGTAATTTCAGTGTGTATTTTAGAGTGGTTATGGTATGTAAATGATCTTTGACACAATCAGATTTGTGTGCATGTAACTGGGTGATGTTAATTATTTTTGCTGGGAGCATCTGTTAATGCAGAATATTGCCTCTTCAGGTTCACGTGAAAATGGCGGATGAAGCTGTCTGTGTTGGCCCAGCTCCCACCAGCAAAAGCTACCTCAACATGGATGCCATCATGGAAGTCATTAGGAAAACCAGGGCCCAAGCTGTGAGTCTGAATGCGTCTATCTGCTGCAGCTGTTTCATATATAGAAAGCAGAAAAGCCAGAGTCTGTATTTTTTTTTTTTTAGGTGCGTGTGGGGGAAGTGATTGAATATGCTATTCCAGTTAGTTCATGTCACATGAGTTAAATGTGTCTGAAATCGCTACTGGAAATCAAAGGCTTTGTAGCATCTGGCAGCACTGGTCGCTGATCCTGCAGGTGGCTGCTGGATTCAGCTTTCACACCAGGGAGCAGCTTCAGTTCATTTCCAAATTTGCTGGGGAAAAAAAAAAATCCCAATTAGTTTTGAGTGCTAACCCTTTATATGCCATAATGGCTTTTTGGAATTGCTTTATAAAGTATGTCCAGGAAGGCTTTTTCTTAAACTTCATTTGAATCACTTTCTATATTGTATAAATGTTACTTGCAGGAAGATAAATGGTGCATCCTATAATTGCTTTTGTTTCAGAATGTTTACAAAATGCACATTAGCTTATTTGTGTAGATGTGGGCAAGTCTGCCTTTTTTCTCTCCAAGTTGGCCAGAGATTCAAAGCTTAACAGGAATCAGTAGGAAAAACTAATATGTAGTCATGTTCACATTCCTAATGTTCTTTGTTCTGTCATTGAAATAAATGTATTATTCAGAACTACTGTACACAGAGCACTTATTAAAATAAAATTTGATGTGTATATATCAGGAACACCAACTACCCTTGAACAATTGGATCAACACTGTGCTCTCTTTCAATCATGATTTTTTGGTACAGTGGTGTTATGGGCCAGAAACTTACCTATGAAGAAAATCAGTATTTTCTTCCCTTTCAGTTTCTGAACATGAAACCCAGCTCTTTAAAAGAAGTGAATAAAATGTCTTATGCTTTGTCTGTCAGAGTATATTAGATCAAGAATCTTATGTGCCTTGCAAAAAGTGAAATGAAAACTTTCTCATGCTCCTCTCAAGTAATTAGGGTGAATGTATATTGGGGTGTGAGTAGCAAATGAGGCACACAGGATGCTTGACTTAGACTAATGAAGAGAGTATATTGTGCTCTTTAGCCAGGGTCACTAGAGGTAGTGGGCTTATGACTGTGGACTGTGCACCATTGTTATGGTTAGTGCTGGAAGTATTTTGGCATGCAGAGTACTTTATAGTGGTTACTGAGGAGAGTGTGGATGAGCATATTTGGGGAAATTGGCAGTGGAGCTAAAAAGAGCAAAAGGCAAATCACCAAAGGGAATGTCCATTTGCTCTGCAAACAGCTCCATTTGCTTTGCAAGCAACCCTGTTCTCCCTAGTTAGATAGGGAAAGTTTGTTTAAGAAATGGTAGCTCAAAAACTTGATTTAGAACAGAAAAATCTGTGTTAGGAGTTTCTTGAGGTATTAAATCTATTTAAATGCTTAGTGATCTACTTCACTATCCCCAGAATTTGAAAATGTGCTAGTGATTTTGGTGTCTGGTTTCAAAACTCAATCAGCTTGAATCTTTCTTTTTTCTTCCAAGGTACACCCAGGATACGGATTTCTTTCAGAAAATAAAGAATTTGCTAGACGTTTGGTAAGTTTTTATTTGCTTGGCTGTGACTGATGCACTAGGTGGCACATACTTGTTTCAAGGTATCAAGCTACCAACTCAATGCAAATCTACAAGATACCTTAACATAGGGGATTTCAGTATGCTTTCTGTACACATGGATTTCTTACATTGTGAGGATGTAATTGCAGCCTAAGTTTTCTTTTGGGAGAAGCCTGTTTGTAAGAACTTTACCCAGGATATAAAAACCTGTCAGGATTTTCACTTATGCCCGGACTGTTTATGGGGTTGCTCTGCAAAACTGGGTCACTGAAATGATCTAGGTTAGAAGTATCTGGTTTTAAGTGATTGTTTTGGTGATTCGTAGCACAGCTGGTGAACAGTTGTATCAGCAGCCCTGAGAAGGTGCTGAACTGCACTTTGGGATGGGAATAGAAAGCTGTTTAAAAATTGGCTTCTCTGCTGGTGGTATTGTATCGTGGAGCGGCATTCTCTGAAAGGACCGAAGAGTCAAGAGGGTGCTGTTTTCACTGTGTCTGAATTTATAAAAATTATTGTTCAAAACCTCCTTATTTCAGTAGGGTTTTTGTATATCATGACCTGATCTATGGTTTGATTTTATTTTTTTCCAAATGCTTTCATGCAGCTGCTTAAAAGTGTGAGCAGTGCTAGGAGAAACTTACATACAGAGAGTGTTTGAAGAAAGTCCTGGGTGGATGCCGTATGTGTACTCACTGCAGATTATGTTATTGTCTACCGGTTTTGCTCAGAATAAGGACAAGCACATATTACATTGAAGTTCAAAGTAAAAAGCCATTGCAACTGCCAACTTTGTTATGGAGTAAATGAACCATGTAGCTGAAGAGATACCTTGTTTTACAGGCAGCAAGATAAATTTGTTTCTGCTTTTAAGAAAAATTTGCACATTTTTGATTAAGGATAAAAAACTTAGAAGAAGAATCTGATTCTAAAATGTTCTTTTGTCCTTAACATTTCTGGAGCAGGTCTTCCACATACCTTCCTTAACTATGTTCCTTTAGGCTTGAGTTCTAGTTGTAATACAGACCCTTACTATTTAGTTGATTATTTGGTGTTAGAGAATGCCACCTGCTCATTAAGGAGACGATTTGAGAATGAAATCTAAAAATTTCATGCTTCCAAGTTGCTGTGTTTTTTTTTTGTTTTTTTTTTTCAAGTGCCTAGACAAAAACAAGTGCAGGTTCTGTGGGATGCTGAATACACCCTGCTGGGTGCTGGTGATGTTAAAGTTGAAAGGAATTCTAAACACTTGGTGTTTGCCACGATTTACCAAATCTGGGCTAGTCTTTCATATGTTATTTTTATGCAGTTTAGCAGCTTTCTTTTATGACTTTTCTGCTTCGTGTACTGGAGGTTGTTTTTACAGGGAAGATTCCTGGCTTAAATTATAACAAGCTCTGTTCTCAATGGATTAGACCAGCAGGATAACTGGCTTTAGTTGGCAGTTCCTGTTTCTTCAGTAACAAAAAAAAAAAATTAATGAAATGGAAGTGCTCACTTACGCTATTTTGCTTTGTTTTGCTGCTGAACGTGGAAATTTGGTAGTTATTATATCTGAACTGGGTACATTCTGTAGTGATATGGTTGTTATTTACAATAAAATGTAAGTGGTATGGTAATGTTAGTTACAATATTGGTAATGTGACAGTCTGGAACAATTTTTTTGGCAGGATTAAGCAGAAGTGGAGGAAGTACAAACATTCCTGTAGATCTTCTCCACCCTTCTATTTCTCATCTTTTCACTCAGATCCTAGAAGAGTGTCTGAACAATTTCCTGAAATAATGTGGTGACTAAAAACATTAAAAAAAAAAGATATTTGAGTTTTTGGTTGGTGCTGCAGTCTCAAAGTAGCTTTAATTATGTTTCAGAAAACCAGTGTGTTCAGTTCTCTGAAAATATAATAAAACAAGGTAATGTGATTGTGCTTTCTGAAATGCACTATTTAAAGTCTCAATTAAGACATCATCATGCTTCCCTTGATGTCAGTGGCTCTAGAAGATCAAACCCCTAGTGAGAACTGGTGAAATGATCTATCTTTTTATCACTAGGGCTGCTTATATTTTTTTCAAGCCCCTCTGATTAATACAGTTAGGAGGAAAACTTGCCTGCTGTTTCTTCTCTTTACTGAAGACTGTAACTGTTATGTTGTTAAACCGTTGTGAAGTTGCTGAAGACGTTTTTGTTCTGTTTTCTTTCTCCCTATCCCGTTCTTTGCATAGACACTATTTTGTTCTTTCGCACTGAGAGTAGTGATGGAACTTAAGGGCTTATTTCCTAGTATGCATCTGTTCTTCTAAAACACACTTCTTAAACTGGGAAACTGAGAAGGACACCAAACTTTCTAAACTTGCCAGTCTATCTGTAAGAGCAGTAATGAGCTCAAAGAAAAGCTTTATCTTCAGTTAACACATGGAGGGTGAGCTCACATGTAATCCCACTGTGTGTGATTTGAACAAAAGGATGTCTTTTTATTCATTATGGTCTGAATGACTCATGGAGTAGTGTACAGCTATAGACAGTACTTTTGAAGAATTTGATAGATATTTAGAGTATTCAAAGTTGCTGGTCTTTATTTTTTTCTTCTTTGGAAACCTAATTTTTCTCTCTTAAAATGAGCAAGGGAGACACAAATAAATGATCCTTTGTTTCCAAAACAAAATTTCCAAAAAACAATCAGTGGGTGAATATCTGGCATGTTGTTCATTGTAATTCAGTAAACAAATTGGTGCATTCAGTCCTGTCTTTGTGTATCTGTGGTTGCTGTTGGCTGACAGAAAAGAGATCCATGGCATTTATACTGAGTGAGTCTGTCAAAGATTTTATGAATATTAAGGTTAATTTCTTAAACATTGCTATTTTAACATGGAGTCTTTTGATGAATTTATGAAAATGCTAATGACATTATATAGAATAACATGGGTTAAGAAAATATGGGTTTATGCAAGTGAATATATTTCATTAGAATCAGCAAATAAGTTGGTTCTTTTAGTTTACACATGCAAATGTATTTTCATGTAATTTCCCTCCTTCAAGGAATAATTGCATAATATTCAGTATTGTCATAAGTGTTAAGTTAAAATCTGTGGCTGCATTAAAAAAAATTGCTAGTATCCTTTGCCAGATGCTATGCAAAATTGCAAGAGCAGTTTGTTCCTTTCCTGCTTTAGAAGAGTTTCCTAGTTACCTCTGTGTTTAGGTTAGCTTGCTTAATGTTTCCCATTTCTTAAAATTAATGCAGACCTTTTCTGAGAAGCTCTGTCACCTCTGTTCCTAAAGCAAGTCTTTGGAATTTGGGAAGGAGAGAGGCCTAAGATGAACCTCTCAGTTGACCTGTAATTGAAAGATACACTTTTCTGAA
>VZSR01003803.1:45642067-45811925 GCA_013398615.1 Brachypodius melanocephalos
GTGTGATTGGGTTGCACAGTCATTATTCCAGAATCAGAGACAGCTGCTTGTCTAGCTGATGTTAGCAGCAAGTAGGAGTCTTACTCCTGCACTTGAGGTTATGTTCCTTTCCTGCTTCCTGGTAATGATTATAGACTTAGACCTTGATGCATGGTGACTCTGCAGTTGCAGTTAGTCATAATGGGATCAGTTTTCTTTTTAATTTAAAGAAACACAAGTGAACTTCCACTTTACTGATTGCCATGAAAATCCCATGGGATGCTAACTGTTAAACCAAAAACCAGCTGAATTATTATTTTACAATCCTAGTATGAAAAATATCAGTTTGCAAGATTATAAATCTTCAGTGTATTTTGGTGTCTTGTATGTATGTGATAGAGTTTGTGCTTTCATAAAAGATCATGGATTGTGGTGTATTTCCTCCAAGAAAATGATTTAATTTAAAATTAAATAAAATTATCTCTAAATGATAGCAGCTTAAGTTACAAATGCAACCTTTATCTGGAATATTCTTTTGTGAGCCTTGACAATATTCTGGTTCTCTGTTTCTTGACACAAAAATAGCCAGCCGCTACCTCCTGCCAAAATCCACTCCTTGGGATAGAAGCCATAAACATGGTGAGAAAAAGACACTCGATTTTGGAATAAGATATGAATCTTTTTGGAGTTCCTAGTGAAGCCTGGTTGTATACATCTTTTGTGCCTTTTTAACAACTACTGTTTGACATGACTGGGGGAGAACAAAGCAGCCAGTGCTATTTCTTTTTACCTTTGAAGCTAGATTAACATTCTTGGTGGAATTAAAAATCCCAACAATGTATTGTCTGAAATAAATGGGCAAACAATGTATATTGAAATGGTTGATCACATGTTTGTAAATGGCTGCTAAGTTTGAGAAGGAAAAGGTAAACCAAAGAACAACTTGTGTCACCTTCTGTAAGGGGACACATGTCTGATCTGTGAAGAGCTTTGTGCAGGTGGATCTATGGACCTATGCACAGCTAATTATGGTTTTCTCATCATTTAAAATGTAAACTATTACTGGCAGGAGTGTTTCTTTACCATTGTTGTGCATGGCTTTGTTACTAGTAAGCAAGTTGTGAAGTTCCTTTATGGTGATTCAGTAGATGTTACATTTTTGAGAAACATTGCTATGATTCTCATGCTGTTCCCACATGCATTAGCTTTTTACCCGACAACTCTTGTGACTGATTAGCATTTGTGCTTGCCAAATTGTGAAAAGGTGGTCAAAAAAAGGCAGTGAAAGCTTGGTATCAAGAAGCTGCTTATGGCACAAATTGTATACTTCAAGGAGTGGGGAAGACAGAGCTTTTAATGTGTGTTTTGTACACTATGCCTTGCAGGCCAGAGTTTCATTGCCTACCAAAGCCAGCAGTGTGTTTGCTACCACTGCCTGTGGTGCTTTATCTGTTGGAGGCTGGAGGTTTTGTCTGTACAGGGTAATAAAGGTTGGGCAACGTACTGGTCTAAGTGAACAGGTCACCACTTTGCTGCCCAGAAGATCTCTGCCTCTGAACCTATAGTTTTGATACTTACTTTGTTCTGGGGCAGAATGCTTCTGAGTGTTACTTGTATTCAATTCTGAGCAAACTTTCTTTCATAGAAAAAGAATCTAAATCTGCTGTATCAGGTTGGGTGAAATCCAAGGGAGAGACAAAATAGTGTGTGTATTAAATCATGGGCAGTGTTTGTCAGACATTACTAGTCCAAGTAGTAAGAAAAGCAAGAAAAATGAAATTGAGTCATCTGCACTGTCTGCTTAGCCCTTACTAGTGTGGAAGTAGGAAGGCTGTATTACTTCTTTACCGTAGAAAATGTCAAATACCTTTGATGGCTTATGTCCTGTTTAAGATCGCTATGCAACAGAACAAATTGATGCTAGTTCTACCCTGTTGCAAATTTCAAATAACCATCTTGAGAACTGCTGGATATAGCTAGAGCATTTGTTTCAAGGGCAGGTGTATGCCTAAATTTAAAAGTCTCAGGATGCACATCTACAGGTCTTGTGGGTATACATGTGTATAATCTATATGCATATATTTAAAGATGCAGGGTAGTGTTTTGTCAAAGATTCATGTAATTTGACAAAAGTACTCTTTTTATTCTTTTTCCTAAACTTCATAATCTTAATATGTTTTTTCTTTTGATCTCCTTTGTGATTTGGCAACTTCCTATGACATGGCAGTCTTGACCTGTTTGTATTTGTTTTTCACTTAGAGTAAGCCTTTATCTTCGTGGTTTTTTTGAGCTGTGTCTTTTCTTCAAGTGGTTTAGTTTGAAAGCTGTAACATGTGCAACTGTCCTTAGGAAAAATGCAACACAAAACCTCTTGATTTGAATAGTAGTGCCTGGCAATGTGAGACTCCTAGTGTATGAACTGTGAACTTGCATGGCTTCTGGAGGAATGATTTAGTGCTGTGCATATGTTTAAAGAAGATATTAGAGGTATTTTTTGCCTGTATGGGCTATTGTAAGTCATTTAATGTTTCTCATGAGATGCCTTTCAACAGCGGTACTTTAGCCTGCTTATTATGGTGTGTGGTTCTGCAGATGAATGGATAGATGGACTCCTGATTTGTAAAACTTCGTTATTTCTTGATGTGGAGTGTTACTGCAATAGTACTACTTCCACACTTACAGAAATCCTTCTTGTTTCTTCAGAAATACTTTATTCTGTTCTTTTTTTTCACTGTTGCTGTGTCTGGTTGTGAGATTGAAAATGTACTGCTCTCTTTCCACAATTGCAATTATATTAACTGTGTGTACTTGTCTTTTTCCTCATTGCAATAATAGAAGACATGCAAACAATATGCTGTGTAATTCTCTTCTTACTCAAGTAATATTGTTTCCTTTCACTTTCTGCCTCTTTACTATTGATTTGCAATCATGCAGACAAGCTTGTCTGGTTATGGTAAATTCTGTCCATTCTGATCTATGGTGATTTGTTAATTTGTCCTATTCTGTATAACTGATGTAAGCTTGTGTGGTAACCTTGCCAATGTGATGTCCTTCTCTGTTTCTAAAATCAGTTTTAAATGTCCCATTAATAATAGTGGAGTTGGATTTAGTATGGATAATTAAGAGATATGTCTTTGAATTAAGAACTTCTGTTGCTCTGTGGATTCTAATTTACTTTTGTGGCAAGGCAGATGAAGCTTCAGCTTAGAATTCAACAATATTTCCTCAATAATGACTTCTATTTTCTGTCTGCATTTTGAGAAATGAGGTATTTTATAGTGATTGATGATCCGTGTTCAGTAGATCTTCATTACAAATGTAATATTTAAGAGTTTATATGTATTCTTCATAAAATATGCGTATCAGGAAAAGTAATTCCGACTTTAAAGATGAATGCAACTTACTAAAGAGGTTTTTTTGTGCATTCTTACTTTTGTTGGATGTAGTTGAAATACATTGAAGCAATAATGTATGTGGTAGAATCATTTTCCCTATCACAGTGTGAGTATTCAGTTATCTACTGTAGCTGAAAATTAATTGCAACAGGACCAAAATCAGTCTGAACAAACACTTTGTGATGTCTTCTTATAACATACAGTATTTTCGTACACAAAGGCTTTTGTTATTGACAGTGGTGTGTTACATGAGGAGGGATATGAACATACTATGTCTCTTTCATCTCAAGGCTAGGAGGTAATTACTTTTGAGCAAAATTTCGAGGGAAATTTTTAAATTTAATTCTTAAAGCCTGTTTAGCTTAGGTTGACCTGCTGGAAAGCAGCTCTGAGAAGGAGGACCTGGAGATCCCGGTGGACAGCAAGCTGTCCCAGTGCCCTTGTGGCCAAGTAGGTCAATGATATCCTGGGGTACATCAGGAAGAGCATTGACAGCAGTTAGAGGGAGGTGATCCTCCTGCTCCTCTGCTCAGCCCTGATAAGGTCATATCTGGAGTGCTGGGTCCAGTTCTGGGCTCCTCAGTACGAGAGAGACTGGAGTGGGTCCAGTGGAGTGCAACAAAGATGATCAAGGGAGCTGGACCTGTTCGGCCTTGGGAAGAGATGACTTTGAGGGGATCTCATCAATGTCTGTAAGTATCTGAAGGGAGAGTGCCAAGAGGATGGAGCCAGGCTCTTGGTAGTACAAGAAGTAGGACAAGAGGAAATGGTTAGAAACTGATGGATAGGAAGTTTTACGTGAACATGAAGACGACCTTTGCTGTCAGGGTGATTGATTCTCCTTCCCTGGAGATATTCAAAGACTGGAAGTAATCATGAATAATGTGCTCTAGGAGTCCCTTCTTGACCAGGGAGGTTGCACTAGAAGAGCTCCAGTGGTCCCCTTCCTACCTCAGTCTTCTGTGATTGTTGTGATAAGTGATAGAATATATTTGTGTCTCCTTTTGGCTTAGTGGCTTTAAAATGACAATGCCCTGCTGAGTCTTCGTTCCTAATTCACACCCTATAGATGGCTCTTTCTGATTTCAGTTTTAGTGGTTTCTGAAATTTGAGTGACTTCACTAGCTGTGGAAAAGGATGCTAGCTGAAAGGTTTTTGATTAACGTGTTTCTAAAGATGACCTGTTATCCTGGACTGGCAAAAATTTTTATGGGGGGTTTTGTTTTTCATGGTACATATTTCGATTGTAATATTATTTCAGGAAATATTTTCTTGAAATTAGGGCTTAACATCATGTTGGATTATTAGAACTTAGTTTTATAAACTTAAGAATTTATTTTATACATCTTTGTATATAATCATGTTTGATTTCTTTTATATCATATTTGTCTCAATTAAAACTTTTGTAAAGGTATTTAGTATCTGTACAGTATATAATGTTGGTGCTGTACTGTAAAGTTTTCAAGTATTTTGAATAGTTTCTACAGCAAAGAGACTTAACCTATTTATTTAGTATACTATAGGATTCCCCTGTGGATTCTCTTGCTTTTCAGTATTGCTTCCTGGGCAGGAGATGGTCATGTAACCTCTCTGAGGCAATTGTTCTCTGTGGTGTGAGAACTGCTCCAGTTACCTCTGCGTGTTGAGAGAATCACTGCTAATATGCCAGATACAGTTGGTTAGTGAAAGTGAATTAAAACACTGTCTTCAGGCATGTCAGGGTTAAATAAGGTTTTTCAGTCTTTAACCTGTTTAATGACACTTTAACTTAGCCATTCAGTTGCTATCCTCTGGATTGTTACAGTATCTTGCAGCTGGTTGCACATTGTTATTGTATGGTTGTAGAATGCATAATTCAGTTGGACCTGGTTTCTACTTTAGCTATCAAATACACTCTTTATTTCACACAGTGGTTCAGATTGGAAGGTACCTCTGGGGATCAGCTGGTTCAACTCCTTTGCTCAAGTAGGGATACTCAGAGCTGGCTGGCAGGACCATGTCTGGTGGGCTTTTTACTCTCCGAGGATGGAGACTCCACAGCCTTTCTGGGCAACCTGTGCCAGTGTTTAGCCACCCTCACAGTGAGGAAAAAAAAAAAAAAAAAAGTTTCCAGATAGTCTGAGGGATCTTCCAGTATATCAGCTTGTGCTTCTTGCCTCTGATCCTGTCACTGGACACCATTAGGCAGAGCCTGGCTCCTGTTGGCACTCTCCCTTCAGGCATTTATATACGTTGATGAGCTCCCTTTTAGCCTCCTTCAGATTGAACAGCCCCACCTCCCTCAGCCTTTCCTCATAGGAGAGTTGCTCAAAAAAAAGTATTTATGAACATATCAACAGAAGGACTCTTGACAGTAACATACCTGATTTGTCAGTTTTTGTCAGTGAAAGCGTTTACTGAGTGCAACAGAGGAATCATGACCCCCAGGTAAGAGTAGAGAATTTAATTGATTGCTTATATAATAAACCTTATTGTGTTTAGTGGTTAATTTTGCAAAACTTTTAAAGAATTTTCTGGAATTCCTTAGAATTCCTTTAAAATACTTCCTGCTCATTCTTATGAATGTATCTGCCTTTTCACTAATTCTATTTGAAGGTTTGCTTACAAATAAGCTTTGCCTATTTTCACAGCATATTTCATTCATTTCTATTTCACACTGAATGAAAGTGATTAATAACATTGGTAGCTTAAAGTACTGCATGTACTGAACAATTCATGCTAGAGTTATGGGGAAAGTCGCTAAAAAACTTAGCAGTGGAAATGTTTTCAGCAGTGAAGTTTTGAATTAACACGAATGTAAAAGTTGCCTAAAGTTAGGTGATGTTTTGTGTAGAACCTAGCAAGTGCTTCTTGCTCCCTGAAGGCCAGCTCGTGTTCAGCTCCTGAGGATCAGGTTACTAAGCTGTGGTTTGACTGCCTTTCTGACTGTAACCAGGAGATTGCTGCTCCCAGTAAATTATTACTGCCTGTCCCCGTGAGGGTTGTTGCCTTCCTTGGATGTGCTGGGATGACAGTGACACCTTGTCACTTTGTAAACCTGTCCTGTTAAAATTATCTTTGTTTGAACAAATCATGTATCTCCTGCTCCTAATTCCACTGTTAAAATGTTTAGGCTAGTACAGCTGATTCTAGCAGAAACAAGTTAACAAGTTTCTGCCTTGCTCAGAATGAAGGCAGACTCAAATGGATGGTAGTTTGGGATTAGGTTAAAGGGGTATGAGAAAAAACTCAAGCAACCAAAGCTGATAAACTTTTAACTTATTTACAGCTGAACTAGTATTTGACAGAAACTTTGAGAGAGATTTAGGTACTTAATTTAGGCTGATTTGGATACCTAATTTAGCTTTTGAAAGTCAGTTCTGAGTGCCATCTGTTTACAGTGTGTCCTTATCAAAGCATTTGAAGAACATGATTAACCAAATACTCTTTAAATTTATTTCATCCACAAAATAGATCCCCTTTGTATGGGTGTGGTTTTTCACCAAAAATGGTCTCCCCCTTCTCCAGCATATAAATTTACAGTAGCTTCTTGCAACATTGATACTGTAAATTTTTAAAAGCTTTGAGACTTGGAGTGAGTGTATAGTTGGCAGGGCTTTTATTGCATTATGGAGTGCATCACTGTGGAGGCAAAGGTGTTGTTTTCTGTGACTCTGCAGGCCACTGCTGTTTAGAGAAGATTATTCCCAGGGTCTTTACCTCCCTGTGAGCATAATAGATAGGGAGAAGTTGCTACAAGTTGACTTCCTAAACTTGGGGCTTATTGTCAGTTAATCCTGTTTTATTTGATCACCTAAGATCTGACACTGCTAATGCTGTAAACCTGGAAATTTATGTATGTTGTCATGTTTATGATTTTTTTACTGATATCTTGAAAAGTTTAATGGAAGTTTAAAAATAAGGCTGTTATCAATGTACACACATTTGTCCATCATCCTGGTTTTTGTATCAGAACTGTGTAGGAAGCATACTGAATAATGCTTCACTGTTGAGAGATGGATTCTTTAATTGATACTTAGTTATGGCTTTCAGTACACACAGGGTTAAGTGAAAAGGTTGTGGTAATATCTAGTGAACTTTTTTCCTTTTAATGTGCTCATTAGCAGTGGCAAGTGCAGGTTTTAGCACATCTCAGTAATTTACATTTCATTGCTGAGTGGCTGCCCTTGTTCAAGAGTTGTTTTTAAGCCTGATGAATATACTTGTGTTTGGAATAAACTGAGTAGAAGAATTGAAAGCCAAATACCCTGCCAGGATTTTCAATTGGTGCTGAAGTTTCTAGTGGGCCACTGATTAGTAATGCATGAAGCAGCAGAAAAATGCAATGATGATGTCTAGAAAGGTTCCTTCAGGTAGATTTACCCTCAAACCCCTCTTCTTTTGTAACTACCTTTACGATAATTTTTCTCAAAATTTCTTCTTTAGCAGGCCTTCTCTTAATACAAAAACGTGGTACATTGGATAGACATCCCAACTAAGTTACTTATTTAGAAGTGATACAGAAGAGTAATGCTTGTGCAATGAGTCCTAGAAACAGACGATCTTTCAGGCTTTGCAGTTTCCTGCTCTCAGATCATGATGATAGGGAATCTCAGTGAATATTCCCTCTTGTACTTTCTTCTTTCCTCTGCCTCATCTCCTACTGACTGGCTTGAAGATGTGTGGTTCACTGCAGTAATGGCAAATATATGTGTGTTGGGATGCAGTAACATCGTGGCTGGCAATTCACATGCAAAATAAAGGTTGCTTTTGGAGGAAAATTGATGCTTTTATGTAACAACAGCTTAGTTTGGTAATAAAACCATATGATTAGCTAAATGTATTCTTGATGGAGTGATATTCTTGCTATTTTCCAGGCTACTCCATTTTCAGAGCACTATGTGGAAACTTACACTGTGAAATTATACTTTCCTTTGTAGAGGGGCCTGCATATATTTTCTGTCTGAAAGGATAGATATTGCTGAATTTACATATGTACACGGACAAGGAAGCATTTTTATTCCGGATGCCTGTTAGGATCATACTGACATGTTCTTCAGAGCTCTTGCAAAAGAGTACTGGTGCTTACTCTTTCCCAGTTTCACTCTTAGGTAATGTGAACACTGTTTATATTCAAGTTACTTATTATACAGTTTGTGGGTGGGGAATGCATTAAACTTTTAGAATGGGGGGCAAACCAGCAAAAGATATTCCAGAACATTCTTGTGAATAAAACCTGCCAGTTTATTGTGTAAGAATTTGTTAACCCTTTTATTACCCTATCTGAACATTGGGTGCACGTATTTAAATGAGAATGTTTGTAGAAAGTAGAGCCATTTGATTATTTTTCACATGCTGAAAATATTTTTATAGCTGCCTTGGTCAGGTTTGGAATTCATATTGTTAATTTGCAAAATAGCTATTTGGGTTGTCTGGGAAGGCTGTGTCCTTTACCTTTCCTGTCATGGAGCTATCTGCAATGGTAATTCAATGATTGAGATCATGATTAGACAACAAACACTAGTTTAAGTTAACAAGTAGTAAAGTATCTAAGGACGTTACTGGAAAAACATTCTTGATTGTGAGCCACAATTTTTTTTCATGGTTTGTTATAACAAAACCTGAGGAAAATTATGCTTTTTCGTGGGGAAAAAACCCAAAACAACAGAACAACCAAGCTTGTGTGAGATATTTTGCCTCCTGGCTAGGACACTTGTATATTTCTCTAAGAAATCTGGAGATACTTGCCTGGCAAAGTCGTTGAGACTAGCAAACAGTTGAGGTTGCCCCAGTAGAACTTTCACAAAAGTGGGGAGAACATTTTATCCTTTAAACTTTAGAAGGGTTTTAATTTCTTTTTCAGTGACAACTGAAAACATAAAGTATTTGCAGATTGTCTTAGAACTAGACTGTGGTTCTGAAAGGATCAAATGGAGAGGGGGGCTAAGAGTGCTTTCAATGAAGATTTCTTCTTGGAGGTTTATGGTTGGGCAGACTTCTGGGCTGGGGGCTAAATGTCTACTGAATAGGTCCTCTAGCTCTCACCTACTCCTGCCTGGCTGAATGTGCTTCCTGATGGCTAACAAAGCATATCCTGTGGCTGTGGTGGGTGCCCCTGCCCTCCCTAGTCATTCAAGCAATGAAGTTGTGTCCTAAGGCACTGTTTATTGTATATATTTGTGTGCAGGGTTGTGCAGTTGTTAAAGGCAGGAGAACTGTTTGCCTTCTGGATCATATGACTTTCTGGAGCATTGATCCACATCTTGATTGAGCATCTTGTACCTTCCTGTATGTGCTCTGATTGGAATAGATTTATAACTGTGAATGCTGGGGCAAAGCTGTTACCACACTAGAGGTGGTTCTGAGTACACGAATGATCCTTTGTTCTTTGGACCAGGATCTGATCTCAAAATGTAGGATGTTCCTACAGGTTAGTAATTTAGCTGTTTTTTGGGGAAGGAGTTGCTTGTTCTCTTACTTTAAATTTAGATTTGGCTTTCTATGGAGCAAGAAGCAGATTCAGGTCAGACAAATTGTTACAGCCCATAACTGTATTTGTCTTCAAGGAGATTTTTGGTAGCAGGCATGTAGGGAATTCAACACCCATGTGGCCCATACTGCAATGTTCAAAGGATAATTTTCAAGTCGCTCAAGTTAAGTAGTTGGTATTGCGACATATGTGTTATTTCAGGCATTAATTATTGTATCCCAAACTGTGATTAAAAAACTTTGGTCTTTGGGAAGACAGTAAGTATATGTAAGTTAGGAATGAGTTTAGGAAGCCAGAGAATAATAAATATATGGCATATGGCAATCTCTTATTTTCAGTGTATAGTTCTATTCTGCCTGCAGGAAGAACATTATTTTAAGGTGGTACCAAACTGAAACACTTGAATTTTGTAAGACTGGTACTTTTTTCATAGGTTCTGTTTTAATAATGTAGATATAAATAATTCCCATAGCAGCCATATTATAAAACTGTGACGAGTTTTGATAAATGCCTATAATGGACTATGCAAATACTGTGTGAACCATTGCATGTACAAAAGCTGAAAGTACATTATGTCTGTATCTGGAGAACATGCCTCTCAGCACAAAAAGGTTGCTCAGGAATCCCATGTGTAAATTTGCTTTTCAAAGGCAGGCAGCAGGTGTGCTGCAGAGTGGAGCTTCCATCTATCCCATCAAGAGAAGTTGTTTAATTTGCTCAGGCTGGAATTCAGGAAGAATAAGTTCCTTGCCTGGACTTTAGGGCAAGGCATCTTGCTGGCAAGCTGTGCTTAATTTTAAATTCAAAACTACCACACTAAAATAATATCAGGCTATTTAAAAACAACTTACTCAAAAGGTAAAAAAATGCCTGAATGAAGACTTCCATTTGGGTCTTGTGTGTGTGTGTAGGCGTTGACACAGTTTTATATTACATAGTTGCTTGCTTGTTTATATGGGACTCTCACCTTACTTGGAGGTTGAGTATTTCTTTGTGTTCACTCTTCAGTATTTGGTTCAGACAGTATTCAGACCTTGCACTGGGCATGTGTATATTTAATTTATCTGGGAAACTTTGTCCATTTCTATTGTATTTGTGAATTTATATATGTTAATGTATTTCTTCTCCAAATATCTTGTTGCTCTTGAGGTGAACAGGAGAGTCTCCTGTCCTGCTACTTCCTTGCATGTTTTTTTTGTCTTTGTGTTCAAGAATGTCATGGCTTTTTATCTAGAAGGCACAGGAAGCTCAAGAGATAAGTGGCCTTTTTTACAGTTATTTCTAGCTCTAAGGAGCAATTTCAGATGGTCAGGGCATTCTCATGGGTGGAGTGTGCTCTGATTGTAATGAGCTTTCGTAGTATCTGACAGCTAGACTCTCCCTAGAAAGTGATGCAAATTGAGGTTTTCCATGGCTTATGAACTGAAATATGGCTAACCTTTTCATGAGAGTAGTCATGGCTTTATTTATGATATATCATGCTTAGCATGGTACAGTGTGGCTTCCATTCTGCTTTCATAGTTGTTAACTGAAGCCTCCCAGCTGCTGAATGAAACTCCTTTTCATCTTATTGTGAATAACACTTTAAACAGTATTACCACTGTTCTTTCTGAACTCTTTTTACTGAAAGTTCTAGCCTTTTGCAGATGCTGAGAGAAATTCTTGTACAAGAAATCTTCGGAGTGAAAGACTGGAGTCCAGTGAGGTAGAATTTGACAAATGTAAATTCAAGTCTGGAGTCCAGTGAGGTAGAATTTGACAAATGTAAATTCAAGTAAGGGTTTCCAAAGAGTGAATAAAGGGCACTCTGGGTTCTGCTCTTGTATAGACTGTCTCTAACTTTCTACTATGCCTTATACCAAAATGTCTGTGTGATAAGAAATTAATGGTTTAGCTACAAGATTTTGTTTCAGATGCGTTACATTGTGTAGTAGATTATAATTCTGTCTTCTTTTGGTTTACAAAAGGTTTTGGGTTTTTTTGTGTGTTTAGTTATTTCCAACCATAGAAAACACTTTTCCTGTCATTTCAGTTCTTGATAACTTTAGGCTTCATTGCCTCTGTGCATTTTTCAAATTATTAGTTTCCTAATGCTTACAGCTTTAATTTACCCCCTACTGGTATCTTTAAATAGATTTTCAGAATTTTGAAAGTGGGCTACTATAGTTGTATTTCAGTATTGGTCCTGACTGACACAGAATTTCTCAAGTAGCCTTCACATTTAAAGGGATGGGAGGTTCAAACAACTCCTACAGCAAGATGCCGAAGATTCTCTTAAATAAATTTGTATTTGATTTCTTAGAATGTTTTTTCTTTGATTATTTCTCGTAATTTGCCTGTTGCTTTTGCATGTACTTTTCTCTCAGATGTAACTTAAATATGTTAATTTCAGTATCTGTTCTTCTAATGCAATATACTTAATGTTAAAGCATTTGCTTTGTTTAGAAAATAACAGATACAAATCTGACACACTGCTTGCCTCACAGCACCAAAATATCCATAAAGGATGGCTTAAAGAGTTGAGTGCACATATTGTATCCATGGATGAGTGTATTACTGCATGTTTGCACATTATGTTCTAAATATAATTTAGGCTGTTTTAGCTCCAAGTGCCAGAAAACTACAGAACTATTTTTCTTTGAATTTACAGTTTGAATTTTCCATTACTTAAAATTGAAGCAGTGATAAAATACCTGTAGTATGTTCATGCGTGGACTATAGTCTATATAACTTTGAATCATTTAGCATTCTGCCACGTTTCTGTGGAAAAAGTATCATTCATGATCCTTCAGAATGAGGCATTCTTCTTGCAGTTAAACCCCAGTGTTATCTTTCCCTCTCCCTCTTGAATCTGATTTCTGGCAGATTTTCTTTTTTCCAGTTTCTGACTACTGTGTGATTTAGGGGAAGTACACAAATATGTTTTAATATTTCCACAGTACAGGAGACTAGGAAATTTGTGACCAAAATTTAAAACCAATTAAAGAGCAGCAGAAAAGGGGATGGAAAAACCCTACCAACCCAATCTCCCAAAAGTTCTTGTCTGTGTATTAAGATTTCAGTCCAAATAATTCTTTAAAAGCATGCATTGTCAGTGCAGGAATGGTTTCCTGAGTCTGTGACTCCATCAATGAAATACTTAATATGCCATGTATTCTCAATGTCATGTAATGGCACATCAGTCTTGATAGACAGTACTATAAAAGTGCAACCATTGCAACTGCCTTTGAAAAACAATGAAAGAAAACAGAGCCTTTAGGAGCAAGAAAATCTTATTCCCTTTTAAGGAGTTTCTAGCGTAGCATGTTTATATCTTGGTCTGGTGGAGTGAAATAAAATCTGATGATTGGATTCCATTCTAGGAGTGACAAATCTTCCTAAAATATTTGGACTGAAAGCTACTGCAGGGATAACTTAGAGTAGTTGAAATGGAGACGGAACTTGCCTAATGAAAAGCCTAGGTAATGATTAGGTTTCAGCATGGATAAATAAAACTTTGTAGTCTGTGTTCCTGTGATAGTTGAATGCCAGTGATACAAGTAATGTAAAATAATTATTGTCACTATTAATTATTGTCACTATTACCCTTATTTGAGTATAAGACTCCTGGTTCGATCTTGTATTTCCCTATATGAGATATCTGGAGTTTGGCCTTTGTTGCTGTCTTGTAACAAAATTATAAGCCTGAAATTTCTCATTCATGTTGGATTGTATTTTGAGGATTGCAGTGAAAGCTACAGGTATCACTGTAATGTAGTAGCTTATGCTAGTTATTCCAGAACAGAGATTGGTCAGGATGCTGTACAAAAACTTGAACCTCAGTCTTAAAATTGTCACAAAGCTCTTACCTTACAACTTTGAAGTTAGCTTTTGAGTGGTAATTTTTTTTTAAAGAATAGAAAACAACTGAGCTACTTTGGTGAGCAGGAAAGGAAATGCTATTAGGTGTCAAGAAGTTGGTATGTTTTGCTGCTTTTTTGAATTGTGTGCTTTAAAGGAATTTAGCATTCAGCTACATTGTCTGCATTGTAATAGCTGGTAATGGAAGTTCTTCCTTAAAACCAGGATCCAGGGTGATCTTCCAGGGACTTTTGAAACAGCTCAGATGTCACGTTATTAAAAAAAAAAAGTCTGAACTGTTTATATACTATAAGTTTTCATTCCTAAGGCAGCTGGTATTTAATGGATAATAATGTTTATACATAAATATGATAGTTAAGGGTCTTAATTCTCCATGCCTTTCTAAAAATTAAACTGGCTATGAAGCTATATATAAACTATGTGATGTATATATTCCTTTTTGGATTACAAAAGCTTTTATAATATTAATAAGTGGTATAAGTATTTGGACCAAGAGAAGAATGTTTAATGTATTGAACATTGTCAAATTAATTTTTCCTCAGGGGTTAAAACAACAGGTTCAAATTTCTTGTGGAATTGGAGCTCCATATATGTGAGTGAGTAAAACAGAAGCTGTCCTTTCACCAAGGTATTCAGCCTGTTCATGAAAAGGTGTGGTAAATTGACCATAACTAACTATTATTAGACAGCAGAAATGTAAAATACCTTTAAAAATCTATAGGCTTGCATAAACCAGTTGAGAGACAACACGTTGAAAGAAGACCTTGGGGTTATAGAGTGAATGTAGTTTTAATTTTGTGAACGGCAAGAACTCGTCTGAACCATTCATATATCCGCAATGAAGAGATTTGCTGCTTGCACAAAGGTCACTCTGTGTGTTTTCTGATCTAATGTTGAAGAATAAGTAGCAGTGAAGATGTAATCCTGGAGAAGAAAATTCAGTCCTGGAACTGAAGAAAATTTACTTGAAAGATCAAAGATAGAAAAAAAAACTTCAGTAACATTTTTTACATTTAAATAACTCTCCACTTTTTAAGTGTAATGATGGATATTGCAAATTATAATAAATGTAATTACCTTACAGTATCACTAATGTCTGTTGTTGACTTCATCTGTATTACAGCAAAATCCAAAGAACCTAATTATGCTCACCGCATCCCCATTGTGCTCCGTGTCATGTGCACATGTGTAGTGAAAAGCTGGTTTATGCCTTTCCCCCTTCCTCCAATTCTGTTAGCATCTGAAGAAAAATAAAAAGGAATAAGCTAAAAAAATAAGTGGAGGAGAAAAACCTGGGGCTCCAAATGGAAAACCTTAATGCCTGCAACCACAAAAAGATCTCAGTCCTCACCATTCTTTAAAAAATGGAGACATGCAAGCAGTCCTTATGGCTGGGTATAGCAGTATTTAAAGGTACAGGAGTTTGTCTCTCCTCTTTTCAGTTACCTGTCAAGCTTCTGTAGTGGAAAGAGTCTTGTGCTCTCCATTAATAGCAGCTTTTCAACATAAAAGTTGTTTAAAATGTGACCAGCAAAGGCCAAGAATTATGATGCAATATGATGCTTTTGTGATGCAATGTAAGCTTAAGAGACTACTTAATGTAACTTTTGTTTTCTTAAAGAATAAGCTCTTTATATAAATTCATAAAACCCCACAGATTTAGGGACCTGATATCTGTACTGTAGTCCTTAAAATAAGAAGGCATGGTTGCCTGGAAAAGTCACAATATTGGTCTTGGTTTCTATATTTTTGGAACTTTCCCTTCCTATACATAATATTTTTGAATTCTTTTGGAATGTATATATATTCAGAGTGGAAAACATTATTTATTCCAGACATGAGTTAATGAGTTCCTTATTTTCACATTTCTTTCCTGAAAATCTTGGGAGCCAGGATCTTTGTTTGTTTGTTCTTCTAAAAGAAGTCAGTCCCAAGCACCAGCTCTAGTTCGTAAGTACTTTTCCGTAGGTGAATATCTTCTGCCGAATTACCTATTTTTTTCCCTGGCTAGCTCCCTTGTCAGTTGAAATTTAGTTTTGTTTTTTTATGTTTTAATTTCCAATTTGTTGGAGAGATGATGAGCATCAATTTTACACACAGAGATTAATAAATACATGCTTTAGATTGTGTTTTTGTTCAAAAATATACACAGACTGAAACTTGGAGAGAGAAAAGGAGTAAATTTAACTTGTCTCCAAGCAGCCAATGAAATCTTTTATTGCAATGAACGTAGAGAGATCATTGTGACACCATATTTAAAATATTGACTTATTTCTCACTGAAAGTGGTGATTCGTGCTTATTTTAAAACTTTGCCAAGCTAGTCCTTTACATTCATAGTATCATTCTTACTTTGTATCCACTTGAGATTGTGACAATTCAAGTAGAGCCTGAAGTATGAGGCTTGGGGAAGGAGTTCTGCTGATATAGAACTCTTTTTTCAGCAATAGCTCTGCAACTTGTCAAAATTTCTAACTTGGAGCAAGTCTTTCCCATCTTTCAGGTGATTAAGGACGTACTTGTTTTGAAATTGAGAAAGATAGTTATTTTAACAAGTGATTAACAGGCAGTGTTAATTTTTTTAGACGTTTCAATGATGGGACCAGTTACTGTTTAGGAGGATGCTATAGAGCTTGCATGGTAAATTCCTTTCTGCCCTAGCCTTTCCTCCTCCTGGGACTCCTAAGTGAATGTTTGAAGTCCTGCCCTAGCTCCTGCTGCCAGTGGTACTTGAGTTACTCCTACAAAGCAAGGGATGAGAGCCATAATACCACCTTACATCTTGTGCAACTGCAGAGATGCAGTTTCATAATCTCTATAAACAAAAGTTTTTCTGCTGTTGTAAATAAATGTTGGCCCTGGTCACTTGTTCCTGCCATCTCCCTTGTGCTGGGACTAGTATTTATGTAGTCATCTGGAGCAAACTTAAAAGTAATCTGGAAAGAGAAGTTACCAAAATGCGATGGCCGAGGTGTGAAAAATGAAAAGCCTAGAGGTCAGGATCCCACTTTGTTGTGGCAGAATTACATTCTGGCTTTGTTACCATGGTAGAGGACTTCTCACTGTTGATAGCTAAATTTCCTCTTGGGCTGAGCCCATCAGAACAAGCCTTTTGCTGTTACTTGATGTATTGTTAGCAGGTGACCACAAGGATGATGGAGCTTTGAGATTGTAATATTGGCCTTTCAAGGGTGAGAGCCTGTTGGGATTAGAGTTGCTTTGCCGTGCTGTGCTTGTTCTCTGGATACATTTTTGCTGTGATGCAGTTGTGGTCTCTTCTTGTCTCTTTGGCCCTCTTCTTTGGTGCAGGTGGTAAAATGTAGCCTTTTGTATATACTTATAGATGCTTTTTTAACTGCTTATGTCTCAGAATGTATTCTACCTTTAAGGGTTTTTTTTTCCTGTAGCTTTGAGGAGCATGTAGTTGCGCATATCTTTTTCAGCATTCAATTTGCAGGTGAAAACCCAGTTTACTGAGAATTTTGAGGTAATCCTAGCTCAGCACATAAATTGGAGATTGGATTTCTGGAACTTGTTGCATCTCACCATTTTTGTGTAGCTTAGCTGAACTATGAAAGTAGAAAACATTTCCAGGGTACCGTGGTCTTATTTACAATCTTACGCAGTTCTGAGACGTGTCTGCATCAAAATGAAACATATATTTCATTTTCACATTTGATAGTTTTCTAGTTTCTGTTTATCCTAGTATCATGCCTCTCTTGCCTTTGAAAAGAAATAAATACCAACTTTTCCAGAAAGATTGCCTTAATTTAACAGGCTGATTCCCTCTACAGGCTAAAATTTTGAAATTTAGGGCCTGTAACTGTTTAAGCGTGCTTAATTTCAAGCACATGCTTATTTACAGGATCCAGATTTGTTTGTCTAATTACTTTATAGCATGAGTGAAGCCAGACTGTCCAACTCTCAGGCCCATCTGTTGGGAAGGGGAAGGAGGAACTTGACTGTGTCTGTTCCAAAAAGCTGTTTCACCAGATGAAATTTGTTTCAGATTCTGAGTTGGTGTTATTCAGGAATACGTGGTGGATACTTTTGTCATAATATATTATCCTGAGCTCAGAATGGTTGTGGTTCATGGGAGCAGGACCACGAAGACATCTCATGGATTGCTTCATTTTAAGTGCCTGTAAATTCTCTGGTGCAACATATTGAAACAATTTATTGGCTTGTTTTATTTATGATGCTGAGATAGTGAGAGGTTGTTGTCCCAAAGCTGTAGCATTTTGAATGATGTAATATTTCCCGCCCATCACATTTTGTTCCATGGGTTTGAATGTGCCAAATTCCACTGTTACTCATGCTAGCCAAGAAATATAACTTACACATACTTTGAAAATAATTTGAAACTTTTATAATTTTCAGTGGTGTTTATTTTCACATGTAGTTTTTTGCCTTCAGTGTAAAAATAAAATTAAATGGCCAAATCTGCATATTTCATTCATGTAAGAATATATGTGAGTAAAAACAGGACTTGGTGGAAAACTCCAAATTTGTATATAAGAGTATGCAAGTCCTATTACTTGAAGATAATAAAATTAGGAATAATAGTTTTCTTTTAAGTTTGGCTACAAAAGCACCTGAACCATTTTTCTTAATTTTATTTGAACATCCACGTTTAAGAGGACAACATAATCACACACATCTCTGCCCATAGTATCTAATGTAAACTTCATATAAGTAGAGCAAAAATAGAAACTGGAGGGAGAGCTATGTACATTGATGGTTAAAACATATAGGGGAAAAAAAATTTTCTGAGAGTGATTTCCAAGGGGGGGAAAAAAATCAATGAATTTTTCATTTACTTAAATGTAGTTGGGCCTCTCTTGGTGGGCAGCTGTAAGAGCTAGTTATCTTTCATTACAGGGTAATTAATCTACAGTTTTCTCCAAGGAACTGTGTGTAGGATTTGAGTAAGAACATCTCTTAGTAATACTACTACATGCATCTTTTTGCAAAGAAGCAGTGAAGGAGACAAGACAGAATGTGCTTCATGGAATGGTGTCTTTGTACATACGTTATCCCGTATGTACACTAGTGCTTGCTCAGCTGATGAGAGGATGTCACAGAAGTGCTCCCTTACCATCCTCTCTGATGGTAACTGCTTCTCCCAACTTCTTCCATGCCTGTGCTGGTGTAGGGAGTTCCCTCTTGTCTCTGCTTGCCCCCCAGCTGTGTTTTCCTAGCACATGCTGTATCCTGTGTTGACTTAAGACAATTGGATAAGCTTGCCTTCCAGAGATGAGAACCCTTAGATTTTTTTTTTAAACAATTATTTCATTGATCTAATGGTTATTACTTGTCTACAAAGCTAAAGGAACAGTATACTTTAGTACAGATGTAGAAATGAATGGCTAGAGATATCAGTACCACCAGTTACTAGAGAAGAAAGATCAGTATGACAAGGCTCTGCTTTCTCTTAAAGAAATGGATGTTGTTAGATTCAAGATACCTATCCCTTTATCTCAGACAAAATATGTAGGTCTTGTCTATTTTGTGACAAGGCTTGTGCCAGGCTGTCTCTGCTTTTAGTTGCTGTCCCTCTCCAGAGGTTATGATCTTCCTGATATTCTTCACCTAGCTCTGTGGAGTAAATGAGTTTAGAAAGGAACTTGGGAGACTAGTCACTTTCTTGAGGAGGCATCAGCTGGAATGAGTTGCTTAGGTTCATATCTAGTTTAGTTTAGAATATCTCTAAGGATGGAGACTCCACAGCCTCTCTCAGCTACGCATTCCTGTGTTTGATCATCATCTTCCAATATTCCTTGCCTTTCTAGATTGCAGCTATGTCACATGTGTCTCATCACCATTACCATGACAGTACCTTTGTAACTCCCAGGTTTTCCCTGCTAGTGCCTGCTGCAGACATCTCTGGTCACAAATGTAGTTTTCAGTCAGCCTCCCTCCACCTTTCCTGTATGCTTTCCCCCACGTGCCCTATTAAATGTCTGGTGACAGTGTATTTGTTGACAGTTTGTCCCTACTGCTGTTAACCCTTCTTGGGACTGTCCCTCAAAATCCTCTAAGCATCCCCTGCCCCTTGAGCTATTTTTAGCTCATGTGGTTCCCAAACTGCTGCACAGCTGCTGCTTGTGGCATAAGAATTGGGAGGAATTGTGCCCTGGGGTGGGGGTACTGACTCTTTGGGTCACTACTCTGTCACAGTTACTGTGACCTATAGGACAACATCCCATCCTTGGGTTTTATAATAACTTTATGCTTGAGCAGCTGTTGCCCCAGTCCTATCCTTCCCTTACTTGTGTGATGTTTTGTGTTTTTTTAGTAATTAGAGGGTCAATATGTCCGGGCTTTGGTGGAAGACAGTCTGTTGGTTTAGTGAATTAAAACCTGGTTTGGTGTGATGATGACAAACAAACAAAACCATAAACAAATATGTGCCCATGCACATTTTGTTACTGATATTTACTGCTTCTTTGGTTCTTAAATAATTGCGATTAATGTAACTGACCAAGTCATATTTGTTTTTTCATAAATATGCATGTTTATAATTTAGTGGTTTTTTGAGTGCTAGAAATTAAATTTAATGCTGTTTAATGACTCTTCTTGTGGGAATATAACTCCAGTTTACTAACAAGATGTAGATGCTTCCACTTTTTTGAAGTGAACTTGATGGTTTGCTCTGCGTTTTCTAGTGTAGTTTAGGGAGTCTTTATAAACTCTCCGAAGGTCTTCAAAATGGTCTTTATCAAACGTTTGATGATGGCTATTTCTGTTGACACAGTAGCACTTGTCTAAATATCAGCAATTTAAGCTATTTGACAGGAAGTAAATTAGTAACCTTGCGAGGACAGTGACAGTGGTGAGGATTTTTAAGTCCACTGGCCGGCTGAGAAAAGGGCAGTGTAGGTCAGAATGGCATTACCCATGTTGGAATTTGGTTAGGGCAATGGGCTTTTAACAGTCTTGTTTTTACCAAGAATGTTGCTTATTAGGTGTCCTTGTCTGTTACAATGTTTGAAGCTCTTTTTCAATGTAGTTATTAGAGAAGATCATTATTAGGAAGATAATTCCAGGATCACTTACCTTCCTGGCTGTCAAAACTAGGGTTCCTTATGCTTAAATCATCAGTAAATTCAGGGTCGTGTGATCTTGGACAGTCATCATAAGTTTTCATTTGATTTCTGAATGTGCAATATAAATATAATTATAGTCACCTAACATTGAAAGCATTGTAGAATGTCTGGAAAAATACCAGACAGATTTTATTCAACACACAGGCATATAATTAATACCCTTTGACTGCAAGCTCAATGTAACATCTAAGTAACACAGTGCTAATTTTTCATTACTCATTCACTTCTAAATATATTCTCATGTTTTGATTATTAGTTTGGCCTTCACTTTGGAAAACACAAGCTACAGTATTGCAAAGTGCACTTACTGATCAAGCTATATGTTTGTGTTCTCTGTTAATTTGAAAAGCTTCACCAGCAGCTTTAGGACAGGAGAAACAATATGGCTGTATTAAGAGTATGACTTGTGTCCATGCATTTTCATCATTTGCTCTAACACTGGAGTTTTTGAACTGTTTGTTATTCTATTTGCCTTCCCTACTGAACTTTCAGTTTGATACAGAAAATTTTGTACATGCCATAAACTTGGGTCTTTGGTAATGTGAGGTATTGCTTTGGCTAGAATGATGCTCCCCTGTTTTTCACTCTAATCACTGTCCATTTTTTTCTCCATGACTGCCTCGTTTTAATTTAGACTAATGTATATTTTTTGTTCAACATTTCATTGAGTACTTTCTGCCAAGCTGAAGGCTTTTTCCTCACTGAAAGCCCAATGGCCCAGTAAATAAAGTGCTACTAACTTTCTCTGCTGAATTCAATACAGTAATTCCCAGTGTTTTCCCCCCTCCAAACAAATTAAAAATATGTAGCTTGAATCCTAATTTTCAAAAAAGTAGAGAGCTAATACTCTCCAAGAGTAAACTGGTTGTGTTTTGAAAAGAAGTAGTTAATAGGTTTGACTAGTTGTGGCTCAAATGTATTCTTTAATTGATAAGATGTCCTTGCTTATCGATAAGTACTCCTCTTTCTTACCTTGCTAACATATTCAGGTTGGCTTTGTGCAACACTGGCATATTACATTTTAAACTAAGTTTGAATTAATGATTAGACAAATGCTGCTTTTACATCAGGGAAAATCCTGTGTGGTCATGCAACTGGTGGGACTATTTTTTGTTGCATGAAAAATGAAATTGTCTTCCTGAGGCTGGATGATTGGGAAGACTAAGATTACACTTGTGTTTGCCATTTCCTTTGTGCATACCTGATTTCTTCTCTTTATCTTCGTGTAATCAGCAGCTATATCCATTGCCAGGATCTAATTGAACTTAATGAAGAAAGAGGTTCTGCTGTTAAGCTTCTGCATTTTCTGCTCTTTGTGCTGCTCACTGGTGCTAAAAAGAGATGAGTTAACATAAACCTGAGTAGGCTGTTTAACCTTCTTTCTCTTCTGGAAATGTAGATGCAATAACATTTGCAGCTGAAAAGGCTCATTCGCAGTTTCTAATGTTTAAGGATGCAAATGAAGCATTTTGTCTTTTCTGTCGCCTGGAGGTGTTAAGCAAGGAAACAGAAAGAGGTTTCTAGGATTAGTTCCACAGATTTCTTTTATCATGTAAAAATCAAGGGTGATTTCAATGCCATGAAGTGAAGAAAAGCAATATGGAAACCATCCAGAGAAAATTCTTAAGTTTAGTTAGTTTCTCCCTAAATTTTCTGGGCATTGCTTACTACTGATATAGGTGACTACTCCAAACTCTTTCTAGTATACCAGGCCTAAGTTCCTGTGCCTCGGGTGGTGTCAATGTAGTGTTTCATATATGGTGAAGTAATTAATCACTTACAGTAGCATGTCATGCAAACTCCTGTATGTTCAAATTTTGTAGTTTGAATTGAGAAATGCTTCTGAACTCAGTTAATTCAATATTGTATTTAGGTTCTGGACAAATATAGAGACCATCTAAAGCCTTAAATTATTTCAAAATGAAATCATCAAGTAAGTGGTTGCTGATCAGATCCAAAGTGAAAACTTGTAAGTACAGAGCCACAGAGATGGTACTTGTTCTCAGTGTCTTGTGCTTTGAGCCCTTGGAAAAAGCTAACTCTGCTTCTTTTCACTTGCAAAGGTATGACTGGGAACAATGTCTTCCACTTACAGTATACACTATGAACTTTTTGGTAAAGGAGAGTTTTTAATTTCAAAATGCAGAATTAAATTGATGCAAGCACATTTACCCTTTGTACATATAATCCATGATAATAATAGTTCACAACTTGTATCTTTTTAAGGATAAAAAGATACAGTTGTCTACAGATCAGGCTGGTTCTTAGTTTTGACTTTGTAAATTTACCGCTTCTGTGGAATTAGAGGAGATGACTTTAAAGGTTATTTAAAAAACTGTTTTCCATGCAGCATTAGTGCTTAAGGTGATGCTGACTGTTTGGAGTTATTCTGGACGTTCCCTGATGTTTATGCAGAAGGTTGTGTATCTTTTCTGTGGTGTACAATTTTTTGGGCACTGGAGTTAAGTTGCTTTAGATACTGGCTTGGCAACTGTGCCTTTTGTTTAAACTGAGCTTTAGAGTAGCCTAACAAATTGAGTCTCTCTTTCCACCTCCAGTATTTCAATATACATATACTACATTTTAAAAAACATAATTATGCCTATCTCTATATATATTATATGTAGCTATATGCTGTTCCTGCATTATATTT
Organism: Brachypodius melanocephalos; assembly: GCA_013398615.1. NCBI lineage: Eukaryota > Metazoa > Chordata > Aves > Passeriformes > Pycnonotidae > Brachypodius > Brachypodius melanocephalos. Next base: position 45,665,533 of record VZSR01003803.1, read on the forward strand.
CCAGCCTGCTTTAAAGAAGGCATGTTTGGGGCCTGGATAAGACTTGTTTGATCCTGCAGAAGTTTGGCCTTGCTGGTAACTGATCAATGGATTTTCATGCCTCTGTGTATTTAAAACTATACTTTGGAGACAGGTGTTAACAGATTCATATCAGGGTTAAATAAATCGGTTAATATTTCCTAGAGTGATGGTTTAAAGGGAGTGTATTAACACATCTCCCGCCCCATGGTAAAGCTTAAACATGGAAATTGGCATCAGTTAGCTTATTTTCAAGTAAATGAGTGTATTCTAGGTTTTTGTGGTGGTGGAGTTTTTTTTTTTTTTCGGTTGTGTTTTTGTTGTTGTTGTTGTTGGTTGTTTGTGGTGGTTTTTTTTTGTTTTTTTGGGGTTTTTTTTGGGTATTGCTGCCCAGTAATTTTCTTATTTTTTTAACCTGTGATTGGAAAATGCTTTAGTGTCCTTTAAATTCAGTTTTAAGTGGGACAAACTTCTTGCAGCTGTGTTCAATTTTAGGTTAAGCCTGTTTATTCTGCTGACTTTTTTTTTTTCAAAGAAAACGCTTTCAGTGTGTTACTGTCTTTTACAGAATGTACTCCTGTTTGAGACAGTGAGTATGGATATTTAAAGTGGCACAGTGTAGTGTCACAGGTAGTGACATAGCTTGTGTGGGGAGCTCTGACCTCTACACTGTCATGTATTTTGGAGTCTAGTAACAGTTATAATTTTAGAATAGAATTTGGAAGAAACCATGAGATCTGACAGGCTGGGTGGCAAAGTTCCTTATCTTACTATATTTTATTGTTACTATAATTAATTATATTTATTATATATAATATAAATGTTTATTATTACAATATTTATTATTATATCCTTTATTATTAAATCTTTTATTATTATTTTCTTCCTTTTATTATTATCTTTATTATTATCTTCTCTGGAAGTTGTCTCACGCACTGTTACTTTTCCAACTGCCAATTTATTTTTTGCTTTTGAGGCTACTTGCTGACACAGTGTACCTGCCTTGTGCTTCTGCAGCTCAAGGTGATTGTAGTAATCCATCTTCTTCCAAAGACCTCAAACAAAACAAAAGGCAAACCTCTGTGGAAATAACTGCAGTAGTCAAAGGCAGGTGTAGTCAGAGAACAGTAGGATGCTACAGCCCTTCCCTTTTGCATATCTATGCTTTTGCTTACATCACATACTGTCTTCACTCTGCCATAAGCCTGTGCAGAAGGCTTTAATTTACTTCAGCATGGCTCATTTTGTAAAAATACTTGTTCTAATGAAGGATGGTACTTGTATGTGTTGTCCTTTCTCTCATGTGCTTTTGTGAAAATATGTGTGCATTGTAAAGATCCTTTGTCTTCAGAAGTTCTTTTTATTTCATTGTAAATGAGATTGGAGGAACTTTTCTTCACTGAACTGCTGGAAACTTACTGCTCTTGGTGATCCATGACAATACCTAGGCTTTTTACTGATTCAGGCCCTTTGCAGTTTAAAATTAAACAGCAGAGAATTAAATTTTCTGTTTATTGGTACTAAATTTGCAGGTTGATGCCTGCACGAATCATTGGCCACTCCTGTGTATGCTCTTAATTCTGAGCCTTCAAGAGAGCAGCAACAGGGCCCAGGCATTTGAGCTGATAGCTTATTTCTGTGCATCTAGCAGAAAGCTTCAGGATATTTTTTCGTGTCCACCACATTCTATCGTAGAGCATTTTACCAGTTTAGTATTTCCTAAGTTATTGAGTGGATGCTTCTTATTATAAATTCTTATAGTAGATTTCCTGGAGGGATTCCTTCCCAATGTTGAATGGAGAGTTCCTGAATTCTGAAGTGTTTTATGTACCCACCTTTTTCAACTAATGTCAGTGTGCCTGTGTTGGTGATAGTGTTTGTGCGTTTTTTGTGGGTTTTTTTTTTTTCCCTTTTTCCCAGGTACTACTCTTGAATCTTGTCTGTCTTTGGATGGTTCATCTGGATTTTTCTGTCCTGCTTGGTTTTTTCCTAGGTTGTTTGTACCTCTGTTGGACCTTCCTTTTGCTGCCAGCTCAGCTTTTCAGCTTTGTATTTAGCCCATGTGACTTAGAGGCTTTTTAGCCCAGCTGTCTATTCCCGTCATCTTTGAGGTGTACTGCTTATCTCCTCTGCTTTGTATATGTCTGCAGGCAGCTGCACATACAGGTTTGTGTCCTTCTGGTGATCTATGCTGATCCCAATTTTTCTGGAACACTGTGATTATCAGACTACTTGTGGCTACTCCCTTCTCCCTTGGGTCTGCCTCTGTGACTGGTTGTGTGTCAAGAGGGAGTAGAAAAATGGTGAAAGAATTAATCAGCTGCATGTAAGGATTTTATAGAAACCTTTCTAGTTTGTCCTGTGAAGAAAACTTCTCCTATGAAGAACTCCTTTGAAAAACAGACCTATTACAAAGTTTCTACTGGAGTTATTATGTGTGGACCTTCATCATCTTCCCGATAAATTCTTCAGTAAGTGTGGAAACTTCTGCTGCCCATGCTTGCTGATCTTGCTGTTCCCTCACTGCCTTCTTGCTTCAGTTTCTCTCCTGCCCCTAAGTTGTTGGAATACTTAACACCACATGTCAAAGTTGTTTTAAGCAGTGGCTTTGATGCTTCAAACTTGAGCCATTCTGTTATTCGAACAGTGATCCTCAAAGGAGCATCATGTTTGATTTTTAAAACCTTAAAACGGTAATGCAGATTTGACAAGAAGAGCAGGTCAAAATGGCAGCATGCAGCCACCCTCCAGAGCACCTCAAGAGTTTGAGGGTGTGCCATCCTCCCAAAGAAGGTTCTTGTTCCCAGTTGCATGCACCAGCAGCTTGTGGTCCTTCCTTCAGTGCCCATTAAGCTTCCCAGTTTAGCTCATTTTGTCTCATGAAAGTGATGGAAAACACTTCTTATACAAAAAAATAAGCCATTGTCTGCTGTGTTGGTTGGCTAAGTCAATGGAGGATGTTTAAGCCTGCCTTTAGAGAAGAGGGAGAGACAGGACTATGGGGAGGAGGGAGAATGAGGGAAGAGGAACTCCTCAGTCACTTGAGGGCTGTTACTGTCTTCTGTAGGTATCACTCTGAGCTGAAGATGTCATATGTAAGTCTGAATTAGAGAACCTATGATTCAGTGGCAGCATGCAACATATTGATTGGGTTCTCCTGTAAGTTTCATGAGCTTGTTTAAAAGCAGCTCTGTGTTTACATAGAAAATCTTATTTTCAATAAAGCAGAGCAGCTACAAATGCTTCTGAGATCTCTCTATCCTCTCAGACATTTCTTCCTCGGAGATGGGAAATACTTCCTTAAAACTAGTCATTTTCAGGTACTAGGGAATGAACAAGCACAAAGCCTGCATTATTGTCACTGCTTCTGTGTGGTAAGATAACCATAGGGGCTCTTCCACCTGGAAGCAGCTGTGCACTTGGAATATGTTTTGCCACATCAGCATGCTGTACGTGGAAAAATCCCCTCATCAAATGATCCTGAAAGAGAAAACTCGAGATTCTTGATAGCAGTGTTTTTGTACATGGCATATCTCATTGTTGGTTGAAGCTGCTCCTCTTAAGCTGATATTACATGCAGGTTCAGGTATCTTGGCTCGAATGAGGACACCAAAAACTGTTTAATTGTCCATAACTAACATAGTAAAAGCCAGAGAATAAGTTTTAATATCACTTGTTTTGTCTAAAGCTGAGTTGGAACTGTTCAATAATTTCCTGCAGCTCCAGGAGGCCTGGCAGTGAGTTGGCTGCTTTGCCACAGATTCATAAGCCCACAGAAGAGTGTATGTTGCCAAGTATACGTGTGTAGAAGTTGTTTATGCAGCTTTCTCTCCTTCATGCTTTCTATCTTTAGTTCTGCTTAGGCTGTCACTGAGACTGAATCTACTACTGACTGTATAATACAATGATTGTGAATGTCTACATTCATAATTTCCAGGAGGAGATGCAAAGAAAACTCCTCTTCTAGACTCAGTCTCTTCAGTTAGCTCAGGTCCACAGGAGTTTGTCAGATGGGCAGGTCCTTTCCAGATGTTGAGAGTATGATGACTTACATGGACATAGGTTTGTTTGGCCCACTCTGTTCCCAGAGAAGTCAGATGTTTGGCAGACTCTGACTGTGATGGTCACATAAACTCAATCACGAACTTCCCAAATGGATTTTCCAAATCTTGCCTTTGCTTGTTGTTCTTTGACACTGTGTTTAGTTTTTACTATATTAGGGGTCCTGTATTCCCTGAGGGTAGACTAAGGCTTTTGTGTGGCTTAAAAAAGACCAACCACCAAATCAAAAGGAAGGGAGAATAAACTGCTTGCATGACTATTAGACCTGTTGTTACTGCTTTCAAAAATAGTGGGCTGTTGGGGAAGACTCTTCTATATCTACTACTTAAGACAACTAAAAATTAACCTTTTTTTTGCACAAATTTATTATGAAATTTTTATTTTATAAAATATTCCTTATTATTTGCCTGTACCTTTGATTATGCAAAGTAGAGCAGTGATACACAGATATCACAGATGTTTCTAAACAAAGTGCTGGTGCATGTTTATGGTGAAACTTGATGTGTTTTCTGTAGCCAGATAGTTAGTCTTCAAGTCTGAAATATGCTGCTGAATGTATGGAGGAGTAACAGAAGTTTTGAAAGAACTTGTTTGGTATGCAGCGAGAAAGCTCGCGTATGTACAGTAGAGGTTTTAGTACTTGCTGCCACACTGACAAATCTGTGTGTGAGCAAACTGGTAAATCTTTGTGGCAGCTGAAGGTGTTGCCACCACATTCTTTCATATTTTTTTTGCATTTTCAGTATTGGGCAATGGACTTTTGAATGGATTGTTTAATACATTGTGAGAGTGTGGCTGATGAAGAAGCTGGGGTACTTTTCTAGTGAGGAACTGAAAAACTTTGGCAGAGGGCTTGAGCAAGCATCTATGAGTGATGGGGTATTAAATTACTGTAGCAAGACTTGCAAAACTTTGTTTAGTAGTGCCTTAAGCTGACAGAGTCTTTTTTTTTAATGTGCTTAACTGAAGTTAGTTGTGAGTCATGTCAGAGAATGCACACCTTTCCTGTGTAAGAGATGGTTAGACACTGCCTGGAAACCAGTAGAACCTCCTAGGTTTTATTAACTTACTTTTGATTTATGGATGTTGCAGAATCACATGGTTTTAGGTATCCTGTGATATCACATTGAGTTAAACTATTTTGTTTCAGATTGTTGAGAGAAATAACTGGCTGTGGTGACTGCTCCAGCTGACTGATGTTATGAGAGAATAGCTGGTGATACTATGCTATTGCTTGTTCACCATGAAAGAGCTGATCTGTGTAAGGTACAAAGGTTTGAAGCAATTAAAGCCAAAATCTGCATATGTAGACAAGTGCAGTTTGTAAATTCTGAGTTATGAAAAGTATACATTAAAAAAGGACAAAGATGTAGGTTGCAACAGGTGATATTTGCATTAGAGTAATGTGGATCTTCTGCACATCATCTGGTACTTAATTTTTAGTAAGTGGTATGGGCTGTGTCCATGTGGAATATTAACGCTCTGCAAGATTCATATAACAAATATATTGGATGCAGAGCTTAATTTCTCGGAATGGACTGCAGTGTTGCTTCTCAGCTGGTTCATTAATCTCTCCTGAATGGTACTGTTCTCTTCTTATCTAGCTATCTGGACAGGAGCATGGAAGTCCATGCCACAAATCAGGGAGATGGGACCATAGGTCAAGCATGATGTCCCTATGGGCATTTGGCTGGAAAGGTGCATGCTTGATGGTGCCATCAATGTAATTTTTACCCTCCCCTGTGGCCTCCAGTTTGAATGAAGATTTTTAATTTTCTGTCAGAACAAAGAGGAGAAAAGAGAAATACTGTAAGAGTATGGAAGTAGACTGCAAGCTGCAAGTCTGGGATGGCAGCAAAAGTTTTGAACCTGCTATCTTGACCTCTGGACATCTTGTGTTTTTGATGGCAAACTCTGAGAAGAAAGTGAGGAGGGGAAGCAATACATGATGAAGTTTGAAGTGGTATTGGTCACGATGCAAATGCCAGTGTTGTGGCAGAAACTGTGAAACATGGTGTTTCCAGGTTAGGAGTGATACAAGAGGGACAGCCTAAGCTCCACTTGTCAAATATGTAAACGATCCTTTTCCACAAGGCTTTTTGAGATTGGAATACAGTCTGATGACAGAAGAGAACTCTGCCCTACCTCTAAGTGTATGCAGGTACCTATTTGTGCCTCTTGTTTAGAGAGGAAAAGGTTGCTTCTGAAACAGTCAGCTCTAAACTTTGTGTCACTGTGGTTTCACACATCCTTGCTTTATTTGCTTTCTTCTTTAAAAAGTGAATTTCTTAAAGTGCCAAAGGGTCTAAAGGACTAAATAATTATAGATCTGCACCCTTGTTGTGGCATTCCCATCTCTTCCTTCTTATTGCAATCTTCTCAACTATCTAAGACAGCTGTTAATTGAGTTGTTAATTCCTGAGTTGCTAAGCCAAGAAGCCCAATGCAGTAGTGAAGAGGTGGGCAGAGATAAGCCCCCAGATGGTTCATTGTGAGTCAAAGCTAACAATCCTTTGATGTAGCAGAACTGATGCTCTGCATTTGGTTTGAGTGTCCTTGCACTGAGCTTCCTCGTGTGTCTGTAATGCTCATCTGATCTTTTCTGGATGATCTCTGTCACCGGATGGTATGAAATAATCTACACAGAGCTGCTGCTGTTGCACTGGTCCTGCTGGATTTCTGCTGACAGTGCAAATGGTGACTCCTGGGCATGTTGAGCGCTCTTGGCTCTTATAAGATCACAAATAGGAGGATGTTTCCCAACTTAAACATACTTTTCCTATGTTCTGGAATTGGATCATGTACGTGATCCATGGATCATCACATAAATACACAGAGCTTCAACAGATGACTTTTTATTGTTAGTGACTATATGGGTAGTGTCAGGAAAGTGTCAGACAAATGTGTGTCAGGAAAATAAAATACTAAGGCATAAATTGCGGTATTAGAAACTATTTGCCATTTTGTTAGTATTGGTATTAAGTTAGCTGCCCATTGGCTAGAGACAAGTTGTTGTTAGACATTTTTACAGATATCTTAGAACTGGGGAGAAGAAAATAAATGTAACTTGGAAAAATTGTGCAAGGCTTGATTTTTAAAAATATTTAATTTTTTTTTTAAATTCTAATCCCTTTCATCTTTTCTTTCCCCCTCCAGTACAAAAGATGTAAAGTTACCTGAAACATATGACTACTCACTATTGCATCAGTAATTTTCAGGGAATAATAATAACAATTCTGATAGAATTGCCTTTAACTTACTGTATGTAGTACTGACCTGAAGAGGTTTGAAAAAATGCCTCTGAATAACCTTGCTGAAGTTTATTGTTGGCATAGAGAAACAGGAGGAAGAAACATGCAGTTCAGTGTTTTACCTACATATTGATGCTGAAGTATTAAAACATTTTATGCTAACCCCTTTCCACATTATTACTGGAGAAGAGCTGCCTGAAAGCATCAGTGAAATGAGTGAGCATTAGTGAAATGTTATTTCACTTACTGCTTTATTTTCAAGGTTTTAAATATATTGAATAAAAGACTGCAGTTTCATTGTGATGCTTCATTGAGGTTTGGTTTTAGAAATACATCCTAAATAGAATTTTAAATTGTGTTATCATTTGGCAAGTGCATCTTTGTAAATCACTTTTGGTTATTTCAGTGGTGGATTAACAAGCCTCTGTTTTCTGAAGGGAAATTTCTAACTTTCAGGCCGGAGTACTTGCACTTGCAGCTGTTTTTCTCTGGCCTGGCTTTTGATTTATACAAATGCTAATTATAGGGCTTTGAATCTGTGTGTACACATAGTTTCACAAGGTCATACACATTTTTAATGAACTGTTTGAAATATTTATATATTGCTCTGTTGTTATGTAAAGAGATCACTGCCTTATAAGTTTTGTTACATTAGCTCAAAAGGAGACAAAAGTTAATAATAGTATCTGTATATAGAAAAGCTGATTTTTATTTTTGTCTCCTAAAGTTTTATCTTCATGGTCTTTGCAGGCATCAGAAGGTGTCACCTTCATTGGACCTGACACACATGCTATTCAAGCTATGGGAGACAAGATTGAAAGCAAATTGTTAGCCAAGAATGCAAAGGTCAACACGATCCCTGGCTTTGATGGAGTAGTCAAGGTGAGAAATCATTTAATTACTGTCTGCCCACTGTAGGAACAGTGTTTAAATCAAAGTACACCTATTGAAGGTCTGATGTAGAATCTAATTATAATTTCCTCTTCTTTTTCAGTAAAATATAATTAAAAATGGAGTACAGAGTTTTACTAACAAGAGAGCTTTGGAGAACAGGAGAAAGTCCTTGATAATAAATGATGTATTAGGAGTTCTTCAGTGGAGTGTCTAAAAATACTTTGCTTTAAATTTAACATGAAGGCAGGTAGATGTGTTAAATGTCAGGTGTGGATTTGACTTATTTGCACATCTTTACGTTTCTCAGGTCTTCTTGTTGGCCAAGATCTTGACAGCTCTGAGTTAAACAAAGTTTGTTAAATTGTGTGAAGGTGCCATTTTGTGGTCTGCTCTGATGGTGCATATTTCCATGTGTTGAAAAATTCAGGTTGAGGATGGGATGGGGGGAATTTGGTGGCTCTTTATCAGAATCTACAGCCAATACTCTTTGTGTGGTTTTTAGAAGGAATGTCTCCCAACAGTTTTGTAAAAAAAATTTGTTGTTTCTTTATAGTTTGTAAGATTAAATAAAGTATATCTTTGTTTTTATTTTCTGCTATAGTGATGGTGTTGGGCTCTTACAAGCTTTCCTGTGTGTCTTAATATATTGTCTATGTTAATGTAGTTAAATTGTTCTTTTTTAAAACCTTCCTTGTATAAAGGTAAAATGTAGTGCATTATAAAACGTTGACTTCCTGAGTTGAAATTTTTTATGCTTTACATGTCAAATGAGATTTTTTCAAATGAAGTTTAAGTAAAACTTTAAGTTGCATGAAAAAGAGTGCAGTAGCTAAGCTGGATTTTAAACTCTGTTAAGAGACAAAATACTCCCTAAAACCCATCTAAAAGTGAAAGGTAGAGTACAAAGAGGCTAAGCCTCCACAAAATTACCTGGTCTAATGAGGCTGCCTGGAGAACTTGACTAGGGAGAGAGAATGATAAAATCACAAAGTAGCTGAGGTCAAAATGCCCAAGAGAATTTTTCAGTACTTGTGATGGAAATGCATGATGTTTGTAATGTCTGGTAGCAGGATAATGCTGCAACAGGTAAAAGTGCAAAGACTTCTTTCTCTTCTGGAGGACTCCATACGAGTTTTAGACTGGCATTTGTGGCCATGCTGAAATCTGGGTGTGGCAAATTTCAGGGTTTTGTTGCATGTTTTAGCAGTCTCTTGTGTATGTGGAGCTTCAGCACTCATAAGATTTAACAGCAGCCAAGCTGTTTTGCATAACATTCTCTGTTTCAATATCCTATATATTCTTCTAGGAATCCTGAAAATAACTTCCAGAAAAGCATCTAGCTAGGAGATAACTTTGAATTAATCATTTGAACACCACAAAACATTCTCCAATGCAGAATTAAATACTAAAAATGCTGGTTTTTTATTGTATTGAGTTAAAACTTACGTAAGGATCTGTTATTCTGCTAACAAAAAACACCAAACCTGACAAAGTAATGGCTAATGAACACATAGACCTATACTCAGTGCAGCTGAGCTGCTTTCTTGTATACACTTATTTTGTAGACCTTCAGTTGCACAGTTTTTGACAATTATCAGAAGTTCCTGACACAAAAAGGAAACTAAAGTGATATGGTTGGCAATGGGCGATATGCAACAATACCCTTAAAACCAAATGAACTGGAATGTTCACAGCTCCAGTCCTCTGCTATTGAAAGGAACGATGTGGTAGTTGCCTAATCCAAAAATGTCCATGTCATGCCAGTTTCACATACCTCAGCCCTGCATGAATTCTAATTATCTGAAGAGTGTTGATGAAAAAGAGTACATATCAGAAAAAAATCGCAAACCTGCAGTGTGCCCACCAAATAAGAAAAAGAGAAGTCCACAGACATTGCCAGCATTGTGGTCTCCATTAAAAAGTGGAGTTGTAAATTTTAGGCTAACCAGTGCTTTGATTACCAATTATATGAAATAAAGCTTCTGATAATAGACAGTGCCATACTTGCTATGGATCTAAATGTGTGCCTGCATTTGTTCTCCGATTTCCTTCCTGTGACAATGTCTTTTGCTCAAATGAACACCCAAATAATTAGGTCATACAGGATGCCTGATCTTTGGTTAAAGCTTGATATACTATTTTGCAAATTCAGACTAAGATAGGAAGGGCAAAGCTGCATGATACCAGCTCTAATTAGATCAGCAACACAGAAGGAACTGGAGACTGTTTAGGATTTCTGCCATTCTGTGGGAGACCTATTTTAGTCGCAGGTATGAAGCTTTCAAAATCTTTGAGAGTTCTTTTTCTTGAGAGATAAAAATTTAGAGGTCTTAGGAAGGAGTTAATGTCTGCTTGATGCTTGAGGTGATTAGAGGTGGCTTCAGCTTTAAAGTGGAGTTCAGTAAAGCTGGAGGAAAACTGAATTCATACCTTTGACAATGCTAGAAATTAAAACAGATCCATTGCATGTATTCTTTGTGGATGAATAGTTAAAGCAAACACAAAGTAACTTCTAGTGCTTGATTGTTCAGCTCAGGACTGCACTGAAAATCTTTGTTACTAGAAGAGTTGTCTTTATCCTTGTTAAATAGTGCTGCAGATACTTAGGTCCTTCATGAATTAAGGATATTTTTCTTCTCTTATGTTGCTTAGCACTTACACACAGGAGACACTGTAGTTGCTAAGATTTTGTAATAACATCCTGGAGAAGTTGCATGCAGAAAAATTCCCAGTGAGCAGAAATTAAATTAGAAGTTTAAAAGAAGGAAGACCTTCAACAGTACACTTAAAGCTGGAAGGATTGAAGTGGAGGATGCTTGGCATAACAGACACAACTAACTGTTCTTGTACTGGCAAATTCTCTAGCAAATATGAAACTGAGAGTGGAAAGATGTGGAATGGAGAGGAGTTTGAAGAAGAGTAATTTTCTTCTCATCCTTGTTCAGTTTCTCAGTTGGCTGGGGCAAAGGTTATCCAGTTTGAACGTGTAAGGTACCAGAGCCTTGTGCTGTCAGCTAGAGAGCCAACAAAAGCATTCAAAGGTAATTAATTTCAAAATATGTAATTACAATTAGTTTTATAAAACCCGATTGGGAGAGGTAGCGGTAAATGGTTTTAATCAAAAGAATTAGCATTAATCAGTGTGAGCAATGGCTATACTAAAGTTGGGGCTGAGATGATGTATTGACTGTAAACAACTAAAGGAGCGTAAGACTAGAAAGTGGAGGCTGAGTAATGAGCATAAGAACATGCTGTGGTGAAAAACTGGCAAAAGAATGGCAAGGGAAGAATGATTTTTGTATTGGTTTACCATATACAGCCAGTTTGGTTTCATGGCCATAAGATAGAACACAGCTGGGTGTAGACACAGAAGAATAATGTCTGTGTCTACTTAGTTTCACTGATGTCAGTAAGCACATTAGAGGTCTTCAGCAAGGCTCTGAATTTACTGTAGTTAGGTTTGGGTACCTGTTTTAGCTGATTTTTTGCATTGGGATGTTGACATTAGGATTGAGTGATCACTGTTTAGTTGGAGACGTTAAGAGACTGGTTCTGGAGATTAAACTGGAGTTTTGTAATGTCCTCAGACATGAAAACCATTATGCAGTCCTTCGTAATTAATGCAATGTTTCACAGTTCTAGGAGTCACTTAATCAGCTTTATCCTGGCATTCCCCTACATCAAGACAGTTTTGTTTTTCTATCTTCACCTGCTGGTACCTGGTTGAGAGGCATGTACATGAAAGTAGGAGGTTAGGAATTCTTATGCTAAAGGAGTATTTTATGTCTCTTTAACTTAATAGAATCACCTATTTGTGAAAATGCTATGCCATAAGTTTATAACTCCCAGGATTTTTATTAACCTCTACCATTACTTGAACATTTTTATTTGTACAATAAAAGGTGGTGCTAAAATTATATATTTCTTTACAGTCTCCAGTTTATTCTGGGAAAATGGTAGTGTAGGTAATGTGCTTTTGGAGGAAACAGCAGTAAATCATTGAGGACTTTCTCTTTTAAAAATAATTTAAAGTGTTTTTAGTACCAGTGTGGTTTTGTATATTTTCCACATATGGACTTGTGTGTTAGGCAGTATCATAGCATTTGGTTTTTTGCTCCTCTTGAGCTAATACTGTGTATCTGTCATAAGTTCCATGTACCAAAAAGCTAATATAACTGTCCTAATTTTTTTCTGATTACTCAAGTGGCTTCTGTATTTATGTAATCAGCAAGTGAAATTCATGATATTTTAAACATACATTCAACATACCTTCTTATGGAAAAAGATCAAAAGACCAGGAATTGCAATATGTCAATTTCTTATTTTTTAATTAGTTTTCCTCTTTAAATCACAGCAGATTTTTATTTTCTGGCTCAGAAATGCTCTTTGAAAGAAAAAAATCGAGTATGCATGGATTTTTATTTTTTTCTCATATCTTAGAATTTGGGTTCTAATGTGTTAGAACTGTAAAAGAAACAAATGTTGAAACAGTGTAAATTAATAACTGTGCTGGGCAGATGACTGAAGTCTTTTCAAGCCAGAACTAAGACAATTAGTGCTGCTGATACCAATCTGCTTGTTACTTAAAGTTGTTGTATGCATGTGTAAAAATACAGTGGCAGTGAAAAGTTCCCCTGTAATGATTTGCAGCTTGTCTTCCTGTGGACTACAGTGTATCAGTTAGCCACTTGTTTGCAGGTAACTAAGTGAAAAAAGATTGCCCTGTTTGCTTCCCCCCCTTAATTCTGTTTTGCAAATATATGGGGGAATTTGCAAGAGAAAAGAAATGTAAAAGTTTCCTTCTCAACTATAATCGTGGCTCTTTATCAGTCATCACTCTTCCTGCATTTTGTTCAAGAGGCTCTAATTGTCTGCATTTGGCAGGTTTAACACTTCCTGACAGAGAGGCTATTAAGGGGAAGTATTCTCGCATAACTGTCACAGGCAGGAACAAAGACCCTTCAAACTCAATGTGTGGAAACCACTAACATTCTTAAATGACCCTTTTCATGCATTTTATCCCTTTAAGCTAAATTTTGGAGGGTGCAGGGTCATGGAAAGCAGCAAGGTGTAATAAAACGGTAAACTCTTGAGGTTTTTTTTGGGGGTGTGGGGGTGTGGGGGGCAGGATTTTTTTGCTAGATTTATCTCTTGAGTTAAAAACAATTGTTATTTGGAAAAATCTCATTAACAGATGTGACTGGAGTAAAAAGACTTAAAACTGATGTTGCTTTCAGGACTGCTTTGAACTTAACAAGCACCGATTTGTGGAGCAGACTAGCTAATGAAAGGAAATTAAATTTTCTGACAACTTCCCCTGCCAGCCCCCTTACTCTTCATGGGGCTGTTACTAGGTACTGAAGACTTTTAAAGAGGATTTTGTTTTATTATCGGACATAAATGAACCAGGTATGAACATTTCTTACGTATTTTTTTTTAAAAGTTCTGACCTGGGTGCTTTTAAAATGGATTGCCTCGAAAGCTTTAAATATATCAGGTTTCAGTTTAATGTTCATAAGTCAGCCCCCATAGTTTCAGACACACTTAGCAGCTGGTGGTTTCCAGACGTTACTGCCTTCTATACAAATTTTTTAATGTATGTCATGGGATAGCATAAATATTAGCAAATTTGGATGGAATGTTCAAGCTTAACCCGTACCACTGGAATTTAACCCTTTTTCTTTCTAATTTTGTGTAATGGAAATATGCTGTTATCAGTTGAAATAATCAGATTTAACTATTGCAGATGAGTGATTTAGTTATTGAAATGTAATTCAAGCATTCTGGTTTTTATTCTCTGAGTTTCCCAGGACTGTTTTCTGTAGCAGACTACAGTAGTATGAGACAGCTGAAGCAATAGATGGCATCAACAAAAAGATATGTAAAGTTGGCTTATGCAACTCTTAAGTGAAAACAATTATGGGGATCTTCTCCTTTCAGATACAGTTTAAAATGATACATTTAAGGTTTATTTTGTCTTCAGAATGCAGAACTTTCAAAACTGAAGTGCTTGTGTTCTTTCTTGAGTAAACAAAACCCATTTGTCTTTGAAGAAGTTCTACAAGGTTTTTTTCCCCTGAACTTGAATTACTCCCAAACAATAGAGAATCAACTCCCCCTACTGACAGCAACCAGGAAAACACAAGGAATACCTGTGAGGACAGAAACAAGCTGGTAGTGGACAAACTTTAACGATGTGATTTATGGTCCATTATTGATTGTAAGCTTCTAAATTCTAGCATTAAATTCGTACAACTGCAGAAAATCATTTTGCGATCCTGGTTGTGTTTCCTGTCAGCTGATTCCTTGTTGCTTTGAGTTTCTCAGTGCACTAATGATGAGGTAGAATTTACATTCCACTTATGGTATTAATTTTACATTCCTCTGGCTGAAAAGGGTCAGAAGGTTGTAAAATCAAACATTAAATGAATCGGAGGAGACAGTAGTGCAATATATGACTGCCCTCAGGACACAGTGCAATGGCTGATGGGATTAACGTTGGGTCTCATTTCCTGCTTTTACAGGATGCAGATGAAGCTGTCAGAATTGCAAGGGAAATTGGTAAGTTCTTAAATTAGCTATGGTGGGATTTGTGTGCCTCTCAGCAGACATGGTTGACTAAATTGAATGTGTAATAAGTAATCCCTATAGAACAAATAATGTTTTAATAGTTTTTAAGTTCCCTGTTGCCCATAGGGCTGGAGGAATCTAGGCATTAATGCGCTGTCTGTTAAATCATCGCATTTGAGCTTTTCAAACTGGACTTCACAGAACGAGTGCAGCCATGATTTGTGGAATGAATGTAATATACAGTAATGGGTACCTCACTAAAGGAGTTATCTAAAAGTATATCAGCAACTGGACATGATAGTCAGAGGTTAGGCATAGTGCAGTTCTCTATATAGAGACTGACACCAGTGATACTGTGATCTTCATTCTTCATCCCTGTGTGGACTGCAGCTAGCTTGAATATG
Organism: Brachypodius melanocephalos; assembly: GCA_013398615.1. NCBI lineage: Eukaryota > Metazoa > Chordata > Aves > Passeriformes > Pycnonotidae > Brachypodius > Brachypodius melanocephalos. The sequence continues at coordinate 45,680,732 of VZSR01003803.1, forward strand.
ATCCAGAGCACCAGCCTTCTGTGCTTACTGGAATAAAGTCACTATTCAGCTTCTGAATATCGTACAGAATGGTGAAAAGAGCAACCAGCAAATGAGTCTGGGACTCATTTTGATGAAGGTTAAGTGTAATATGTGTTTAATGAGTTTTGGCTTTTATTTACTAAAGCTTGATATTAGTGAAAATACTAAACCATATGCTTGAAATTACACGTTTTTAAATGCTTTCTAGAAGAAGAATCTAATGTAGTAAGATGTCTGATTTTTCTTGGGATTTTTCTTTAATTTTCTCTTTGATACTGCAGCCATGAGAAGCTATTTAGGTTTATCACAGGTAGATAAACAGCTTTTCACCTGTGTCAAGAACTATTTCTGTGCCTTTATGTGCCAGATAGAAAGTGGGAGTTGCACTTCTAGAGATAACTTCTAAGCAGGGTAAGATCTTTCTGCTTTCAGTTTAAGTTGGGTCTTTTACCCTGCAATGATTAACTGCCCTGAAAACCCTCCTGGGTTTCAGAGTTTGTCTGACTCTTAGGCTAACATAATTGAAGTCAGCATTTCTGTGAGTCAGGCTTTGTGTCCTGGTTGTGAAATCCAGTGATAATGTCATGGGAGCATTACCAAAAGAAAGAGGTTATTAACCAAATGGGAACATTCAGAAGAGAACAGTAAATAAAATTGGGTTTAGTCTTGCATAAAGACATAGTAATGTGACTTTATTTCAATTCACTTTCTCTTCAATAATCTTGTGTTTTAAAGATTTCCTGCAAGTATTTTTTAAAAACATTTTTGATGAATGTAAAGTCAGAACGCATGCAGTGGCTTTCTAGACACCCTTTAAAATACATTCTTTTTATATTTTCTTCTGAGTTCTTTGGTGTTCTGTTGACTGGTTCCTGTCTTTGATATCAGTAGCACTTTGGAGGTCATTATATCAAGGCAGTCTTAAATCTGTGATAATAAAGTCAATTACAGACAGCTGGGTGGTGCTTTATTTAGATGGAAAATTCTTAAACTGTTTTGATAGAAGAAGGGTTTGTACTATGATGCCATGTAGTGAAAGAAAAATGTCCCTTCTAGCTTTTTCCCCACCTATGTTTTGACAAGTTGATCAGATTGGTTAAGCTTCTGTCGAATTATAACAACTGACCAGAATGAAACAGTGATTTTAATTACAAAGGATCTGAGACAGAATGAAATTACAGTCTCTTGTGTGTATATATATAAGAAGTATTTTTCCTTGTGTATAAGGCACTTGATATGCAGTGGAATACTTTCAGATTGTTTCTAATTTCACTAATCCAAAGTTTTAGTCTTCTAAGAAAGCTTAAGTAATTCTTAAGAAAATAACCATGAGTCAGCACTTAAAACAGCAAAACTGTGTGTGATGCTCTCTTGCTGCCTGTGTTTTTTTTGTGCTTCTCCCTGCCATGTTTTGACCAAAGATCCAGTGGAGCATGGCACCTCAGGGTTGAGAACACAGCCTTTACCTGTTTCGGTGACTATTATCTATCAACACACATTTTCTAGGTGTGAGAGTGAAACCTTCTTTTTGCCCCTGATTTGAGATATTTTCCTGCCTTGTACAGAGAGAGTGTGACAGGGAAACTAGGCTAAATTGGAAATTGGAAGAAATTCAGGCACAAATTGCTGTATTGGCTCCTTTCTACTGTCTCTCTTCTCTATTTGTTGGTGTGGGCTGTTGTGCTCTTCTGATCCTTTCTGTAGTGCTTAAATTGCATTGGCCCTTTTCCCATGCTGCTTTTTGGTCTGTTTGTAGACTTGTACAGTAAGAGATGTTGGATTCTTAATTCTGAAACATCAATGAAACTCCAGAAAGTTTGACTCCTCTAATTGAAAGATTGAACAGCTATGAAGTGCAGTCAGTTAAAACTAAATGGAAGTCTGTACAGAACTGAAGAGATGAACAAGATGGTTTTTTTGTCGTGTTTCATTTGACATGGGTTTAGTTAGTGCTAGCATTTAATAATAAATATTGAAAAGAATCTTGTATTGCAACATGCAATCTTGCTCCAACTGGTACTGCACATGTTCTGTGGCCTACTACCTGCACTTTATAAAAATGGGTGAATGACATCCAAAAACCATGGTGGCAAAGGGTGGGAAATAACAGCTGTGGGACATCAGAAGTTTGTTTACTCCTTATATCATTCAGATTCACAGAACAGTAACTGTCCTGGAAACAAAGCAATTCTAACTTATGGGTACCTGTTTAGCAGCAAAAACAGGTGCAATGATCTTCAAGTCTGACTGCTTTTTGCTTTCTTGCCTCCTAAGATCTTAAGACCAATCCTTAAGAGGCATCACAAGAATGGAAAACTATAAAACAAGAGTAGGTTTTAATCTCAGATGGAATTTTAATTTCACATAAATTGGCATCTAATTTGAGGGGAGGATTGAAAATGTAACACCTACTCAAAAATGTGTCTGCTTTGTGAGTCTTTTCATTGCTGTTGTTGTGGGTACTTACAAATGGTGTTAGAAATTGTTTGCATGCCTCTTCCTTCCCACAACTAACCCAACCAATCCATGTGAACACACTTCAGCAATTTTGATTGCTGCTGAATAGTACAAAAGTGGAGAGTGTTGAGTAATCCATTCTGATCCCAGTATCCTATACCCATCATGTATGCAAACCTTAAATTTTACAAGGCCTTCTTTTCAGTCTGTGGTATTGGCTAAAGAGTTGCCCTAAAGCTTAGTTCAGTGCCCCCAAGAGCAAGGAGTATGTACCCTCATGTTTGAGCAAAAGCTCCTCCAGTACCCTTATTTTCAGGGGACTGGCTAATTTACATGCTTACTTGTAGAGATCTGTTGCAATTTTTCCTTCTCAACCAGAAAAACTGCATCTATTTTTTCAAAACAGGCCTTACTTCCTTTTGTTAAAACTTACTTTATTTTTACTTATATAGTGGCTCTTGGGAGTCTTTAACTGCCGTGCCTACATATAATCACTATATGTAAAAGCTGTGAGGGAGTGGAAGCAAAGTGGTACTACACTTGATGAATGATACTAGTAACCCATCTATACTCTCTGATAATTTAACCATGTGAATTGTGATGTATGAATTACATTTTGAAACACACAAAGCCTCACCAAGACTCATTTTCAGCATGCATGTTTTGCTAGGACTAGACTCTGCTTATAGAATTAAAATCAGCAAACCATTCAAGAGACTGATATTGTTGGACTGAAATTGGTAGCATAATTAATGATGATTTTTTCAAGTTCATGTAAAACTGAATAAAATAGATTAAGTGATGGAAATTGCTTTGGTGCATTTGCCATAATAAGATTTAAAACAATGCTTGTTTCAAAATTTCACTCTTGCAGTTTTTGGGTTGAACAGGGTCTCCAGATGGTGATACTATTGCCAGAGATTCACTAGTGTTAACCAGTAAAATCTCATTTCTTGCATGGAAGTTACTCAAGATGTTCTTTTAGCTTTATTTTGAGATAACCAGTGACTTGTGTAGGAGCCTGGCAGCTGCCAGGGATGTGGAGATGCAGCTACAGCATCAATAAAATGCTCTTGTGTAGGTATTGCATATATACTGCATTTCATGAAAATTGGTTGAACTTCACTGTTGCTGCATGTAATCTAGAGTTATTTTGCCTTTACCCTTTAATCTCTGGGTTTACAGAGGCCTGGATCAAGCTCATTGTTACTCTGTGGCTTATCCTGTACCCTTCCATGGGTAGTATCAGATATTTCATAAGAAAATCTAAGAGAGACTCTAGAAAGGTTATTTGCATGGCTCTGTTTGGTCTTAACCTTATATGTTGTAACAAGAGACTACTTTAGATTCCAAGGCATGGAGATTTATAGCCTTTTGGTAATCCATGCCTATAGGAGCTTGGCTTGTGCTCTACATATGCTTAACTATTAACCTCGCTACAGCTTTCAGCCATGTGAATGCTTTACAGCCTGGGGTTTCACAATCTAATAATGTGTTAAGTTGGAAAGTATTTTATTGATTTTTTTCCCTCTTTCTTTGTTAATTTAATGTTCTTTTGTACTGTTGCTGCTTTCCTGCCTTCCAATTAACACTACTGTTTCTTATGCTTGTCTCATGCCTTTTTTTGGTATCCATTTCAGACTTTTCAAGAAAACAAAGGTCTTCCAGATCTTGCTGGTTTTAATTATCTTCTCCTGAACCTCCTTTCAGTTAGATCACTGTGAGGAGGAGGTGGGAATATTGCATTACTGTCACTTGATGGAGCAAGAGTAGATCTACATTCCAGAAAGAAACTGTAAATATCAATAATACATATGACTGTAGACTGGACCCCCTCTAGGAACCATATTCAAATGTCTCTTTCTGTCCCCAGATCAAAGCCTTTTATAGAATGTATCTTCATTTCTCAAGGACTGATAGACTCTTCTTGGCAGCCGATATCAGCTGATCTCATATTTGCCCAATGTTGTGATTTTCATTAAACATACTGGAGACCAAAGCCACGAAGAATTTTCTTAGAAATTATCTTAGAGATTTCAAAAACATCTTAATCAGATCCTCGATTTTTCGTTTTCTGCATGTTCGTGTAGAGAAAGGTGAAGTTTTCTGGTATGACAAAATTGTTTCAGGAAGTTGCTTTGAATGAAATTATTTGTATTGAAAGGTAAACAATCATTGCTAAATCTGCATTTAAACTGTGTACTTTGTTACTGTAATTTTCTAGCTTTCAGAAAAGGAAGGTCGTGCCTCATATCTGTATTACAGTATCTTGTTTTAGGAGTAAGATATTGCCAGTTAGGTACAATGCTGACAGATTTATACTCCTTGTTTTTTCTAACCATGTGTCAGTTTGGGGAGAATACTTTTTTATTGTAAACAAAAGTAATCTGTTTTCTCATACTATTACATAATGTCTAAGCAGCACAGCTCTTGAGCTGGTGTGTTACATTTAAAATATGCTGCATTAGAAATGTTGATAAGACACATATTTGTTTACTCAATCTTTAGACTTAATTTATGAAGATCTACTCATTTTTGCTATTAATTAAAAATACTATATAAGCAGCAACAAAGGAAAAATGTTGCTAAAGAAATGTCAAATGCTTTATTCATAAATCACTTCATTATTTGGGAATTCAATCAGTTTGTTTTTGGTATAAATGAATTGGAGAAGACAGCCTTTCTTGGCTGTAGAAATTACTGCACTGACAGCTAAGTTTTGAAAAGGAAAATTTCTCCTCTATTCTCCCTGCAATCAAAGTGTTTTAATAAACGAAGTTATTGTCTACTGGCTTTATTGGACATGTGGTCAGTTGTCATGTTCCTCTGACCAACTGAACAAAGTTTGAACTTCTGTCTAATTGTTCCCCGCTGTTAGGCTACCCTGTCATGATCAAGGCCTCAGCAGGTGGTGGTGGGAAAGGCATGAGAATCGCTTGGGATGATGAAGAGACCAGGTGAGATGCTGTCCAAAAGCTTGCCTTGATGAATGCTGCAGTTACTGAAGTTCCATTAAGCCATTGTGAGCTGACAGTTGAGCAGATATGAAATGTTAGACAGAGAAATTGGATATTATTTGTTTTTCTCCCTTTGGCATAGTGAGAAATATACTTTGGAAGTTAGCATGTGCCTATTTCTAATTAATTATTGCATAAACCTTACAAAACATTGTCCATTAATTTGACTAAAAAAAAAATCAATATTTACAACTGCTGTTAGTCCAATATTAAATTGTAAATAACATTTTGCTGTATGCCTTTCAGAATGCTGATTTATTAATTCTCTGTGTTAGGTAGAATATTTATTGGCCCTGATTTACAAACATTAATGCATGCCATTAGTTCTGTTAAAGTTGATGAGACTGATAATTCATATGTAGAAACACGTACAGTGTTACCAGAATGTGCTCTAATAAATTGCATACTTCTGTGTTGAAAGCATTTGTGTCAGCAAACTATTGTACTTTTGTCTGTTTTGAAACAACACACGTTTCAACACACAGATGTTTTCATGTCTGTTATTGATTGTCTGAATCCTGAACATTTCATGATGCTTTGTTGTTGACTTGGAATTTTACAATCCATTCTCTGCTGATGTTCTGGCAGTGAGGAGCCTGATTTTAACTCTGTGTGCTGCTGATCCTAAAGAAAAAATATTTTCTGATTTTTCAAAACTTGTAATGAAAAGCCTATTTGATCCAAAGTAACCTGAATGTTTTCATTTCTGCACAGAGGAAGCAGCATATGTGCTGGAGTCACTCAATGTACAACTGTAATTTTCATTAGTTTAATTTAGTCACCTGCAGGACTTCTCTGTCCCATATTAAATTTTTGTGTGTCAAAACCTAAAAATGGATGAAAGAACAATGAATGTTTAGCAGTTAAATTTTAGATTTAAAGAAAATCTAAAATTTAGATTTGGGGGGGGGTTTCTTTGTACCTTGCTCTGTCTAGTCCATTTATATTCAAATCTAAACAGGAAAATAGTGTTTTGTGCGTTAGAATAAAATCTAGAATAACCTGCTTTCTTAAAAGGATACTTTGTTGCTACTGCTTTAGAATCCAAAATTACTGCCTTGATCTTGTTCAGGCAGCAGTTCCATCTGTTGGACTTGAAGGGAAGGCATTAATTTCTTGTTTAGTTCAGAAAGGAGTGAAGAAGCTTGATTAAAGTAACTGTTTTAAAATAAAAATGGATCTAAAATCATGATTGCCAACTTATTTTGGAGAAAGGCTGGAGTTATGGCTTAGAAAATCACCTGACAGAGCTGATTGGTACCAGTAGAAGCTAGCTGGGGATATTCTTTTACGTATATTTGCATATCACTAAATTAATTTTAAATTAATTGAAAATTGATTAAGATATCACTAAATTAATTTAGTGATATTACAGTCCTATTTAATGATAATTTGAACTGCCTTGTTTATGGGAAGCCTTTGAATGATAGAATATCTGGATTTGGATGGGACCCACAAGGATCATTGAGTCCAATTCAATTCCGAAGTATCATTCAACCTCGCATTGTTTGGAGTGGAATCATTATAATAATCGTCTTCATTACTTATGCAAGCCTTGTCTTTATAGTGTGATGTTAAATCTAAAAGGTGCTGAGAAGAACACCCAGACAGTCACAGATCAATACTATTTATTGAACCTAAATCGAGGAGAAATGCTTATTTTCACATTTTTTAATAAGTAAAATTAAGTTGACAAAGTACTTGCTGCAGGAAAAGTGAGCTTTAAGAGAACTTGAAGACAAACAGATTTACTTTGCAAATAAAGTAGAGCATTTGGGTTTCTCTTCCAGTCTGTCTTTAAGAATATCTGTGAGGTTGTAAAAGATTTGTTGTACATATCCATGAGTTGTGTTACAGATCTAAAATTGTTCCTTTTTATGTGTCTAGAAAACCTCTGACTTGAGTGTTTTGAAGGTGACTCAGTTGTTACTGAAGAAACAATGTATCTGATAGTTTTAATACTGCATAAAATTACTGTGTAGTTTTGCTGCATTCAGGTCCATGTAATACTAAAAATAAACAATTTATCAGCTATGGGTGGACTCTGGAATAACCAATATCTGAATGGCCTTTTGCATTTTAGGGTTCATGTATGCAAGGTGAGTGTGAAGAATGGCTGGTAATATTTTGATCTGTAAACTTGTTTTGGTTTTGTCTCATGAGATTATTTGAAAATACTACTTGAAAACAAAAGTCTTTATATAGAATTATTCCTGATTTGGAAGGGATCCACAAGGATCATGGAGTCCACCACCTAGCCTTGCATAGAACTATCTCCAAGAGTTACACGATGTATCAGAGCATTGTCCAAACATTTCTTGAACTCTTGTCAGGCTTGGTGCTGTGACCACTTCCCTGGGGTGCCTGTTCCAGTGCCCAACCACTCTCTGGGTGAAGAATCCTCTCCTTGTTTGAAACATACTTTTGGATTTTCAGGCTAGTTGTAAACCTTTCTTGTTTCAACTGGCTATGTGTACAATAAGGAGGCTGAAATGTATACATGGCATGATGTGGAAATAACCACTGGAAGTCAAAAAGACTGATCTGAGGAACTTAGTTGCCATTGTTATAGAATTGTTCACTGTGGTAACTTACTGCTTCATCTTTCACGTCCCTTAAATATGCCAAGTGATGACAATTGTTGTAGATCCTCTGTAATCATGTTATTTCAGCTACAGCTAAGATTTCTGTTAACTTTCAGATAGTATTTCTAAAAGAAATACTGGTACAGTTTTCTCAATGTTACAATTTGTTTTTTGAAACAGCCCTTCATATGCCCTTCACTGTGGACAACTGCAGTGTCGACCCCATCTCTGGGTAGGGCTGCTGTTGTGTTTTTTAAGATCTGAATCCCTCCCAATTCTCACTTCTATTGCTTTTTTCCAAATTTTGGTCAAGTTCTAGACTGGAATTTTTGGTACAGTTCAAGCCACTGACCCACATCTGAAATGAAAATAGCCCTATGTTCGCTCAAATGTAATTCCTAGCTAGTTTTCTTGGTTTGGAGAAGTATAATTTAACATGCCTTTTCTTCACCTAATAGATGCCCACTTGTAATTATATTGAAAGTGAAGGGCAGATTTCTGAAAAGCAGTTTACCTTAAGTTCAGGTTGGTAGATTTTTTTACAGCCTGAGAAAGTTCTGCTGTGGTCTGTGTCTAAAAGTATTTTTAACTTAGTCGTCCCAACTCTGGTCTTGTATGTGCAGAGCCTCTGTGCTTGCATCCCAGTGAACCTGGTCTGAAAGGGCTTTCCAGGTACAGGCAACATGAAGTTCTTGATGCAGTACAGCAAAACATGACTAGGGCATGTATCTGACTACATCTCATCTGTATCGTTCCCTCTTTGTGGAGAAACTGAAGGCTTCTTCCTTCCAGTATGCTCATAACTGTACATCTAAATATCTAACTAAATCTTTAGGCTACATGGCTCCAAATGGTGGCCTAGCGGCTCCGAAAAGGAATTAAATTCAGGACTCTGTCTTTTCCAAAGAACAGATTGAAGTTTTCTGGCAGGAGTTGTGATACATCTTTGCATGTAAAGGCGCTTACTGGCTTGTAGGTTCAGTATTGGAGGTCATTATACAGGAGCCTTGTTTTAACTCTCTAGATTTGCAGATAGAAATTAGTTTTTTTAGCTAGTAGCTTCAGCTGCAGACATGATAACCTCCAAGCTAGAAGTTTGTACGAAATTATTTTTTTAAGAGTTACCTTTGAAAAATTTGGAGCTTTGTGTTAGTAATTCCCCCCTATTGTCTCACCTTCTGTAACTTTTCCTAGATATTGAAGTCTTGCATGCTCAGTGGGTATCTGTTTTTAAAGTTTTTACCAAGGCACCTTCCAGCAACAGATATTTAGAGATGAAAAGATTTTGTCTTCTAACCTATAATAATAGGAAAATGTAAATTGTCCTGTTTCTGAAATTCTTTCTTGGTGCTTATGCCAGTTTTATGAATGGAAATCAAACATCTGTTCTCAGGTTCCAAGAATGCCTTGTAATTTCTCTTCTGTGGTCTTGTGCTTGGAATGAGCAGTGGGACTGGAAGAAGTTAATGTGGAATAATAAGCAAATCATTCTGAATCTTCCTAAAGCAAAGGATATTTGAAGTGTGCAGGATAAGACGACAATGCTTTAAGAACTCAACAGCATTGCCTATTGCAAGCCTGTGCCTTGAGTTTATTATCTTCCCAAAGCATTGCATTTGGCCTTTCAAAGTACTGTGCAAAACCAAGAGTGTATGGGCTTGACATCTTTGGTCTGTCCTGCAGAGCTGTGTGCTGTTCAGACAAGGGGAAGGAATCTATTAGATGAGTAAAGAACAGTGTTTCCTAAACCCCTATTTTTTAGAAAACCCACATACTCACATGCCATCTACATGTGTAAACATACGTAAAATGCTGTGACTAGATAATTTTAGTTCATTTTAAAAAAAAATTGAAGTTAAGCTGAAGCAATCTATATTGGTTCTGTGTGAGAAGTCAATAACATTTGAGTATCTATTGGCTACTTAACTTACCAGGATTTTAGAGAGCTTCTACAATACTAATGGCTATCAAACATCTACTTTTTAACTAGATGGCCCTTCTAATGCTGGCCATGACAAGAAAAAAACCTGTTCTTTTACTATTTCCTGATTCTGAAAACTGAAATTTTACATAATGAGTACAGTCTTTTGTTAGTGACTGACTGCCTCGAAAGAAAATTGTTTTAATTAAAGCAGCACTGCTGATCTCAGAGCTGGAGGCAGAAAGTTGGCATAGCTGTTTCACTTCAGACAGCCACAGGAAGGCTTGTGGCAACATCAGTAATGCTTTTGTACAACTTAAACTTCAGTGTGAGTAAATGTACAGTAGGAAGAGAGGGGAACCTTAGAGAGATCCTGTTTTTCCTCTTTATAACTGTGCATGTTTGAAGAGATCTAGAGACAGCATCTTGTTCAGCTTCATCGTCTGAATAGCATCAGCTCTCAGTTTAAATTTATTGGTTAGAGCATTTCCTGATTGGGTCTTGCATTGAGATCACACAGCCTCCCTAAAAAGCCTGCTCTGCTCCTTCATTCCTTCCAGTAATTTTTTTTCCTCACATCCATTTGGAAGTAATTTTTATCACTGGACAATTGCAACTGCACAGTTTTGTAAGATAAAACAAGGTCAGAATATCTGAGACATTCCTATTAGATAAAATTTAAAATGATTTATGGATGTATGGATGAGATGATTAGGCACCTCTCTATTTAACAAGTATTGCAGTTTAGATTTCTAATTAGCACACTTCCTTCAGGGAAAGAAAAAGTCAATTGTGAATAACTGTGCATAAAATTATGTGACACAAAAATGTTTACAAAACAAAACAGACCCTTTGATACAGGAGTTAAAATAGCTGTAAATCAGTTTCAATAAGAACAAAAACATTGTGTATGGCTGTTTGTTCCAGCACTTTGTTTGGGGTTTTTTTTGGTTTTGTTTTTTTTTTTTATTTTTGACAGATCAGGTAGTGCATAGAATCACCAATTTTGATGTCCCTTTTTTCTTTTTACTAGGTCATTAAATATATTGAAGTTATGTATGAATTTAGGAGAGCTGTACATTAGGTAACCTCTCAAAATTACAACATTGTTGAAAAAATGTGAAGATATACTTCTAAATTTACACGTTTCTCTACTGCAAATTTACCTATCTTGTGAATCTATGGTCTGGGTTAACTGCATTCAAGAGGTAGAAAGCATAAAAATTTTGACTCAGTTGTGTTGTAGTCCTTGTTCTGTGCACAAGTGTCAGGAATGCTGTTTTAGTAGTCAGTCACACAGAAATTTGACCAAGCTTTCCATATGCATCAACATGAATGGCACTAATACGCCACTTACAGAGCCTGTAGAAAATTTGGGTGAAGTTTGGGTCCCTGCATTATGCTGTGTCACCCTGAGAAAGCTGTTCATGAAGTTGCTTGTCAGAGCTTATGACCCAAGGAATATTCTTTCTGCTACTTAGAGGAAAAAAAAAGTTAATAAATAAAGTATCTTGCAATCTTTATTTTGTTTAACAACATATGTAAGAGAAGAAACAGAGGGAAGCATACAGAATGCTCTGTATAACACTCACTTATACTTTAAGGCAGGGAAAATCTACTGGTACAGCTGGTGTGTTCTGAGAGATCAAGTATTGCATCTTTAGGTTGTGTTCAGTGGTAGAATTTGTGATGTCCGTAATATTACGTTTGCAGTTCTTTAATGCACAATTACCAACCTCTGCTGTTCTTGAGTGTTGAGGGCTATGTGCTGTAAGTAATGGTGAGCTTCACCTTTACTTCTGTATAGCAACTACTTGGTAATAACTGGGTTTTAAAATTCTATTATTTTATTAGTTTTGCAGAAGAAAATGCCAACAAAGAAAATGAATACATAATTGTTGTAAATGTTGTAAGTAATAATTGTTGTAAAGGCTTTTTAAGCACACTGAAATTTTTTGTGCTTTGAGAATGTTTTGGTTTGGTTTGTGGTTGGTTGGGATTTTTTTTGTCTTTGTAAGAAAAGCATGAAAAAGGATACTCATTACAGAATAAGCTGCAAATGGTATAACTTAGTTTTTGAGTGTGTGTTAATTAGTGAAAATTGACTTTTTACTGAAATCAGTAAGTGTTCTTTCTTGTATGCTTCAGGGCTTTTAAAATACAGATTATTCTTTTTGTTCTCATATTTAAGGGAAGGTTTTAGGTTTTCATCTCAAGAAGCTGCTTCAAGTTTTGGTGATGATCGCTTACTTATAGAAAAGTTCATTGATAACCCTCGTCACATAGAAATCCAGGTTTGTACTATTATTACTGCTACTATTAATTACTGTGTATTTATTTAATGAGGTTTGAACTCATAAATAAATGAAAGTTCAAAATGTTTCAAACACTCCACTAAAAAAGGCCTAGAGTCTTGTGTTTTCCGGTGTCTTGGGTCATTGCTCAAACTACATGGCTATCATGTACAATACAGCCTTCCTGTTTTTATTCTCCAGCCTTTCTTTGACAGGAAGACTGTGAACTGTGCTTAGTTTGTTGGGGGAGAAAAAAATGTTATAAGCATCTGTCCTGAAGGCTGGAAGTTTGAACTCTGGATCCTGTTGGAGTGCTTGAGTGCAGCAGAGGATGTAGGAGTTCAAGAACTGCCATGCTCGACAATTTGTTGCAAGATCTAGGTGGTTTTGTCAGTATTTTGGAATCCTGTTCTAAAGTATCTAATTCTGCTTGAGAACTCAGGAGGATTTGTGTCCTGTTTTGGGCAGTTTGTGGTTCAAAATCACGTTTATCCTCTTTAACTTCTGTATTATTTCCATTTCCATCATTTATTGGATTTAGAGTTAAATCAGGACTGCTGATGCAGAACAAAAGTTGTTTCTTTTAGGCACTTGTTCACAGTATTACAATTTCAAAATTCGTGATGTTTGATCTTATGTAGTTTGCTGAATTGTGTTTGTCAATAGCCTTGAGGTATTTCCTGACAAGAAATCTATAAGGAGCATATTCATTTCCTCAACAGAAATTTCCTTTCTTTACACAGAAATTTAATTTCTTTTTTGTGCAAAATATAAATCCTTTCCGTGTTTCGGCACATACATGGTTATTGGTTTTTTTCTTGTTTATAAATAGTGAGACCATGAAGTAGCTCAATAACTGAGTGAAACAACAACAGTAAACTTGATAGTGTGGAATGATTTCTAAGAGAGATCTATTTAACATTTTTCACTCTGCCAGATGTGTGCCCACAATCTGATGCTTCCTATGGAGCTAACTTGCATATCATAAAATCTTAGAATGCTTTGGGTTGGAAGGGACCTTGAAAGGCCATCTAGTCCAACCACCTGCAATGAGCAGGGACATCTTCAACTGGATCAGGCTGCTCAGAGCCCTGTCCAACCTGATCTTGAATGTTTCAAGATAGGGCATCTGCCACCTCTCTGGGCAACCTGTTCTTTTGTTTCACCACTCTCATAATGAAGGATTTCTCCCTTATATCTATTCTAAATCTATTGTTTTGTAGTTCAAAGCCATTATCCCTTTTCCCATTATAGGCCCTGCTAAAATGTTTGTCTCCATCTTCAGCCCCCCTCTAAGTACTGAAAAGCTGCAATTAGGTCTCCCCAGAGCCTTCTTTTTTCCAGGCTGAACTACCCCAAATATCTCAGCCTTTCCTTACAGGGGAGGTGTTCAGTCCCTCTGATGATTTTTGTGGCTCTACTGTGGACCTGTTCCAACAGGTCTATGTCTTTCATGTACTGAAGACTCCAGAGCTGGATGTAGTACTCCTGGTATGGTCTCAGCAGAGAGGAGGAAAAGGGAAGAAGGAAGAGTGAAATGAAGAAATGGTCTGTAAACAGTGAGACAGCAAAATGGAGAAACAGTGTAGAAATTAAGTTTAAACCCCCCCTTATTCTCTATTGAAAAGTCATGGGAAGGTGTATAGTGTACTCAATTTCAGCATTAATTTTAGGGTTCAAAAGAGGTCGGATTGCTAGAGCATCTTTCTGTATTCTCTTGCTATGGCTAATAATTTTTGGCTACCTATGTCCTTTTTTCTTTTTGTCTTTCAGTATACCTTAAAGATCTTTCTTTCAGTGCTTGCAGATTTGGGAGATTCAGCAGATTCCTACTGATTCTTCAATGACAAAAGTTAGAAGAGATTGATTCGTCCATACTTCCATGAGTTCGGGGCAGATTTTACATTGTCTTGATTCCTTTGGGTTTAAAAAAGGGTTACCCCAGAAAATTAAATAGTACTCTATTTAGGAACTGTTGAATAATTTCAATAAAATGGCTTTGCTATTAATAATTTATAGTTTTATTTATAATGAGTATACAGTGAATGTTGTTTTCCTTATACAAGCACTTTGATGGTACCTTTTAACAATATCATAGCATCATTTTAACTTCATGTTCTAATCAGCTTTAGGACGTTGACCTTGGTTCATTTTCAAACTGCTGAATATACAAACAATTTGAGACCAGATGCCAAATATTTATTAATTCAGCAGTGACTTTTAAATAGAACTTTTTTTAGCTTTCTTATATTTCTCCAAAGCATTGGTACTTAAAATTATTAAATAAGAAGTTTCCTGTGTCTAGCTATAAAACAATCACTTTGTAAAACATGAGAAAAGACTAAAACAATTAACAGGAAAATAGAGTCCAAATACACTTTATGCTTGATTTGAAGTCTTGTTCTCCTGAAGAATCTGATAAAAAGTTTAAAGTAAGAGTACATGGAATGTCTACTACTTGGCAAGACAACAATCCTATAACTGGAAACAGAATTTAGCTGAATCATGTAGGAGGGATTCCACTACATAATATTTAATTATTTTGGCATGTAGATGTACATAGTGTGTACTAATGTCCTAATCATCTAATCCTGCAAAATGGGGCATTTTCTGTTATGAATGTTTAGATAAAAGAAACAGAAGCTGTAGCTGGGACATGCATTTTTAGTGAGATGTGTACTGGAATCTCACATCATCTCAGAGATGATGATTTCAGAATGCTGCAAATGTCTTCTGAGGTACAATTGTTTTATGGTTAGTTTCTTTTACTGGAAACAGTGGACACAGAATAAAAATAAAAGCCTCATGCTGGAGGTTGTTGGCTTATTCTATTTGTAAATACTTTCTCATAGCAGATGTTCATGCATGTCTCTATTTTCCATTAACTAATAATGGAAAAACATTTCTTTTAAGATCCAGGTTGCTGAAATATAGTAGGATATGAGAAATGTCTTGAAGGAAAAAAAAAAAATTACTGCTTGGACTGAAAAAATATATTGTGCTTCTCTTCTCTCTCTCTCTCTCTCTGCATTTTTCAGATGAGGATATTTCAGAAGATGATATCTTCTAAAAAAATACATAGAGGGAGGGAGGAGGGAAGCACAATGGCCAATTTCTATTGTAATGCTCCAAGATTATTTTGTTTGTTTTGACGAGACAAAATTCTGTGGAAGTTGTAGGTTTTCTAACAGTGAAGCAGAAGGGCTCACACAGAATCATTTTACTTACAGGACAGTGATTTTTCCATCAAGTTCCATGCTATGCTCTAGAGGTACTGTTTTAATAAAATAACCCACACAAAAAATGAGTGCAAAAATCCTTAGACCTAATAATTTCTTGTAGGGCCCCATGAGTTTGTAGAGCTCTACTCATCTGGATTGGATGGGTGAGCACTTAGGTAGGAAGTACCTGGATTATTTTCCCCGCTCTGTCCCCGCTCTGTCCCCGCTCTGTCCCCGCTCTGTCCCCGCTCTGTCCCCGCTCTGTCCCCGCTCTGTCCCCACTCTGTCCCCACTCTGTCCCCACTCTGTCCCCACTCTGTCCCCACTCTGTCCCCACTCTGTCCCCACTCTTTCCCTTTTTTTTTCCCCATTGAGTCCCTTGCTAGGGAATCTAGCAGTTGGCTGGAGCATCCTGGTGTTTTGCTGCTGCTAAATCTCCCCCTGGACAGGGAAGAATATTCTGGGAGATGCTGTAGTTTAGGAAATGCAAAAGTTGTCTGTCTGCTAGACCCCTTTTTTCACTAGAAAACTCCGTACATTTGTGGGAGCACAACAGAGTTTTTTAGGAGGGAAAACATCTGATCTTACCAGAATACTCTGGGTCTGATGCTGCACAGTGCACACGGGTTGTCTTCATGAGTTCACTGCCTTGTTTTCAGTCACATCTACCCAGGTTTTTCACGCCTTAGCAACCATTGGTGTCATAGATGCAGGAATTCATGTTGCCTAGTGCCTTAGTTGCTCTTTGATGCTAAAAGGAATAATAAATAATACAGATTCATTGTCACAAATGTGAGTAGATATGGTTGAGTTCACACAGTTTGAGGAAGATTGTCTCCTTGTTTTATCTTGTCGGTTTTCAGTGTAGAACTGAGCTATTAGAGAATGAAGCATGAATATTGGCATGGGTTCCTGCAGATCAGAGCAGGAAGATAGATAGAAAAAAAATGGGTTAGAAGAAAAATTTTATAAGGAATAAAGGGAGCAGGTGTGGTCTGTGTTAAAAGAAATTGTTCTAAGAATAAGTGTAGAGTTATCATCATAAGATGGGAAGAAGTCTGCTTGAATCTTCAAATCTAGTATTTGGTATTGGAAATGGCTGTGTCATACCATCAGTTTCATAAAGGGACAGAGTTCCTTTTCTTACTTTCACCTCTAGTTTGAAGTTGGAGAATCAATTAAGAGTTCTACTATGCTCAGCTTGTGGGCTTTTTTCCTAGAGTGTAATTTACGTAGTTTGATCTAGGTACTTGATTTTGTTACCTCTTCCATGAACTGAAGCTGCAGCCAAGAACCGTAGTTACTGATTTTAAAAAAAATTCTTGAAACTACTGCTCTTATTTCCTTTGAAAGTACTGATGTAGGTGCAAATTTTATTTTCCTTAATGAAGGAGAGTGTCCTTCAGAGTTTCTGAAAATGTTTTTTTCTTCTTCATTAAAGACAGGGCACTGTGGTTTGCCTACTAAGAAAACTCCATTAGACTTTTTTTTCTTAAAAGCTTTTGTGTGTAGTTCAGGAGAAAATTTGGCATCCTTTCAGATTTATTTTGTTGGTGCAATATTTTGCTGTTGCGTAATTTTGTAGTGCAGTGCAATTTAAAATGCTTGAAAGTGTAGTTTTAATCTTTTCAGCCTTTTGTAAGAAGATCCCTAATATTCAGAAATCAAATTTTGAAGTGAGAGGACGTTTTGCTATGTACAGACCGTACACAGAGGCTTTAGAATAGTCCTACTCAGAATTTGAAGGAATGTTCAATTAGTATTTAAATATATAATTAATTTTCTACATGAGCTTTTTTCTCCAAGATTTATTTTTAGATGGGAAAAAAATCCCCAACCCTAAATGCAGCATAACAGTATTATGTCAAAAGACCATATGCTTACATCTGTTTGCTAATAGCAGTGTGTTCTTGTTTCAGGTTTTGGCAGATAAACACGGCAATGCCTTGTGGTTGAATGAAAGAGAATGCTCCATTCAAAGGAGAAACCAGAAGGTTGTGGAGGAAGCACCAAGGTGTGTATACTGGATCCTTGAAACAGCTTTGTAGTAACTGAAAGCACTTTTGGAGGCCTGCTGGTTCTATTTATTGTACAAATGCAAGTAATTTTATTCTATTAAAAAGCACAAAGAAAATAAATGTTTGTTGCAGTCATTTGACTGTAATGCAATTCTGATGTTCTTGAGGGTGTTTTGATTTTGCGTTACAGCGTCTTTCTGTAAGAAAACTGGTGTTGTGTAGTTAATTTTTTTTCATGGTCTTGTATAAAATGGATTTGGATCTTACCAATCCACTGTATGTGATATGGCTTTGTTTATATATGTGAGATTTTCCTTTGATATTCTCTTTTGGATGCAAAGGTCAAGTAAAATATGAAATAAGTATGGTTTTTACCACGGATACAGGTGTTTGGCTATTAGAGTAATTGTGTATTTGCCGCATAATACTGTATATTTCCATTTGAATTGGAATACAAAATACAAAATACTCTGCAGCACTTTTAGTACCCATTCATGGTAGTGAGTTGGAGATCTAGGTGGCTAGAAACTCAAAAGTGCAAAATTATTTTAATCTTACTGGTTTAATGTGAAGCTGAAATACCTTGCTGCTGTGCAAGATATGACCTTGCTGTGTTTTCTGTTGCTTAGCAGTCATCAGAGAATATGTGTATAAAAAGGGCAGCAAGAAATTCTGATTTCAGAAAGGCAGATATGGGTCTATCATTGCCTGTGGGAATTACCAGTGTAATATGTTCACCAGCTGGGATGGGCTTGCTGTATTGTTTTGTAGCACAGAACTATGTGATGCAACAATTTGGAATGTGAGGAAAAGCACATCACCCAAATGACATTTCTTTTGTGATGCCTCATTAGTTAATATTGAATAATAATTGCAGGATTGCCTCTGTTCAGCCTATATTTTAAATAAAAGAACAAAGTTTAAATCTAAAGATGTAAATCCACTTTATAAATGCTTTCTGCTAGTGCTTGTGGATTTCTTGGAAGCCTTACGCTGCTTATGCCTGAAGATCTTACTGTGTTATTGTGGAAAGTGAATACTTCAGGTCCTGATATAAAGCACATGTGCATGTATGTGTACCTAAGCACTTAAAAGAGAAGTATCTTCTGCCTCATGAGTATATGTAAGGCAATGCCTGTTATTCCTGCCTGCTCCTTCTCCATGCCTGTGGTCAATTCAAGTGGTGTGATCTGTCTTTCTCTCACCAGCCAGTTGTGATCAGAGTGTTTTCTTTCATCACAAATACCAGCCTTTTAACTTTCTTGGGCTTCTCTGTTGGAGTTGCCAGTAAGTTTTCTCATCCCCTCCTATAACCCTACAAGAGTGTGGGCAAGTCAATAGCTTTGGTGTGAAAACTTTTCTTCCTTTTTGTTGTTGAATGTTTTAGACTTTGCCAGGCTTTTCCTGGCAGCTTGGGAAGCATTACCTGCCTTACTTGCAATTGACTACAGAATCCATTAATTTTCGAAGGGTTACAAGACTTGCAGATAAGGAGGGCACTAACTTCTGTGAGATGCCAGTGAGACCCTAAAGCCTCAAGTTAACCCTTCCTGTGAATGCTGTTTCAGTTTGATTGCTTAAGGAATTCTGGGCACACTTCTGGTGTGGTTGGATATAGGACATAGACTGTCTTCTTTTCTCCTGTTTTAAATGGTAGTTGCTATTAAGAACTCTGAGGTAGGTCAAACCTTTTTATTTTCTTTCATGAAGCCTGGGAGATAGGGGTGTTATGGGCTAAAATGTTGGGGGAGTTTTTGTCTTTTGGACCATTTAGGGCTTTTGAGAAGGCCCTCTTCTCATGCCTTTTTTGATTTACTCTATTATGATGGCATTTTCCTAAGTGTCTGATTTAAGAGACTGAGGGCCTTTTGGCATGGAAAGTAACCTATGATTTTCTTAAAGCTAAATCTGCAGCTGCTGAACTTATCCTTATGGATCATTTTGTGTTTGTGTCTCCAGTTTTACTAGGGCACTTTAGTCTTTTGTTAAAAACAAATAACAAACAAAAAATGCTGTCTTTTGCAGAGAGAAACCCCTTCAGTTCACACACTAATGAGGTTACAATATTCATGGGACCCTTGATGTTCATGATGATCAATCCCCCAGATTCAGATAGGAGATCCAAAACTTTACTTGTATGCTTTTCACATGGTGAGTGTCCTCTTTTGGGAGGCACAGACAATAAGACACATGCAGTCATCACAATTTTTTTACTTTGTGCTTGGCAATGTTAGTGATGCACAAAGCTTCCAGTGATGTACCATAATTTTATCTGCTTCTACTTTCACACATTTTTGGATATGCCGTTGTCTTCTCATTTCACAGAGGCTGACATTTAGAGACATGAGTGGCATTAAATATTCTTAGTGTTGTTCCTTAGTTGAATTTTTGTTCCTCAACTGCCCAAGCTCTCCTTTGTTCATTTTCACAGACAGTTGCCATGAGAAAACTGTCCTTTGGCAAGAAAAAATGCAAAGGTATGGTTGCATTTTCCTGTTGCTGGAGTGATTAATAAAAGATTGCTTCCCATGTGGAGAAACAAGGCCTATAAGTTTATCAGAAAATCCATGGATCCTTTAGGATTACTCAAAACTGAATGCCGAAGAGTATTAACTAACATCCTATTCAATAATTGGAGTAGTAACTCACAGGAATGCTCTAAAACTTTACTTTAGTGAGCACATGTGTCCTATCTGACAATTTCTGAACCTGTTAGAAGCTTCTTAAAGCATTTTAGATTTGCCTCACCACTTGTGTGAAGGAATGGTCATCTGTTCAGAGGCACTTACAGTTTGAATGAATGTATATAGGCAGGAGCTTAACAGAAAGGTGCATTATTGAATTAGACTCTCTCTACAGGTTCTTCTTAGAGTTGTTATGCATATATGTGTGTCAAACTCTACATTTCCTCTCACTGTCTAGAAATTCTTGGAGGATTTTGGGTTAAGAGAAATGCGAGCCTGTTCTGTTTGTGGCTGTGCATGTGCTTCATAGGTGGGCACCATTTAGATGTGAGGGCAGAACTGTGTACTCAAATCCTTTAGCCTATTTATGCCCATGGTCTGGTAGTATACAACGAATATCTCAAAGGATAATGTTTTGTGTAGGTAAGTAATTTTTTTAAACAAACAATATGTTTGCAGTAGGGAAGCTAACCTTGAATTTAGAAAATTGAGGTTCACTCCCCCAGTGTGGTGGAATCTTCAGAGGAAGAGTAAGTGTTATTGATCATTTATTTTTTATCCAAACTGAGTAGTAAATTTCCACTGATGGTGTAACTGTTTGTATTTTTCAAAATCTTTCTGTGAGTGAAGGTGATAAGGTTATTTTGGGACACCTTACGTGATGAACTAGCAGTGGAGAGGTAACATCTTGCCCATATGGTTCATCTCCCGGGCTGTAGAAACAAAGTGACAAACTGATTGTATTCCCTTTGATTAACTTTACAATAACTTGATGAAGGTCTTATGAATGAAGTATCAGGTCTGATTTATTTTTTCTTTTTGATAGTTTTATTTTGTGAATAATTTTTTTTTATGGTAGCCCTTGTGCTGCCATTGGAGCTGTATGGTCTAAAGAAAAACAGGTGTGTGTATGAGAAAAAGATCTGAAGTCAGGTTTAAAGTGCTGCATTTTCAAGTGATGCCTAGTTAGACTGGAGAAGAGTTATCTTGGTTATAAAAGGTGCATGGTTTAAAAAGGGAGAAACAATGTATTTGAAAGGTAAAGCAGTAGAGGAGAATATGAAAACTTTGATTAATTAACCTAGCCAATGGTAGGGATGATCCAGTCGTTTCAGAGAGTAAAAGCTTAACTGTGTGGCAGAGATCAAGTTTAGCAATGTGACACCTGTGTTCCATTCTCTGGCTACAGCAGGAGGTGAACAGTGAGATCTCAGACTTACATTTAACAAGTATAGGGAGGACACCATGTAATGAAGGGGAGTAACTGTCTCTCATCTATATGAGAAGTAATAATGGTTATTCTAGAAATAGAGTATGAAGCTGATATTGAGAATGTTTTGTTCTTCATAAGTCACTCATTGACCTTTCATGATCAAAGCCCTGCAGAAACTCCACACTGAATTATAGAATGTTGATTTCATGTAATGTATTATCCTCTTACCAAATCAAAATAAGAAATATTATGAAACAATTTTACGTTTACCTGTGCCTATTCTTATAGGTATGACACAGTTTTTATGTCTTCTGATCTTCCCTTTTATCTGATGTAGGATCTCATACAGCTTTCTTGAATGAGACTTGACTTCCTTTTCCTGTTGGTCCCATTGTTTGGCAAGAAATTTTTTTTCCCTAAATTCTGAAAACGCCTGCGTTACAGTCCATCAGAATCTGCCTGTGTGGGCACTCTAAGGACAGAGGTGTGAAGTAGCACTTTTTCAGTAAAGGAAAGGATTCCACTCTCTCCTACTTTGCCTAGATGTTTGCTCACTTCTTGTGTCATGTCAAATATGGTTTGTTGTGGCAGAAGTCTCTAGCTCTTCTGTAAGTTCAGGTCTCAGTGCAAAACACCACAGTAAGTGCTGAAAGATAAGGCCTGACCTAGCACTGGCTGCTGTTTTAGTGCAGTCTGGGGCTCCAGATGGAGCTTCACTGGATCCATCTTTAGGCCACTTTAGACAGGTGAGGGCTCCTTTGCAGAATTAAGGACCACTATTGAAGCCATCTCAAGAAATATGTAACAGTTGGTATTTTAAAGAGTAACTCACATGTAAGGTAGAAGTGGCTGTCTATTCCCTTGCAAAAGTACTTTTAAAATGATAGCTGAGTTATGTGCCTAACGTAAGTCAAAACAGAAATATCAAGAATAAGTGTATTTACAAGCCTATGTAAGATTAATAGCTACATGTTTTTTCATTGAAAAATCAATGTATCAGGTTGAGGGGCAACTGGTTTCATGGCTTTGGTGGAATACCACAGGGGAAACCCCCCCTATATATCTAATTAATCTGCATAGGTTAATTTAAATCTCAATTTATGGTACAGCTGAGAGTACCAAACAAAATATGTTACTTCCAGAAAGACTTCCAGAGTCTTTTGCTTCACTGGCACAGTGGGAGTTGTGGGGTGCTCTCCTAGAATGAGAACATTGGCATTTGGGCAGTGTTCACAGTGGCTCCCAAGGTGGTAGCTGAGCTGCTCTTTGGGTGCCCTTGAGTGTGTCCAAGATTTGTGGAAAAGAATGTGTTGCAATTAATGTGGTTAATAAATATGTCTTCTAAGATTGCATCAGTTTGTATGTCTTTTTAAAATTTCATTTGCATTATTTTAGATCTCACTGTTCTAAGAGTGTTGTGTTCTATTATTTTATATTTTAGAGAATATAGTTGTTTATCCTGAATTTCCTGTACATTAGCAGTAATTGTAAAGCATGCAATGTATCTGCTTAGGGGCAATATAAATGTAAAGACATACATTTGACATTCTTGACATGTTTTTGTAACTTTATTAATGATGCTGTCCTCTTTTGACCATAGTTTAAACAGAAGATTAAATGACAAAATAATAATTATTTTTTAACTAAAAAAGTCATTGTTTCTATATTGTAGCACTTTTCTAGACCCTGAAACTCGAAGAGCAATGGGAGAACAAGCAGTAGCTCTTGCCAAAGCAGTAAAGTATTCCTCTGCTGGAACAGTAGAATTCCTTGTGGACTCCAGTAAGAATTTCTACTTTTTGGAAATGAATACTAGACTTCAGGTAAGAAAAACAACTCTTCAGATTCAAGAAAGTGTTATTTAAATAAACAGACCATAACCTTCATATTTAAGAGTCTGCTCCTGCAAAGATTTAAACATAAGTATCTTGCTGCATGTGAGCATTTCCCACTGAACTTAAATGATCTACTCACTGAAAAGATCTACTTACATAAGCCTGCCCATGCAAGACTTTGCAGCAGTGAGCCCTTGCACAGCACTCAAGTAAATGCTCAAAGCTTTTGCTCTTTTTTACACTTGACCTAAAGACCTTGCAAAAGGTCACTGGTAAGTGCCACCGTGAGTTCACAGTAAGTGGCTAGCCACTGTGCTCTGAGGATTTCCTGAAGCCTACTGGTCCCTGAAGTTTCTTTCTTACTTTTTATACTTTGATGATGACTTGCTGAATTTTTCTAGGAGAGTGATTGAAACTATATGTGTATATGAGCAATAAAACACTAGCAATCTGCGTATGATTGAAATTGTGACTTCAATGCAACTGTGTAAAAAGCATGCTGACACACTGTAGGATTTTTGTGACAATTCATGTAGTCAGTAGAAGCTGTTCTAATGTACACTACAAGTAAACAGATGAACAGTGTTTTATGGAAAACCTCCTCTACCACTTTTTTGATTGTTTGATGGGTTTCTGGTCATAAGCTAAGAAAACAAGTATATAACTTGAAGTCTGGATATCATTCTTGAAGACCAGAAGAGTGTTCAACTTGTAAGCAAGTCTGTTCTGTTGCCTTTATCCTCCATTTCTCACTTTGTTAAATATCACCAGAAAGACTGAAATGTGGAATCAAGCACCAGTTTGATAAGCTTCCCATTCTGTTGCAGCTGCATTTCATTAGGATTATGTCCTGTGTGCTGCTTGTACATATGGGCAGTGATAGAGCATAAAGAGATCCTCATAATCTGACATCTTTGCATTACCTTATGTAATAACTGGGTAAATTTATGATTTAGCTAAGTTTATGCTTTGGATAAAGAAGTTAAAGAGAATTTGTGGGTGTTACAATCTTCCGTGCCAGGGGAAGACTGCTGCTAATTTTTTTCTTGCCTTATGGGACATCAGTGGTTTAAGAATTAGCCCTGACAGTCACTTCACATGCCTTTGCTAGGCACTATCAGGTCGACCTTAGATTCAGTTAGAGGGAGTGGTAGTTATTGGTGATGTATAGTTCATTAAAATATTATGAAGAGTTCTCTCACATTCTTTACACTTTCCCACATCTTGTAGTTTTTGAGCCAATATTTCTTCGGTGAATCCGCGTTCTTGTTTGCATAGAAGAAAATTAATTTATGGTTTTCTGGATAACCCACCAGAACTTCAAAACCACTCCCTTGTAGTGTTATTGGCCATGAGTTCTTAAATGGAATTCATGGTGGAATGTCCTTGGACTCCTATTTTTAGGTTGTTTTTTAAGACATTATCTTTGCTGTTTTGCAGTGTCTTCTCCCTGCAATACCCACTGGTACATGTTTGTAGTCCCAAATTTCTAAGGTCTCCACATAGGCAGGAAGAAAGCTTTCACATAAGGACTTTAGGCTCCTTTTGAAATATAGCCTAAGCAGTTTGACAATCCCCTATAATATCAAACTCATTCTTTCCAACTCTTAAAGAAATTTACTAATCTTAAATTAGACTACTTGTTTAGATATTCTCTACTTCCTCTATCCTGACTGTGTATTGTCTCTAATTAGCATTTCAGCTTGAGTCTGGAGTAGTAATTTTCTCTGATTTTTCCCCAGTCTTACCCAATTGATCTCTCACTTCTCCCAAGATTTACTTTCTGTTCAGCTGACTATTATGCAACTAATGTATTGTACTTGCTCCCTACTATTAAGAGCCAAGCCTAGAAACTCTACTGAAGCTTGTCCAGCTTTAACTTCAGGGCCAGGATAGTCTCCAGATGTCCCTGTATTGCTTCAGTCTTTTTTCCTTTTGCATCTCCTAACCGTGATCAGTGACTAAGATTCACTTGCCTTGTTCTTGCTGAACGCCCCACAGCTGGAAGAACTTTCCAAAATGATGGATGTCTGATCCATAAATGATCCTCTTAAGGTACTTGTCAGTGTGCATTAGACACAGCTACATGTCAGCATCATCAGTACATTTCTACTAAATTATGCAGTTTTCTGTTTGTTTTAATGATTCAACAATCAGACCACTGGAACATTTTTTATTTTAGATACAGACTTCAGAATATATTTGCAAACTAAACTGTGTCCAGTATTTTGCCTGTTAATTTCTCCACTCCCTTCCTCTGATGTATCTTTTGGATGTCTTTCAGGCTTTCTGGTAAATTATTTTGCAGTAATCAGAGTTGTATTGTTACTTTGCTGTTTTTTTGGGGGACTCTTTGGGAATATACCTTTTCTGTTGTATAGTTATGCAAAAGAAGTGTAAATAGCACCTTGGAGGAAGTTTATATTTTATTTAGTTTCTGTTTTAAATATTGCTGCAATACTACACAAGATTGGGAAGCAAAAGAAAATTGGTGAATCAGCTCCATTGTGTCTCTTGTATGCTACACAAATTTGTTACAGATGTTTTACTGCCTCTAAGTGACTCAGCTAGAATGGCTTATTATTTGCTTTTGGCAATGTTCTTTTTTGTTGTATCTGCTTTTCTGTCATCTTTCAGAGGCTAACAGGTAAGTATGAGACATAAGATTGAGGAATGGATAATTGCAGAGTAAAACTAGTTGTTCATACTTTACACAAGATAATGTAGAGATGTCTGCCCTAGCAGCTACCAGAGAACTTCTGTGCAGTGTCATTTAGGGCACTTTTGCAGTGGTTTTCAGGCAGTTACCACTGTTAAAGTTGAGGCACACCAGATGTTGAATATCTGATTCTTCATAGCTGCTCATAGTGTGATGTGTTTTCTGTTACCTAGTTGTCATCAGCCTAATCAAGGGCAGTCATGGTCCAAAACAACTTATCCAGAGCTTTGCAATACATACAAAGTTTCTGCCCCCTTAGATTGATAGCCTTTCTGGTTTCCAAGTCGTGTCAACATCTCATAAGGTA
Source organism: Brachypodius melanocephalos (assembly GCA_013398615.1). Taxonomy (NCBI): domain Eukaryota; kingdom Metazoa; phylum Chordata; class Aves; order Passeriformes; family Pycnonotidae; genus Brachypodius; species Brachypodius melanocephalos. The sequence continues at coordinate 45,707,024 of VZSR01003803.1, forward strand.
CTTCAGAAGTGCTGCCTTTCACCAGAAAAGTTTCTTCTTTTCTTCACTGGAAGAACAGATGATGTTTCTCTTGGACTTTCTATGAAGGACGTCTGTGGAATATACTTAAAAAGTATCTGTTGATGTGTGTGTGTGGTGTAGCTAAACTTAATACATGTGAATCAGTTAGTGACAGCAAAGGGAAAATATCCTATATTTTAGATGTTTGTAGTACCTTGAAATGAGAAGCATCCCTTGTTAGCTAGAGAAACACCGAGAAACATCCAATGAGCGATGTGAATCGAACACTTACTCCTAACACAATTAGTATGTTTGTGTCTCAGGTCTGTTCCCAACCTTCTATCTCCCTCGTGGGTTGGGAGATTTAAATAACATGTGAGTACTCCCTTCCTCCTCCAAATCTGACTGAATTTGCTTAATGTAATTGAAAAGATAATTTATGTAGACTGGAGTTGAGAAAGATGGTAATTTTAGTAGCAGTGGGTTTTCTCCTCATGTGTCAGTTTGAGTATTTTTGTCACAACTTTTTAGGAAATAAAAATTAATTCTGTAGAATAATCTGATGTGTTTGTGAGAGATTTGCTTACCTATGTTTTTAGTTTACAGTTGTCACAAGAGTATTTTATGTAAATGTTTTTAAGTTCTTTTAAAGTAACTTGATTCTAAGGCATAAAGCGAGGGTAGGTAACCTTCCATAAACTTATAAAACATTACCCAGTGCTAAGAGTTTTGTTTATCACTTTCTGGGTTTTTATCAGATTTTACTGACCTTCAGAAAATTATACATTCCAAAACTTTGCGTTAAACTGGCTGTGACTAGTGTAAAACATGGGAAGAACTTTTACATGCAACATGTCTGTCCTTTTCATGTTTATCCACCCATGAAAATATACAAAGAATGGTTGGAAACTAAAAGTAGGTAGAAATCCTGTTGCAGATGGTTTGGAGCTCCACTGCTTATAAACTCCTGGTTCTAACAGCCTCTTAAATGGTATCTCTATTCTGTTGCTCATCAGGAGTCAGCACCTGCTACGTTTGCTTAGTGAAGGATACTAGTGCTGGAAAATATTGCAGCTGCACTATGTCTAACAGTAACAACAAAAGCAGAAATAGCAAAGTGGTGAGCTGAGTCCAGATTGCCACCTAAAGCCACAGAGAGTTGGTGACTTCAGTATCTCTAGCAGAGCCATGGGATGACGAGTGGTGATCTTGCTGTCTTGTTTGTGGGTAGCTGCCCAGAGGATGACTTGTGATAGGCGGGCAGGAGTGTATGGGAGCAGAGAAAGGGGCTGTCAGGAATTAGAGGAGTAGATTTCTATGGCGGGATTTCAAAGTAAATTCTCAAGCTACTGTTTCTGCTGTTTGCTGAGACTCTTCATATTTCTTAATACTGGAATCTTGTTTTACTGTGACAACACTTCGCTTCAGTCATTTTAAATAGTCTAACGAACAGTGTCAGATGGTAAAAACTTTCAATTGCTGCTAACCTGGGCTGAATTCGAACTACTGACCTAAAGGTGAAAGGTCTCTTATCCCATTACCAATCTGCTAAGCCCACCAGAATCCATTCTGCACACAGTTTATACCAGCTGTTCATGGCCATTTTTAGAACCGAAAGAAAAGGTGATTTTCCTGCCAAACAACACTTCTTCACACAAGAGGGTCAGCCGACAACAGTTAACCAAATTTTTGCCACATTCTTGCCTCCTAATGCAACTTCCATTATGTATCTACTGGTTGCCTGCTTTTCAGGCTTCCCGAAAGAACTACAGAAAAGCATTGCTAATTGTTGTTGACAGAAGAGAACAACATTGTTTGTGTAAGTCATTGAATCTGAAAGATGCCATTAACAGTGCTGCCAAGGCATGGAGTGATATCTTAGAGACGACATTCCCATGTAACTCTCAAAAAATACTATTAAAAAAAGTAGAGAAAGAAGAGACTACTTAATAAGTAGAAAAACAAAAGGTTGTTCTTCAAAGGGTACATTAGTTTATTTGCATTAATTTATTTGATGTAAAGCAAATCAAAGAATAGCTGCAGTGTGACCAGAGCCATCTCGAATGAAGTGTTGTGAGAAGGCTTTAATACCGCAGCTAAATACAGCAAAAGCAAAAATTACATCTTTAGGAAAGAAAGTATTGGTTTTGTGGATACTAGTTTCTTTATTTTCTTACATGGAGTGTGTAGTGGAAAGGAAATAATTGTGTAGAATTACTGAATTTCAAGAATTTTTTTTGAAGTGCAGGATGTTAATTGAGAAAGTTATGTTAAAATTGTGAGCTAATTAACTTGTTGACCTAAAGTATGTGCTATTTGAAAAGATTCAGAATTCATAGGCCACATAAGATATGTCTGCCCCATACAATGTAGAAACAAATCCTTGCAAAAGAAAACTGAGAACTGTGCCAATGATTATTGGAATATAACTTTCTATGAGGAAGTAAATTAAATACTTTTTCAAAGTTACATGCTACGATTAAAAAATTAGTTTGTACCAAATGTCTGTGCATTAGTTTTTATTTCTACATCTTGCTTGGGAAACAATAAAAGAAGTCTACCTGAACATCTTAGCTGATGGAAACTTTTGTAGTCTGATTGCCTTCAGTTCTTCAACTGTATACTAATAAGTTAGAAAACAAACAGCAAGTGTTTTTATATAGGATGTCTATAGGTAGACAGTTATGTATTCTTGCTTTTCATTCATTCTGTACATTAATCCAACCATTGTCTGTTTTTCAGTAGCCGTTATAAAAGCAGTTTTTTGCTGTGTGCTCCTGATCCCCGTGTACATGTGAACTATTTTGCAGAAAGATGTGACCCCAGCGTGCTCCTGCTCATAGTAGTCAGGAAGCTTGCATGCCTGAAGAGCAGAACATGTGTGCACCTCTGTTGCTGTTCAGTTCTGCGAAATAGAAACCAGGCTTACTGAAATACAGGGGGTTGAGAAGCATCTGTAAGTTGGTGTGTTTGGGTCAGTTGATACTGGATTTGGCTGCAGCAGCAAAGCCTGTGGGACTCCAGGTGAATCACATTTCCTGGAAACTGAGGTGTATGTTGAAAGTTAGTTTTGAGATTATTTATCTGAATGTAAAGGGGTATATGACACCAACTAGGGACTTACAGTAGTAGGGGTGACATAGGCCGTAGTTTTAAGTCTACTGAAATTTAGATTTTCTTGGCTGATGTGGCGTGCTTGAATGTTCCAACTGGTGTGTGAGTAACTTGATGCCTTATACACACAGGGACAAGAGCAGTCTGTGAGTGTCCAGAAGTGTTTGCTGTTAGATCTGAGTACCTTGATAGTCTTGAGAAAAATGTGCGCCAGAATTATCCCCCTGAATATAAGGGGAGCAGTCATCACTAATTTAACTCTTAGCTCTGACTGTCTATAAAAACTGCATGACTGTTTTTGTAGCTGTGGATGAACCCCAGTATGGTAAAGCTTTAAAACCACTGGCAGTCAAAGAACAGGAGGAGAATTAGGAACCTTTCCATACTATTCTGGTGATGGATGCTAACTGGCCTGTGATGTTGATAGGTTCCCCAACTCATATACTTGCTTTACCATCTATAAACTGGGATGTAATTATTTTCTGAAAGACTTTGCCACTAGTTTCTCTGGCTGTATGAATGGGAAGGGGTTAGTGAAGCAAAAACACTTGCAATGCTCTTGGAAAATCTGGTTGCTATGATGTCTTAAGAGCAGTAGATCCAGTATGAAGGGGAAGCAATTGTCCTTTGCTCTGTATAGTTAATGCTGGTTGTAGCAGGTATAGCTTTGTGGACTTGAAAGCAGGAATATAAGCGGTATTTTACAGAGACTTAAGAATTTTTAAAGGAGGTATGTATTGTTCTTAAGTGCATTGAAATGATGACTTCTTATCAACTGTTTATGAGCAGACTTGGTTTAAGTAAAGGCATTGATAGTAAAGGTGTTACTTTTGGCATCTAATTAATTGAGAGTTCTTGCTGATAAATTTTTTCTGCCTGTCCTGTTGAGAAGAAGGTACAGCTGCCTTTATATAGCTATGATTGCTTGGTGCAGACATGTCTGGTTTTGCCCTTTGTGTTGAAGACAGCAATAATGTGTGAATGTAGCCACTATCATATAGCCATACTGACACTGGCCCTTTAGTGGCTGGGGTTCACTGGCAACATCTTGGATCAGTCAGCTGCAAAACTGAGTATGGCCTAAAGCTAAAGGAGTTGATCAATTGAGTGAGATTCAGCTCCATTTGTGAGCGAACTTGCATTCATCTCATCAAAAATGTAGTACTTGACTTGTCTCCATATACTGGCAAGTAAAGGTAGTTGATGGACAAGAGATATAGCATAAAATGAATAGAAGACAATACAGCAGACAGGCAGAACAAAGATGGCACCTGACGTAGAAAGTGGAAAAGAGGGAGGTTATTGAAGTATAGCTTTTAAGAATGATTTTATAACAGATACAATAACTTTAGTCAATTGGCTGTTGTAGTTGTAGAGATTTTGAGATGAAAGTTCTTTTCTATCATATTTTGGTCATCTGATGGTCTTAATGAATATTAAAATGCATCTAAGATGTATTTGGTACCCCTAATTAATGCTATGATTGGAATTGTCTATGTTATGCCTATATAGTAGTAGTTGAAGCAGAGTCCTAAAATAAAGTAGGACAACTTCTCCCCACCCTCAAAAAAACCCTCAACATTTTTTCCTATACATATTTTCTGAATGCTGTTTTGTGTGGAGACACAAAGGGAGTATTTTGAAGAAACAGAAGAAAATATTGACCAAGTCAAAGATCTGTATTGAAGAATGGATTAAATAAATGTTTGTGAGTCGTAAGAACCAAACAACAAAAATATTTTTCTTTTCAGAGACATTCCATCTTATTTTGATCATCAACAATAAAACTGAAAACAACAATGAAGCTATTGAATCTGGAATGCCAATTGCTATCCAAGAAAAATGGCAGTATAACTAAATAATGCAAATGTCTTTGGAAAAACAAAAAGCATTTTAATTATCTGGAATGTTAAAATTCCAAACATGTTCTCAGCTCAAAGGTAATCTTTTAAAACTTAAATTCCAAAGTAGCAAAATAAGTTCTGTTGTACAAATGTGAGTATGTGATAAGTAACTTTCTATTAAAACTTAGGAAGTTTTAATAGAAACTTCAAGATTTAATAGAAAATGAATTGCTTCAATTTAACACTGCAGGATGGATGAGATGTTTCATAGATTCTCAAAATACTGTTATTAAGCTTGACATGCTGGAGAGTATCATGTGTTAGGTAGAATCAAGATTGAATCCCAAAGGTACACCCTTAAAATGTATAATCAGATTCCCATTTCAGTGTCACTTTTGTCCTTCAAAGAATAGATGCTTGTTTCAGTGATGATTTGTCATTAAAATTATGTCAAAACGTCTTAAAATGTTGTTGAAACTCTAAACAAACTCACAGCACACACAGCGCTAATTGTGGATGCCATCTGTTTATTTTTACAAAGTTTTTTTTCTTAAAGATCAAAGCGTCTACTTGGTCTGGTAAGCCACAATGCTGTTATAATGACTGAATGTTTTCCTTAATACTATATACTTGAAAGAAGAAAGACAAGTGGTTTGGTCAGTGACCTTTTCCTGTGTCAGAAAAGGTACATAGTATGACATCTCATGTTAAACAGTCGCAAAGTGCATTTTCTTGAGGTATTTTGCCCCTTGGAGCACAAACATTTTTTAACAAAACTGGCAGTTCTGTCATGATTTCGATGTGGAAGGTGGTATAGCTGTTTCTGTGTGAAGAACATGCTTTTGGCATGCCTACCTTTGACTTGATCGATGTGGTGGTGATCAGAGGAACCACCTTGATTGCTTTTTACTGTCCTATGTCTAGTTCAAGGCTTTTTAAAGTGAATCAACGTGCTCGTTTCTCTGCCCGTTTGAAGGCAGAGGTGTGTGTGCATGTGCGTATGCGCGCCCATGTGTGCATGCTCATACGCACATCCCGCGTGAGCGCGAGCGACGGCAATTCCCAGGGCAGCGCCTTCCAAAGCCGTTAGCGGCAATTTGCTGAGCGCGCAGAGCCACTCTGCTGGTCCGGCCCAGCTATTGTGCATGCTAAGCACTAAACAGATAAGTCTGGAGGGGGGAAAAAATTGAAGGATCCATCTGCTCATTTCTGCTACACTGCGCTGATGCAAGATTACGCTAATCTGGTTGCTTGTCAGGACAGGTTAGTGAAAGAAGGCGAATGGGTGAGATATAGGCTACGCTGGCTCTGTGGAAAATCAGTAGCGGCTCCTGTACGTGCCATGTTAAGTGTAGCAGAATGGGTTGATTATCAGCTACATTGAGATTTTCAGTTAAAATATAGTTATGGCTACAGTGTGAGTCTTTTCAAAACAATATTGAATGGGAAAAGCTTCCAAACAAAGAAAAATGAACTCATTGTCACACGATGCATTTGAATTTGTAAAATAAGTGAAAAAAAAAACCAAACCAAAAAACCCCTACAAATCCTCCCAGGTCACCTCTCTAGTTTTCCTTTTGTATGCTGCTCTGAGTTACTGTAATCCGCTAATTATTTTTTTGTGTTTTCCATGCAAAGACAGCAGTTGCTGGAGTTTAAGTAGCTATTTTTATTTTTTGGAGAAAGATCAAAATAGAAACATATTCTTTCTCTGTTCTTTAGTTGGTCGAATTTCTTGTTTATCTGTGTTTGTTTACAGAGAGGTGCTTTTTTTTGTTGTTTTTTTGTTACCTACTGACTGACAGTTCTTGACCTTGCAGGTTGAACATCCTGTCACAGAATGCATTACCGGCCTGGACTTAGTCCAAGAAATGATCCGTGTTGCTAAGGGTTACCCTCTCAGGCACAAACAGGCTGATATTCCCATCAACGGCTGGGCGGTTGAATGTCGAGTTTATGCTGAGGTAAATGAGTGGTAATGGGGAGGAGGGGGTAGGTGGTTGAACTGTGGCGTAATAATACCCAGGTGTGGATAGATGCCAAGGTGAAATCAAGGAATATCATATGAAAGTCATGGTTTAGAGCATGTAACTTGAATGGTTAATGAGGTTTTGTAGAGTTGTTGAGTTCTTATTTTTAAATTATAAATATGGTGTGTGTTTCAATATAGCTTTTCCCTGAAAATTGAAAGTAAATGTGGTAAAAGAGAGAGGTAAGTAAATATAATTAGAAATAAGCCTTCATGTTTGGTTCCCAGTTAATGATGCTGGAGTTATTTACCTGAGTTCACTACTCTTTCCAGGTTTCTGAAACGTGTAGTTGAAACTTCTTGACTTAAAAAGACAGTTGAAATTTAATGTCTTACAGATTTTTTGTTGTTTTAATAAAACTTTTGAAAAGGTTGTTGAAAAGCCAAGTTACACATCTTCTGACACAATAGTTTATAGGGTAAACTTTCAAAGCACATTCCAAAACAATAACTATAATTATGGTATGAGTCTCTATCTCACTTTAAAGAAGCTTATGAATATTTAAACCCCGTTTTCAAGCACCTTGAAGCCATTTGGACGTAATGTCTTTTTGTTGTCACTTTTGATACATGAACATGAAAACTTGTTAAGTAAAACAAAAAAAGTCATTGAATGACAGACTGGTTTGGGTTGGAGGGGACCTTGAAGATCATCTGGTTCCAACCCCCTGCCTTGCGCAGTGACACCTTCCTCTAGATCAGTTTGCTCAGAGCCCCATCCAGTCTGGCTTTGAACATTTTCAGGGATGGGGGCTGGAAAATAATGCCTATCTTCCTCCATTTAGTTTCAGGAACATTTTAAGTAACTCTGCATTTCAAAACTAATTCAGCACCTTGAGACTTTTTTTCCCCTTGCTTAACTCTTGGGAATTTTGTTACCTAGACCATCTTATTTGATGTTGGGTTTTTTTCCTTTCATGACGTGCACATAACCTCCAAATTGCTCTGCTGATTCCAGGTTGTACAGACTATTTTGATAAAGAATAAATATTTGCCCTGTGACTGGAATGGAAGCTATTCTGAGTTTTAGTAGGCTTTACCCTGGACTAACTGACACCTGGGCTTTTTATTTTGTTCAGCTTAAATCCCCTCACATTTTTAAGTAATGAATCCAACTACTTGGCCATGAATTAGGTTTTTCTTTAGGGCATATATTTATTTGTTTTCCTATTAAGTTTGTATTGGTGTTGCATTATGTACGTTAATATAGGAGGTTTCCAGGGGCATCAATATCAGTTTGACTTCTTAAGATAATTGAAATTCTAACTGCCCTTTTTATCTCTGAGAATATTTTCTTCTACTCTCTTTTCAAGCCTGGCCTCTTGAATACTTTTCCATCCTTCTTCCAAGTGTAGCTAATGAAAATGTCATCTTTGTATATTTTATTTTGGTATGTTCTAACTGGGTGCAGAATACTTCTTTCTGGTTTTTTTTTTTTCTTTTTTTTAACCGATGCAAGAGATTTTATATACTTCCATTTCTTTATTCAGAGTTGTGGGGGCAGATGGATGAAGAAATGTTCTTCAATACAAGTAATTCTGGGAAAAAAAAGAGTCATCCCAGTAGCAGTTTCTTTTATACTTAAAGCTTTTAAACATTATCTGCTCCACATCTGTAAAAGCTTAATGCTTTCTCGTGTTGAATTTTTTTCCAGGACCCCTACAAATCTTTTGGCCTGCCATCCATTGGTAAACTGTCTCAGTATCAGGAACCATTGCACGTGCCAAGTGTAAGTAACTCTATTCTGATTTTGTAGGTGCTGAGTGTCTCTTATATAAAAACTATAAATACTCAGCAGCTTTATGAACCAAGCCTTTTTTCCAGCTTTTTGCTAGAGTGGGGACAGGACATGGCAGTATTGATTTGTGCAGCCTGAAAAACTGCTTAAAAGCGAACAGTTCCAAACTGGGTTAAAAATGTTCAGATTGAGTATAACAGGAAACCAATGCATGTTGAAATAGTTTGTTCTATAACTTTCAGCTTAAGTTTTTCAAACATAGCTTTATTAAATGTATTTGTGGTCATTGGAAATGACAGTGAACTGTTGAGTCAGCTCTTTAAGCATAGAAAACTGGGGACACTGGTGAGAAACTGCCAGTGCTTTTTGTTTAGCTTTAAAGACTTTAAAGAAGATTTTCTCACAGTGATTATTACATGTTTCAGGATACAGCCTAACTATATAGAATAGGTGTTTACCAACAGTGTTTTCTGCTGGGTGTAAAGAGCAAATACACTGCTCTTCTGTAAAATCAAGGTAGTCTTAAATTATAAGTGCACGTATACATGAATGACACTGTGTCACTGCAATGATGAGACTGTACCATCTGTGAATACAATTATTCAGTCTGATTGCTTGCACGGAAAATACTGAGAGATTACAGGAGGCGTCTTAAATGTGGAGTTGTTATTGGATATATGATTTATTTCGCTTTTTAAATTGTTTTTGCCTGTGTACTTTCCAAAGGGACCTGACCCTTTCTGGTCTTTAAGGCTTCATGCTGTGTTCAAAGCCTGAAAGCAGAAAAAAATTGTGAAGATCTAAAAGGCATTATGTGCTCTTAAAGAGGAGATGAGGGGAAAAAGGTATCACTGGATGTATCTAAACTTCTTTTTAATGAAACAAAGAGTGTATTTAATAAGAATTTATAATGAATACTCCAGTGGTTGTTAGAAGTTTTCACCATGTTGTAATAGCTAACACGATGTCAAACATTTTGCCCTTGCAAGTTTTTGCAATTTGCAATTTTCCAAACGTGAGACCTGTTGAAAGTACAAGTGATAATGGACAAACTATACCCCCTACAGTCTTTGTCCCACCAAATCTTTCTTCAATTAATGCTGCAGCAGGAGTTTTATGTAATAACATTTGCGCTTGTGAGCCATCCATACAAAGAAAAAACAATTAAAATGCCTTAAATGTTCTGCTTACTGCTGTTATTTGCTTGTGTGAATGTTGCATGTCAGCTAAATGGACCACGGAATAGATAAAGTGATTGGGTGTAGGAGAGTGCACACTAAGCTTTGTCTATCATTATTGCTGGGAGCAATCAAATTGATGCCAGCAGGACAGTAGACGCGTTGACAGCTGTAATTATGTATCTCCATGGTGATCACTTTTGGCCTGTCATGGAGGCCCATGAGTCCCCTCCCTTGCAAGCATTTAATCAGATTGGGCTGTCACTTGTCAGGTAGACAGGGTGGGCTGGGAGTTGTGCTTAGGGGGAGAGGTGAATTGAAAATGAAGGGTGGGAGATGCCTGATTGCTTCACGTAGTCCGTCGTGGTACCAAAGAAAGAGATTTTAATTACACTGGAGGCTTCAGAGCAATGGTTTGAGGAGCTCATATGGAGTCTCTAGGCTTTCTCTTCCTGTTTACTTCCACTGTCATATTAAAAAATAGAGAAACTATTTTTATGTAGACACTCATGATTTGGTGTCTTAATACATATATTTCTGCTACCATGAAACTAATTTCTCTCCTGACATGAGAATGTCATGCTGCTAAGAACAAAATAAACATGGCTAAAAAGGTACAGTGTTACAGGCCCATTGTGCTGTGGTGTTTGTTTTCTGCATTTTAGGTTTTAGAATAGTCAACTATTTGGCTTGAGAAAAACTAGCAGACTTGTAGAGTGTCACAGCAAGTTCAGCTTATGTGTATTATCAAATGTATTTGCAATTAATTTCTTCTGTGTCTCAAGTTAGCTCTGATTGCCTACCATGCCTGTGTCTCAGCTGCTCATGCTGGTGGAACTGGTGAGCATGGCTGTGTGAGAGGGTTTGCTTAGCCATAGGGAAGGATACGATGGCTGCTTTTGTGCCATGTAGTTTCTAATTTCCTTAGAACATGGTGCTCATAAGTACCAATTTTTTTTTTGTCTTTGATAATGAAGCTTAAGACAGGTGACTACAAACCAGCCCCTTATGTGTGATAGTGAGCTTTGATGTTTGATGCTCCTTCACAACATGTTCTGCTATATCTGGAGAGCTCCAGCATTGCTCTCTGTCAGTATGAGCAGCAGTCTGGTATTTTAATGACTCTTACCAGGAAAAGTCTTAGATATAGCAAAGAATTGAGAAATACTAGAATCTGTTTGTGTTCCTCAGTGGAATTTGAGTTCGTTGAGGGACTGAGACACAGATTGTGCTTCCTCCCATCCCCCCAAAACATTTTTCATTCATTTTTCTGTTGTCCTAATGTAATAACACAGGAGGATAGTACAACAGCAATAAAGTGTTAGGGCTGTAATATGAATGAGCTCTAGGCTGCAGCAGGACCTTTAACCCTAGCTTTTCCTAAGTACCTTAAATACTGAGTAAAAGAAAGGAAATATATTAAACAGAAGTAAATGCTGGAGGTCTAATAAATATTGCTATTATTTATCAAGTTCAGCACATTATAGTGAGTATCTGTTGAATTAAGGTTTCTTGTTCATCCAATATTCATTAAGTTCTGTCACACCATATAGTTTATAGAATCACCTACTGTTACCAGGCTCTGAAAATATAAGCACCACAGGGAGAATTGAAGATAGTATAAATGTATTTCTTTTTTTGCTGTCATTTTTTCAGTCATCTTGAGTTTATTTTATGAAAATTAACTTCCATAAAGGACTCCAGATTTTTTTAAAAAAGGAAGTTATGTGGTCGTTTAAGTGGTTTATATTCACTGTAGCCTTTTCAAGATATTGTATTTAGGGAAAAATGTGACTTTTGTAGTGGCCATGTACATGTGTTGTATATGAACAGGAACATAGAGCCAGGCAGAGCATGTAGTTGGTAGCCTCAGGAGTCTTAGTTAACTTTAGGGTCTGACTAACCTACTTATTGCAACTTTTGTATATTTTTTCTTTGTTAAAAGATGACATACATATGTCAGTACTTACCTATGTGTATGTAAAGCACCCCTGAACACTTGTGTGCAATCACTTTATAGGTGTTGCTTCAGAGATAAAAGTCACAGTACAATTCAAGTATGTGTGGAGTATGTATGTCATACTTTGTCTTGTGTGTATTTATTGAGTATTACAAAAAAAATGTCATGGGCAGGGGATTTATCTGGAATTGAGTAGGTAAATTAAATCTTTCTGATTTAAATGTGAGAACATGTGCATTGACTTTATACATAGGCAGCCATTCTGTGAGAAAGGATGGTTTAGCAGCTGGAATAAAGGAAGCTGAGAAATACACTGCATGTTTTTTCTGTAATCATGACATGTCTGAACTACCTTCTCATCAGTAGCTAATGTTAAATGTACCTGAGGTGAGTAGTGGGGAGCCCAGTTAAGCATAGATAAAGCACATTCAGATAAGATGCTATTAAAGTGGTGCAGAAGCAATACTGCCTTTATGTGTGAATAAATATATAAAAAAGTGTAAATATAAATATATGAATATAAATATGTGAATAAGTGAATTTCTTCTTAAAATAAATACGATATCCTAAAAACTAGTCAGACAATGTTTCTTACTGAAGAAAGTGCATTCACCTGCTAGGGTATCTTTTTATGTCATTTGGATAATAAAGTCATCATCATGCCCTCATGTGGATTCTCTAGACAAGAGGTTCTACATGTGGTCCCCTGATAATTGCCTAAATTAAAATATTAAAGGCCTAACAGCCGTTGTGTTGACCTTTTCCTGCCTTGCTGCAGACAGATGAGCTGCTGTTTATTACAAAGGTTCCTTCCCACAGGTGAAGATTTAAGTGAGATTCCAGGACCCTCTTTCCCACCCCCTTTACAATGCAGTGTATCAGAGCCCTGCTGTTTCAACAGCTTTGATTAGAGCCCTCTATCCTTATGATCGCCAGAATGCATTTATCATTTGAGTTATTTTGATTAGTTTTAAAAAAAATATTTCAGATTCCAGTGCTCAAAACCAGCAATTTAATAAATATTTATTCCCCAGAAATTGCTCATTTGAAAAGTTTTATATGGCTAACCTCATTGTTACAGTGATGAAATCAAACTGAGAGATGAAAACAAGAATCAGCAATATACAAACTAACTTGTTGGCTGGTTAACAGCAATCAGCTTCTTCAAAAGAAATTTTTGAACTCGTGTTATTTTTTTCCATGAATATTGCAGAATCAGAGCTTTAATTGGGGCTATGTCCTTACAAAGCAAAGCCATGGAAAAAGCTGTGTAAACATTAAAGCCTTGAGGGAAGAGCAGCAACAGAAAAAAAAATGTTTAACAGTTGAGAGGATGAGAGAGAGAAGGAAAGTGTTACAGACATGAAAACCATAGGCTCAGTATTCCTATGGAGCTGATAAGCAGAGTTCCAAAGTTCCTGCTGAATGCTCCCTACTTCTATTCCTACTGAAGCCCTTGGAAGGGCTGTAACAGAACATGAGGGATGTGCTTACAAATAGATGCAGAAAGGGTGTGATTATAAGGGTCATCCCTCATACCAGGTGTCAGTCAGAAAAATAATTACAACTGTGTTTTACTACAGGGATTAAATCAGAATTGAATGTGTTTAAAGTTAAAGCGAGTGTAACACAGCTGAAATTCTTAGATCAAATTTACTGTGTTTACTGTGCATTCTAGAGAACAAAAGAGAATTTTGACCATGAACTCAAGATTACAGTCAAGTTTCTCATAAAGGAGAGACTAATTTGCAAATGTTTTTGCTGGTGAAGAAAAAGGCTTCTCTTCCCTCCTCCCACATTCTCTGAAAATAAATAATTATTCTAGTCTTTCCAGAGGGAAAAATGTATGTGATAAGCTTTGTGGGGGTTGTGGTTTAAGGCTGATGGGTAGATTTGATTCCCATGTTGAATTTTTTTTTCCAGTAATATATAATTATTTTTACTTCTTATTTTTGAAGGTACGTGTTGACAGTGGTATACAACAAGGAAGTGACATTAGCATTTATTATGATCCCATGATCTCAAAAGTGAGTTGATTATTATTTCTCAATATTCTAAAGGTATGAAGTACTGATTTTATACATAGCTCTTTTAAACGAGAGCATATTAATAATATGCATATAACCAGTATTTTAAAGTTGCCATAACATACCTCAAGGAAATATAAAAGAAGTGAAGGAAGATGTGGAGTAGAGGAAATCTAGTGTCACTTCTAAATAAAATTCTTTTTACCTTTCGACACTGTAATTATTTGTCTTGCAGTTTCTAATTATTAAGAAGATTCTGATTTAAACATCAGCCTTTATTGTCTGACTTAGATACTGCCAATCTATGTTTTTTAATATAGTCTAGCCTAGATGTAAATGTCAGTAATTCTGGCTTCCAAAAAGAAGCATTGAAAGAAATGCTTGATAGTGTCTCTTATTCATCAGGAATATATTGGTAAAATTAAAATATGACGTGATAGAGTTCAGTCCTTAAAAAAATGATATATTAGGAGTTTGTTGGGCAGTAGGAATCTGGCAAGTCAGCATGGATATTGAACCTCTCATCTGATTTTCTGAGAGCTTGTTTAGATGCTTTAAGTTTTATGAAGGAAAAGTGATTTGCCTTCTTTCATTGAATGGGTTAAGACATCTTAGCTTTTTCTTGGTGTTTCAGAGAGCCTTTGTAGCACACTTACAGTAATGGTGAAGAAATGGTTTTATGATTGCAGAAGTTCTGCAAATCTATTTAGTTTTTAAATACTATTCAAATTCTAGAGACAAACATCTAATTTTGTAAATTTTTTTTCTTTAGCTGATTACCTATGGCTCTAATAGAGCCGAAGCACTGAAAAGAATGGAAGAGGCTTTGGACAACTATGTAATTCGAGGTAACTAGAGAAATTTGGATTCCTAGTGTGATAGGCTGTCATCTATTTCAAGAAAACAGCTTGAAAATGTAGTAATTAGCAAATTGAGTAAAGTTCCCACTTCTTAAGTGCAAATTAAAATAGGAAAAGCTTGTGTTAATTAAGCCGAGAAGATACATCAACTCTAAAGAGACTTTTTTTCCCCTCCATTTTTCTCTTGAATATTGTAAGATAAATATTTAAATAACTTTCTTTAAACTCATAGTTCTCACTGAATGGTAGCATGTAATTGATTTCTTATGTTGTAGAGGGGGGAAAAAGAGCCGTTGCACTGTAAGAAATGTAAAGTAATTGCCCTTTTTTAGGAGTTTAATACATTGATTGCAATTAAATATTATCACAGTGCAGTAGTTTATTATGTGTATATATATATTTCTTTTATTTTCAAGGTCATTGTTTAGGTTTGGGCAGATACAGATGTAGGCTGTTGATCAGCATGTGTTTCAGCTCTTGCTCACTGGTTGCATAGGAGATGCAGCCATTCTTTCAGGCTTTGCAGGCAGCTGGGGTAAATCAGCCCTGACCACTTTCACTCTTTTTAAGTTTTGGTGAGGGAAGTAATGTTTTGTGTGGAAGAAATCTTTAGATCTTCCTCTGTGTCTTAAGGAAAATAGGAAGAACAAATCAGGATAAGGGAGGTAAAATTTTCTGTGAGGTTTCTGTAAAACTTGGTTTGGCTTTAATGCTGGGCTGCTGAATGGTACAATTGCCCTGTCAAACTTGAAAGATTTATCTGTCTAGGTGAAAATTAAAATCCCTCTACCACAGTGTAGTTAGATACATGGTAGGATTAGCCATTGTAAATGAACTGCTAACTCTAACATAGATTTATATTGGCGCAACTTGAGCCATTAGACTGTAGCAGTACAATGTGCTGATGTAAACCCCTGCTGCATAACAGCTGAGTAAATTTATATGAGAAAGAAATTTATACTGCTGTAGCTAGACTGGTGTGAGGTGGGATTTGTTGGTGTTGTTTTTAATGGAGACAGGCTCTGGATTCACACTCTGTTGTAAGTGTTTAGCAAGTGATGCTAAAAGTATTTCAGTTAGGAGAATATTTCAAATGTGTGTGGAGCATTGTCTTTTCTTGTGTGCTATAATATGAGACGGAAAGTGATTGTTTTTACACGGATGTACCTAATAACAGTTCCACAGATTATAATACTTGTGGAGGATATGAGACCTTATACCTGAAAAGTACTAATTTGTATTTTTGAGGTTTTTACAGTCTTTTTATTAGCATGCATGAATCCATCATATCCAATGTCTCTGTAGTATTTCTATCTGAGAAAGCTTTTAGTCTGTTAAGAACATTTAATGAGGTAATTAGTGAACTACAGGGGGATTTTTTTTTCTCTAAAATACTGCAAACCACAAAATTTAATATACTACAGGTTTCGAAAGTAGATGAATTTTCAGAACACATTTTCAGTTGCAGTGGCCAGTGGTTTCCATTTGAAAAGGATTTTTGTGTAGTTTTACACAGCTGGTAGTTTCTTCTAAGTGTTTATTTAAAATAGAACATTTGTGGATATTAAAATATCTCTTCTCTTGCCTAGTGTGAATGATTCTTGGTAGGGTAGTTAGTAGAAACTATCCAATCTGTAATGTTCTAAACTGCATTGACATGTGCAGAACTCCTTTTTTTGGTTGTTGTTGTTTTTGTTTGGTTGTGATTTTTTTCCTTGTTTGGTTCTGTTGTTGTTTTTTCCCCTCTAAAATGATAGTGTATGTTTTTGCTTTACAATGTTGGGCTTCTATGTCATAAAATATTAAAATACCTTGATCTTCTGTAAAGTGCCTCACATGAAGTATTTTCCAACCTGAGTTTTTGTTAGTAGTAAAAGATATGGAATAATTTTTTTACCTAGTGTTCAAGTTACTTGGTTTTATGTTTGAATAGTGAGCTTGTACGTAACTATTTAGAGATTACCGGTCTTCCTGAACAGTATGCTCCAGATCCCTATTTCTCAACCCCTTGTCCCTCTGATTTCCTGAGAAGCAGCATTTATGTTTGCATGGTGTTTTAGAGACGGTGGTTTTTTTTTTCCCTGTAAATAATGAAGTATCTTTTCTGAGTTACAGAGCATTTTGGATAAGCAATACCAGCTGAAGTCAATGTCAGTTGTAGTCATGATGTGCACTGTGAGTGTTTTAGATTTAAAATCCCAATGTTTGCAATTTCTGTAAACAAAGATGCTTGTTCACTCACATAGGGTGGGAATGGGATGTAGGGTGACTGGGTAACAGGTCAAGGACCATCTAATATGTAGCTTAGGGACTGCTAATGGAGGATAGAGTCTTCCCCATCACTTCCGTGTCACCAGTTCAAAGCAGACGAAAGTTGGTAAGGAATTTTAGTCACTACTATTTTGATGGTTGCTTGCTGACCTGCATGAAATCAGTGGTTTTTATCCTGTTCCTAGAAGACAAATGTCTTCTTGGAGCAAATGCCACTATACAATGTCATTCGTGGCAGTCCCGACAGAGAAGCTAAGACTGAAGCAGCACAGTGACCCTTCAGGAGGTGACTCATCTAGGCTGGGTTGAGGCATGTTGGCAGTGTGAAGGGCAAGGACTTACTCTGCTGCTCCTTGTCCATTGGCTGTGTGAGAAAACATTCAGATTCTACTGTTATGGCTTTGGGATATTCACAAGTTACCCCATTCCTTTTTAGCTCCATTCCATTTACAGGGAATGAGTCCCTAGACAAGGCTTTATTGACTTGTTTTCTTTGTCTGCTACCTGGCCTTGAATTCATGATTTAGCTGTCCTTCCTAGTTAAATCTGCCTGACAAGATCATGAAGGAAATTAAAATAATTAAAATTTAAAAATAGTCTGATACTTACAAAGAAAGCAAGCTTAAGCAAAATTTGAGTAAGTAATACCTTAAGCAACGAGGGCTGCATCATACAGTGCCTGTAATAGCAGTATCTTCATTAAAAATGTGGAATAAAGTGAATCTGAGTATTTGCAACAGTGCTGTGCTCTGAAAATGCTTGCTGCATTAATATTTTATTAGTTTGGGCTGATGGCAACTGTACACAGTGAAAAAGGAAATGCTACAGTCTGTTCATTGGTAGATGGTAAGAGTATGACTAACTCCAGATTGAGTCAAGATAGAATCAATGTGATCGTGGGAATGTAATCTCCATCTTTTTTCCTGTGTGACCTCTCCATTGCTGTTAATGGGAGCAGATGAAAGTCTAGGATAGCATTTCTTTGAGTTGTGGCTTAGATTAAATGATCTCTTGAGGTTCTTTACAGTCTAAATTATTCTGACAGGAACGGACTCCTCCACTGAGAACTAATCTGAATTCAAAATCTCAGCTGAGACTCCAGAATGACAAAGGGTCTAATTAGGTAACATTTTTATCTGAGTCTTGCAATATAGCTCAGAGGTGATTAAAGTTGAGGGTCCAATCCAGATTTGTCTCAAGAAGAGACACTTCTTGTTTTGTGCAGTGGTTACCGAAGAATTTGTGGATAGTGAAAAGCTCAAGATTCCAGTCAAGCAGAGAGGCACCATTGCTCATTGGGATGAGGCATGATTTATTTCCTTTGAGCATGCACTGTTGTTAGTAGTTCATCTCTGTCTCTTGTGGTACTTTTTTCAGAAACTTTTTGTTTTGTTTATTTTGAGGGGATTTGAGTGACAGAAATAGGGTATTGAAAGAATGCCTTTCAGTGTATCTCCTGTGTGTGTAAACATGGTATGGTGTGCTTTCCTTCTCAGTTTTTCTTAAGTTTTAATAGGTTTTTGTCATTTCTGGTGCTGGATAATCTGTTCATTTAAAGACATATATAAATCCCCATATGGAGTTCTGGAAAGTTTATGTATGAAAGTTATTTTTATATATTTAAATAAAAGAAATGGTTATATTTATGCAACAAGTAGAATACATTGCCAATTAACTAGAGGTCTGATTGGACAGATAGCTCATATCCTTGAGTGCAGATTCCTGTAATCTTTCCTTTGACTTCTGTTTGCTTTTAATCTTCCCTGAGTATTCAAAAGTAAAGCAATAACATGAAGTTTAAGTCTTTGTATAAAGTCAACCCTTCTCTGTTGAGATCCTGCTTGCTCTGTGGAGAGAGGAGTGTATTAGACCATTTAGGAGGAGTAAGAGTGGAAAAAGGAGCCTCTGAGGGAAAGGGTAAGCAGCAGATAGAGCAAGAAGGAGTAGAAATGAGGAGGAAATAAGGGAGCCACCAGCTGGGGTTGGGGGAATCTTCCAGTATGAGGTGAAAGAGCATACAGAAAAAAGTGTTAAATAACTGTGGTGAATGTTTGAGGGTAAGAGAAATGTAGAAGTTAACTCTGTGAGTGGAGACCTGCCAGAACAGTGGCAGCAGAAACTATCGTCTTGAGCTTTTGCAACTGTAAAGTGGGGGAAAAAAGGAGAGCTGTACTTAGTGTTGTGAGAAGGCCTTGGCTTTCCAAGAATCACAGAATGAGTAAGATTGGAAGTGATTGCAGTGGATCATGTGGTCCAACCTCTCTGCTCAAGCAGAGTCATCCTAGAGCACAAGGAAAACCAACCATTCAGTTTTAGTATTTTATCATACATTGAAATAAATTAATTTCAGGTACAAAGCTTTTCACAGTAAACTTTGATTTAGATCTAAACATCATAAATTACTGAGTTATTTAGTTTTAACTTAAAAGATATTTCTCAATGGCAGTATACATATAAGTTTTAGACTCTCCTGTATTCTGATCCCCTGCAAATGCTCTTACTGATATTGTGAGCAAAACAACCTTTGTGTGTATGAAGCCTATTTCCCTGCCAAAGCAGTATATAGTGTCTGTTCTTAAATGAAATGAGCTTTTTCTTTTTTAAAATTTTTTTTTTTTAAATTAGGCTTTTAAAAAAGCTTCAACGAGTCATATGACTTTTGCATAGCAAAGGTAACAGATAGATAGATCTGCAAGAGTATTTGTGTTCTTACCCCTTGCAGATTCCCAAGTGTATTGATGTGGAAAGCAAAATTGGAGAAGGGAAGGAAACAAAACGTAGTTCAAATTCACTACAAGGGACCATTTCAGAATGCTTGGTAGCATCAGCTTGGAGCTCAGATGCTGCTCCTGTTCTCTCCTTTTCTTAACCAGTCACAACAGAGAGAGTGGGAATGCCAACTTCTCAGTGAAATGTTGTGGGATGTAGTTTAGGAAGGGTTACAGCTTACCAGTGTCCTGTGAAGAAGAGGGAAGAGCAATTGAAGTACAGGCAGATCAGGTAAAAGAGGAAGGCAATGTCATTGATGCGGAAGGGGAAATTAAAAAAGGTACATTTTTTTTTGCCAGGTAAGTTTTCTGTTTGATTGATTTTTTTTCCTCTCCCTTTTATTAAGGAGGAAGAACTGGGTTAGTGAAAAACAAGAAGTGTAATGTGTCCAGTTGAGAAGACATTGAAAAACAAGTGCTATTATTTCTCTAGATACGCAGTTGTCCTAGTGTTGTATTACCCATTTTTAGGGTAAAAGGATATCTGAGGAGAGGATGATGGTAGAATGGCCATTTATTTTCTTTCACTTTTCTTGACATAGCCTGCTTAGCTTCTGCTTCCAATTATTCTACTGATTCAGGGATTCATATGCATTTGCTAACACCATAGATAAATGGTCATCTTACTGAGAAGTTCAGAACCACATGCAGTTACAAAATTTAGAGTTTGAACTTAGGATTTTACATATGTTATACATACATTATCTCCCTTTACCTCCTTTTTTTTCCCCCTTTATCCTGGTGTGAGTTCAGTGAGCTCCAGACTTTCGTATCTGAAGGAGTTGTTGTTTTTAATTGGAATACATGTTCAGCTCTGAGGGTCAGTGGTGTACTGATCCCATGTGAAAATTTTATGTGGATGTTTGTGCATTAAAATTAAAAGCTAAAAGCCCCCTTTTTCTAGCTTTTGGGACAGGATTTTGTATGCAGATAGCCAGCTCTGAAGTGAATTGTGGCAAAACATGGGCTTTGAAAGACAGTTAAACAGTTGAATGTGGAGGGTTTTAGGGAATATTATGAAAACTTTTGGAATTACAAACAAGGAGGCTTGCTGGGTAGTAATCATGGACTTGAGAAGTTCATGCGTTGAAAGTGGTGTTTTTGTTGTCTGTGCAAATCTGACAATGTTCTTGTTTTAAGTGAACACCAGCAGTATCAGTGTTTTGTAATGATCAGTGCAGAGCTTAGTTAATATTTTTTATATTTTGCTTCAAGAAATAACTGAGCTACCTCCTAAGCTTCATGACATTTATTCTTATTCAGCATTTAAATTGTTGGGTGATAGTTTAGCTTTGCTGGCTTGTTACAAAGAGAAACCTCTAGTCCTGTGCTCCACATGTTGGTTTTGCAGTCAGTAAGTGTGCAGATAAAGTTCTTTCTGTTCCACTTAGCACCATTTGAAATTATCAGCAAGTTAAGTCTATTCAACTGCTTATCTACAGAGGGGCATGTAGGATTCCAATTAAGTTTACATGGATAAATGCAGATTTGTGTTTGCAGGCATCAAGATGACAGAAGCTTAATACTGTAAAAAGGCTAATCAACACTGAATATGTTTAGTGTCAGTAAATATTTATAATGAAAACATTGCCTATGATTTTGTGCCTTGGCATTCCAAGTTCTGATTTTTAGTGAGTAAAAATGTGGTGTGATAGCCTCTTCATAAACTTGTTATAAAACTGTTTTCTATAAAATGCATTTTGTTGTTGTCTTTGAGGGTTTCCTTGTGAGGACAGGTTAGGAATTAGGCTATAGTATGTAAGTTAATGAAAAGTCTGGTGTACTTAGCAGAGTTTTTAAGGCAGAGGATGAAGAAGGGAAGAAGGCAAGATAGAGACAGGCAGTATGGGGAGTAATTTCTTCTGATTATAATTTAAATTTTTTTTAATGAGCGCTTCTTCAAACAGGGATTTGCTAATAAGGTCTGGTGAACAGTGTGATTATTTAGTGTGTTCCTGTATTCATTAGGCAATAATGACAATTTAACTGGAAAATTAATGGAACCTCAGGAATATGTGTTCTATATAAAGCATATGAATATGTAGTTTTTAAAAATTTCATTTGCTCTCCATAATTTACATTCTAGTCCACTTTCTTTTACAAATATATTCTTGAAAATAGTGTGTAAAAATTGAAACCCAAGAAGTATATATTGAATTGGGATTCTACTGATATAATGTTGTATGAAAACCACATCCATGTAAAATGTGACTGTAGAAGTACAAAGAACAGTGATTATTTTATTTGATTATATTTTGACTTAGAGGAGAGAAGAATATAACTATAACTATAGTTCTGCATCAGCCTTAACAATGTAAAAATCATGATGCTGAAGTAAAATTTTGTTTTCTGGAGGAGAAATAAATTGATATAGTTTAGGATTTTGCTTGTTTGTTGAAAATGTCATGGCTTGTCAGGCTAACAAATGTGATTTTGTTCCTGGCAGTCTGCAGGTCTGGTCAAGAAAAAGAAAAATTCTCTGAAAACCACTTTAACATAAATACAATATACTTCAGTTTAGTGTCTAACTTTGCATGAAATAAGCACTGCCTGTTAGCCTCTGTTTGATCCTGTGAGAGTGTGAGGCTAATGTCTGGCCAGTGTTTTGGAAGCAGCAGGTAGTCAGGAGCAAGCTGCTCTAGGGGTCCATATTTCTGTAGCCTAGTAGTTACTCACACACAGATGGAGACCTTATGAACTTTGACAGAGGTCACACTAAATTGCAAATCTAAAACTTCTAGACTTCTGAAGGATTACAGTGGTAATTTTTTTTAAAGCCATATGATTTGGTACATCACTAGAAGTATCAACTCAGTCTTGAGAAGCAAATCAACCATGCAGTCATTGCTCACATAATGATTACAGGGACTGATAAAGATAGCCTTTCATGATACTTTAAAGGGGAACTTGTTTATTACATTTTTAATTTGTGTAGGTATAATGCATTTTATATTGCTTTCCAAACATTTAGGCTTGTCTGCTATATTGAACTTATTAAAGGAATTTTGGCACTTAAAACATTGCAGAAGCCTCATATTTTTCAGATGCATATGAGGTAGAAATAATTATGAATACTCACAGTATTTTTTTTGATTTTAGGTCTTTCGGGGCAGTCAGTTGAGACACTATGCTCTGTCATCTGTCATTAGCCATCACCTCACCAGGGATCTTATAGCAGTTTAGAAAAGAAAAATGTAAGATGATCTGGTTACACACTGTAGCATGTTTAAATCCTGGATTCGAAGTTGGGCAGCATTGAAGAACTCCTCCTTGTCTTGATACTGTGATAGATGAAGTCTCTGGGATATTTCAACTTACTATTCAGACTGGAAATTTTGGGGGTATTTGTAGCAGCCAAAGAGAGACGTTATTTGTTTCCAAGTTATGGTCATTTAGTATAAGATTTTTAATTCTTTTGTTTAGTGGAGGTGCAGTGTGACTTTCATTCAGCATTTATGAAATTGGGGTCTGTGAATGATTATTTAGGTTGCAGACAGCAAGGATCTTCTTTTAATCAAATGGACAAATTTCCATCATATCATCATTGAACTGCTTGTGTCATTTGCTATTTAATGGCTCATGAATGAGTCTTTAAAGCTGTGACTTCATGATTCAATGAGGCTGAGTCTGACTCAGTGCGTTTTAAAGTGGTTTCAGTGATGGCCACACAGAGAGCTTGAAAATGCACACCAACAGCAGAATAGTAGGGGAAGAAAGCTTTGGAAGTGTTTGCATATAAAATAACAAGGATGTTGTTCATGCTTCTAAACTGGAAAAACACAAAAGAAAAAGGAGTGTAAAAGAATCTCCTGTACCCTCAGCAATTTGCATGCTCTGTAATGCTAGTGTCTTTACTTTGGTGAGATCTCAACAAGAGAAAAAAATCCAAATAACCGAATTACAGCTGAAATAGCTGAGTTTGCAATGAATTATTTTTCAATATTATTTTAAACTAGAGGTATTAGAAAAAAAAGTTCAAATGATCAAGTTGTGTCATCTCTAATTGTGGTCGTATCATCAGAATCATAATAACTTGTGTGTAAACATACGTGAAGTACAGAATTTTGTGCTTTGTGAGAGATATGGATACATAGACAAATTTTTGCCCTAAACTGTTTTGTGATGTGTTCAGCATTTTATACTTAACAGTGTGCAGCTAAAGCCAAAGTTAATGTGATATGGCAAATGCAATGTTTGGAGTTACTTATTCCTCTTACAGTGACAAAAGAATGTGATTACTTTGTATTTGCAGAGGGGTGAGAATGTGCACAGCTGAGGTTGGATAACCTCTTTGTTATAGGAGCTCCTCATTTATCCATACCTGGAATAAATCAACACCTGTCATGCTTCTGAACTGCACTTCTATTCCAGTTTTTCTTAAGAAATATTAATGTTTATGAGCCAGTGTTATTGTGTGTAGTCATATTAAGATGGAACTCTTCTGGCTCATCAGAATTTGCTTGATCTCTCTCTAGAATTGAGAAAAGAACGGAGATAAAGATGGTAGTTTTCTGACTTGTAATCTTAAACTTTCCAGAAATCACTTGTATGCTATCTCAAAAGAGAGAGAATACCTTCTTTTTGAAAATCGTTTGCAGTAGGGAGAAGATAATTTAAATGATCTAGAGAGTTTTTCCTCAAGGATTTTTTTTACACCACCTTTCCTCTCCCACCTCCTATAAAGACTTCCTTGTATTTAATATTTCAATGAAAGGACTTCTAGTGACCATCATATTCGGCACTAAACTGCAAGTACTTCTGGCAAAGTGCAGTTTAGCATTAAGTCACTAACTTAGTTATACAACAGTTATTCAATTAAAAATAAAATCATTTAGGAAATGGAGGAGAGAGGCCAAGAAGTGGAATGAAAAAGAAGATGAAGAAATGCAGAAAACATAAAGTTGCATAATATTCAAATAAATTAAAGGATAAAGGTGTTTCTAAAGCTTCTGTGATAAGTAATTTTAAAATTAATTAAACATTTTTGTGGGCTATATGCCTAACAAAGTCACAGAGTGATGCTAAAGGAGAATCAGGGTATTCAGTAAAAGAATTGACCAGGCAAGGTTGGATAAATACATGTGGAGGAAGCAATACGTTTCTTTGTTTTGTAAGTTATACAAGAGTCTCTTATGCGTTACAAATGATAAAAATGTTGTAAAATGGTATGTTAAGTGGTAAAAGTTTTTACTGTATGTCATTACTGTGATTGGAGTGTAACATGGTGCATATCTTCCGTTCAGGGTTCAGTGGAATTGAGCTAATATTTACTGTCATGACTAATTTGTCATTTCAAAGGAGATGGCTCTGGTCTTGCCTGCATCTTCTAGAACTGAACCAAAAATCTCTTTCTTCGTTGTGCTTGCAGTCCTTAACTCAACCAGGTGTTTGAATTAGGCTTGATGAGGTGAAAATTTAGATTGTTTACTTTATAATTAAACGGAGTGTTTAAAAGGATTTTGAAACAAAAAAAAAAGAATGAAACAAAACCGGTAAATCTGCATTGATTACATCAGTACTATGATAGCTAAGTTGTGAACAAATATTTATTCCAGAAAGATAGGAATTCATATTTTTATAAGTCCTTTCCTATAATTTATGATAATTTGTGATTTTGTATTGATTTTTTGTTGTTGTTTTCAGGTGTGGCTCACAATATTTCTTTGCTGCGAGAAGTGATTGTCCATCCACGCTTTGTTCAAGGAGACATCAGCACTAAATTCCTTCCTGAAGTCTATCCTGAGGGTTTTAAAGGTTTGTTCCATTTGGAAATGTTTCTTTTCTTGAACAGTGTTGTTTTGATTATGGCTGCTTTATATTTTTAGACTGATATGCTCCTCAGTCTTTGCTTTTTCTTCAAATATATCTCTGCATACACACAATTAGAGTTTTTAAATAATGCATAAAGTTGAAATAGTTTTTTTTTTATTTTCAAGAAGACAAAATACATACTTCTAGTGATAAAATAGTAAATTAAATTCACAGAAAGTCAAGAAAAACCATTTATAGGTGATACGAAATATGTAAAATAAACATCAATTCAATTCTGCTATGCTATCATGCTTCACTACAGACAGTACTTCTGCTGTTAACTATAGTCAGATAAGATTTGTTTTTACTCAGCACTGTTACGTCTTCAGTAAATTGGTTTAGCACCTTTAGAATTGCCTTTTGGTACCCTTTGTTTTCACTGTAGCCTTGTCTGGCTAGGTTTTCACCTAGCCTTGCCTTGTCTGGCATTTTATCAGATATTTGGGTACCCTGGTCTTAATAGTCATTACACACAGTAATGGGCATTATTTTGAAATTGTTAACTCTTACATTAGGTTAACATAAACACAAATGCAATGATTTCTTTACAACATCTCAAACTACTCAATTTCAAAAATGTTTACCAATGGTTGCTAGAAAAATGTAAGGAAACAAATAGATCGATTTCCTTTCACAAGAATCAGGTTTTATAAGGTTGTCTTCTTTCTTAGCCAATCTGCTGTAGGTGATTTCTTGACCTGTGTGGTCAGAGACTCGCTTCTTCCATACAGGTCTCTCACATCAGCTGGCATTCATCAGGCAGAACATATTTCTTGTTAAAAAAAAAGACAGTATTTATAGTTCATCATTCATGGGTCCTTTATGAATCCTGTGGAGATTCATAAAGTTCCCCTTTTTCCCCATTCATCATTAATCCAATGTGGCAGAATCCTCATCCTACTTTGGAGGCAGCACTGCCAGATTGGCATTCACTGGACATGACTGGCATCTTGCCAAATTCTAGTCTCATTAAGGAGCAGAACAGATTTTTCTTACCTCAGGACTCAGTGTGTGAGTGTGTGGATGACTATTCTTTGCACCAGAACTACTTGATGTCGTGATGTAATTGACAACTCTGTGTGTGATACGATCCTACTTGTGGGATTAATGTATCCTGCTTGTTCCTGGCTCCTGCCTGAGACCACAGGAGCAGGTGTTAGCCACCTTGAGTGGCAGTGGGCTTGTGATGCTTCAAGCTGAAAAGTTCCTTTGTTGTTTTTGCTAGGGGGTACTTAGCTAATCTTTGGGTAGCTCCTCTGGCTTTCATCCAGCAGAGATTCCAGGGTACTCTGATCATCTGCTCCTGAAGGCTTGGTGCTGCTGCAGCTGGTCTCTCTCCCTTCTCTGACACTTGAATACAGAATCTCATGCCTTGTCTCACTCATGTTTCTGGGACTATTCAGTCATTTTCCTGAATAGATCCAGATCTCTAAACCACCATGAAACCTGCATTTTTTTACTCTTCCTGCTTTTGTTGGGGTAGTTTTTTTGTAAGGTCATGGGTCGACTTAGCTCGTGAAGGAATCTGGTGAACTTCAGTAGATGTGCAAAGTGAGTGGCAGACTGGGAATGGAGAAAAGTGAGTGGCAGAGAGGAATGGAGGAAAAAGGCAAGGAGGCAAGATGTTAGAGTCCCCATACCATATTGTGAGAAGACAGCCTCACCTGGCACATAACTGGGAATAATAAAAACATAAACCAAACAGCACTATTGTGTTAACAGATTCTTAAGGATATGCTTTTGCTCTGGACACCAGAGGACACAAGAACAGATATGGTGATGCTTCATAATAGAAACTAATGGTTGGCACATGTGAAATTCCTAGACTTTGTTCCTGCTGTATGAGAAGTCTTGCTTATCTCCTTCCATGTATCAAACATAAGCGCACATTAGCCTTCTTAATTATAAATAATTAAACATAGTTTGGCATTGTACTTCAGTTCAAGAATAGTTACTCATGAATACTATGAGTAGTGATTAAAAGCTCACCAAAGAAACTGAGAGCCCATTTAATGATGTAGTTTGCACTGGATCAAATCCTTTGTGCTTAAAAAAAACCCTGATGACTTGAATTTGAGGATAGTTTTTAAGTACTCATTGAAAAATATTTCTACAAATCCAAGGACTCAAATGGGAACTGCTGAAGGCAAGCAAGGACAGTGGGCAGATGACAGGTAGAAGCTCAGCAAGAGAAGCAAAGACAAAAATTAACTTACATGTAATATTTTTTAATTACTTAAACTAACTTTTTAATATAAATACCCAGAGTAAACTTTGCTAGGAGGATTTGAAAATTAAGTAGCTTCATATGTCTTTCTATTGCTAATAGAAGATGAATAGCTGTAAAAAAAGAGCTGTGACAATCTGAAAAATTAGAGCAATGTATAGCCAACATAGATCTGGAAATACGTAAAAATATCTGCTGTTGTGCTGTTAAATATAAATGTGCTGTTAAAACACTGGAAATGTTTTAAATTTAGAAAACTTAAGAAATAGAAACATTTCAATAGAGGTGTGTGTAATATTAATGCTCAAGGACAATCCAACGTGCTTGAGCATTAATATTACACACATCTCTGTTGTTACAAGATGTTTCTTTTGTAACCTGCACAATTGACACTACAATTGATGATAAGTAATGAATCTCAGCTGTGTTCTCTCTGGTGACTGCATGAAGTACTGGCCCATTTTGTATGTGCATTTTCTTCAAGTATAAATATTGAGTTTTAAGAGTAAAATAAGAGATGCTTTGTTTTGCAGTCTCATTTTTGAGTTCCATTATAATCCTTTGTTAGAAGACCTTTGCTCTAAGTTAATAAAAAATGAATTATTCGATGTATCTTGGTTACTTTTCCATTAACCTATGTGATGCTCTCTTAGAGTTACATGTAGAATGGGCATGTTTAGCAATTTTCATGATTTAACTTTTTGTTCCCATTGTTAAGTCAACATTCACTACCAGAAGAAGTTTACTTATTGTGAGTTCTTTTAAAATAATAGCTGTGCTGAAAGTAACCCTGTGCAGTTTCATCAGTGTGAGAAAGCAACTGCTTTCATGTCCTTTTTTGTCCATGTGAGGAATGGCTGGCTGGAATGCTGGCTGGCAGTAGGTGAGCTGGAGTGGGTTGTTGCTCTGAGCACCCATGCATGTTTTGGAAGGCATGTGGATCTGAGGGTGGGTGCAGGAACACTGATTAGGTCAGGTGGCACAAGTACACCTGTCCTAGAGTGGCCTCCAAGCACTTTGCTTATGGAATAAAAATGTCTGCCAAGCATGCAGGAGTCAGATACACTGTTCTTCTACAGCTTCCAAACAACCTGGGAAACCTCTGTGCTTTCTAATCTGCACTATGACAAGGAAATTTACAGTGTATTATCCCTCTTTTATAGGGACAGAAAGTGTATCTCTATTTTCACAAAGATCCAAGAGGAGTCTTGGGCAAAAGACAAAGGATCTTTAGGTTAGTACCCTGTTCATGAGATTAGTCATTGTGGTCCAGTCTGTTTCACAGTTTATATTTTCCTAGTTTCCTTTTTGAGATTTTCTTTTTCTTTATATTCCACTCATCCTGATTATAAAAGGATGTCTGAAATCAGTCACCCTCTTTGGGAGACATGTCCTGTGCCAATGAAAGATGGGGCATTTTCCAAGAGATTATCACAGAAGTCCCCCAAAATACATGAAGAAAAAAAAGAAAAGGAATAATTTACTTTCCCTCTTGTAGCATGTTTACATCATTTGGATGGAGAGGAAGAACAGACATTCTGATGGACAATCCTTTATATTTCTAACACAGAAAGGAATAAAGAGGAAGCACTTCTCTTCTGAAATGGCATATTGGCTCCAGAGACTGTGTATGAGGTGAAGACTTTTAGATATGTTGTGTTTGTCATAATTATGAGGGTTGGACAAAGTGGTTACTCTGCTTAACACTTATTAATCCATCTCTGGAATACTGTGTTCAGTTTTAACCCCCTCATGCATGTAAGAAAGATGGAAATAAATGTGAGTGAGTCTAGTGAAGAGCCACAAGGGTGATGCTGGAGTTGGAACAGATGACCTGTAGGAAGAAGCTGGGAGAACCAGTGTTGTTTTGCCTGGAAGCAAGAAAGCTTAGGGTAGACCTAAGGACAGCCTTCTAGGACCTCAGGGGGGTTCCCAAGAATATGAAGCCAGGGTCTTCAATGAGTTGCACAGCAGCATAGCAAGAGTCAGAGGTCATAAATTGGAGATTTTAAAGGTCTCACTGTGCAAACCTCTAAGCAATCTATTCTGAATTTGATGTTGAGATAGCTTGGTGGGAAGAGGGGACACACTGAATAAACTAAGGACCTTTCAAGGTCCCTTCAGCCTCAGTCATTCCATGATTCTGAGTGAAAATTCTTTTTAAGGTGAATTGGGACTGCAGATTTGACTTTTAAGTTTAAGTCTGGAGGCTTTTGCTATTAGTTGGAGGAGGGAATGCAACTTCCCTGTCTGTCAGTGTTAGAAGATGGAAGATGCTTGCTGCTAATTTCATTGATTTTCTCTGCACTGGAGTCTAATATCAGTTTTAACTTTATGAAGCTACTGGATTATAAAGGTTGATTAAACAGTTTACTTTCTTCTTTGTGGCAAGTGAGGCAAAACCCCCACTTCTTGGTCTGTCACTATTTCCTTTATAATTCAAAACAGTAGAGGCTTCCTTTCTGTATACTGTAGCATCCATCTTAGAAGTGTCCATGTGTTCTGAGACAGACTTCTTCACTACTCTGAATGGTTTGAGATTGCTTATGCAATGTTTGCCTGTCTTTTACCATGGCTGTTTGGGTGGAACAAAGCTGTGCTCGACTTCACAAGAAATTAAACCCTTTAATAACATTGAACTGTGTTTTCTGCCTCAGCCTACTTGGTATATGTGCCATCTGTAATGGTTAACTTCAAAATCCATCAGGAAAAATTTCAGCTGAAATAGAACCAAGGAATGTTATAAACATTGCCTACGTTGGTGTTGATCTGAATTATGCATTGCACTTTTTATCTTGCCCATTATGCTTTTAATTTCTATTCTTCTCAACCAGAAAACAGTCACTCTTCAAGTATTAAGTAACCGACTGGGGCACATAACCAGGGCTTGTTTGTTTTGTTTTGTTTTTTTCGCTGTAATTGATAGTAGGAAACACGTTTCTAGGACAAAATGCAAATGAGACTGTTATGAGAAAAATGACCTTTTATGTAATTTAATTTGAAGTTGGTTATGTAAAGTAATTGCATGAACCTTTTTGACTCAGCTTGGGGGATACTAGGATAATATTGATTTAAGCAATCATAACATCAGGGAAATGACAGAGAAACACTTTTTTCTTCTCTTCCTTCCAACCAGGGTTCTGCAATTTAGTAGTAATAGATGTGTGCAGTCTAGTTTTAAATAAAATGAACAACGCTGCTTCCGCTCCTTTAGTTGTGACTTAATTTTATAACCATTCTTCCTGTTTTGCATTTGCATTATGTAATTCAGCTGATAATTCAGTGATAATACAGAAGTATATCCCAGGTTAAACAGAGACATTTGGGAGCTGCCAGTTCCACGTTTTATTGTGGAGGCAAAATTTCTGTGTAAGCCAGGAGTCTGCAGTGATGAGAGCAGGGAAAAGCAATCGTGAAACTTCCTATATTGGAAGTTGGAGGACCTTTGCTACTTACTCATTTCACTCCCTTTCAAGGAAGCACTTGGACAACTGCTCCAGAGGTAGCTTTGTTACTCTTCAATCAATCTGTATGGTGAACGTGAAGGGCTGTGTTGTTACATCTTTATTGATGGTGAATATTAACTTACTCCTTAAGACACCCCACTGAAATCCTGAGGAGTAGCTTTTGAAGGGAAATAATACTTGATAGGAAAGAAAGATATTACTATCCCGAACACTGATGTATTTCCTAATATAGTAATGTAATTGTAAGTTTGATTTCAAAACTGTTTAGAATTCAGCTGAGCGTAGCAACAGAGCAAAAGCAAGACAGTAAGGGAAATGGGACTGGAGTTCAGAGAACTAAGGCAGTATTGACAGCAGCCTGTCCTGTGTAATAAAGGTAAATTCCCATCCTTAGGAAGCAGCCTTTAATCAAACTTCTGAGGTATGCCTCCAAAATTATGCTAAGGACGTTCTATGGTAGGGTTGTATGTTTATTGCCAGACACCAAAACCTAATTTTGGTATGTTCCTGTTAACAGTCTCCATTATCTCCCAGAAATCCTACATATTGGATACTGCAGTCATAACTGGTTTTCTGCTTGCCACATCTATGACACAACTGGTGTAAATAGTGACAAATGCATAAATGTTTTCTCCACGTTAGCAGAAGGGAGTGTGACTCTTACTCAGTTGTTGATCTGTTTCCACTTATTGACCTTTGTTTGCTATTTGGAATTTGATTTTTATTGAAGATACAGGAAGAAAATAGTTTTTGTGGCACAGCAAGTGCAAAATCAGTTATTCCATCCAAGACAGAGGTCATACAATAAAACCTTTAAAATGGGATCTTTCTAGTTTTACCTTGTTCCTTTATTTGAGTTGGTTCTAACAGTGTGTGCTGGAGCAGGTGGGAACATGCAGTTTTGGTCACATGGTCTTGTCATGAGTCTTGGGCAAGGGGGACTGAAAGGCAAAGGCTTTAGGGCAGATTCCTGATGTGCCTGTAGCTGAGGCATGTAAACAAATCATCAGTTTTAGATTCTGTGTTTTGAAAAAGTGATCTCAGAGTTTCTTCACGGTGTGTAAACAATGGAAAAATCGGCACATCTTGGGTCCAGAAAATTGATGTTATTGCAATGTATAATTACGTGAGGTGTATATATACACATCTATGTGTGTGTATGTACAAATAGTACAAAAGTTCAGTGTTTTTTGAATTTTGCCTTGCGATCAGTTTTTCTAGTAACGAGCAAAGGAAAGATCGAGTTTGTTTCTGAAGCCAGGTTCTCAACCTTTCAGCATTTGTATTTCTGCATGTGTTTGTTGAAGTGAAGATAGTTTCCATTTCAAGGCAGATAAAAAAAATAAACACTGAGCAAAGGAACTTGCAGTAATATTCAGCCAGAATATGTTAATGTGGACTAAATTAGAAAGAGATTGATGCAGATTTTCTGAGTTTTGTTATTTTTAAATTTACATTTTTTGGCCTGTGACAACTTCTTTGTACTGTTAGCTGGACTTTAATGAATGT
Organism: Brachypodius melanocephalos; assembly: GCA_013398615.1. Lineage (NCBI taxonomy): Eukaryota > Metazoa > Chordata > Aves > Passeriformes > Pycnonotidae > Brachypodius > Brachypodius melanocephalos. Next base: position 45,739,827 of record VZSR01003803.1, read on the forward strand.
ATTCCCGTCATGATTGGATTTTTGAGGTGGACTCTAACTAGTCTCTTTACCTAAATCTGTTTAATGTGCCCAGTGGAATGATGGGCTCTGTGCAGAAGACATCCTGTTTTGAAATTGTGGCTTTGTTGCTGTAGAGTCTGCTCCAATCCTTTACAGCAGTCTCCATTCTGGATTTTCTTCAGGATCTCATTAGTCTTATTTTATTCTGCTGATAGAAATTGTCACTGGCTAGTAACCAGTACTGGTGAATGTGAATTTACATTACATAGCACTGAGGTGATAGGAGGGTGGAGATATAGAAGGAATCTATGTAACTGTTTGTCTGCTGCAGGACTGGAAACAAAGGTGTCCCCCTAGGCAGAATTCCTCTGGGAGATAGAGCCTTCTGAAGCTCTTCCCCCATCCTTTCATGTGAAATCTGTACTTGTTCGGGATGATGGCATTTGCTGTGATATGTACACATAAAGCACTTTTTGAAAGCTGTGTTGTAACTGAGTTGAGCAAAGTCTTTCAGTTCTTAACCTTTATCTTTTGTTAACTTTATTGTGTAATCCTTCTCTCTTCCTTGTGAAACACTCTTGCTTTCACTTATACAAAATCTCTTTCTCAAGGATAAAGTTTGCTTCTTTTCTTCATGACAATTCAGCTTTGCAGTTCTTGTCCTGTTTTACGTCAATTTTAACTTCCTGCCTTGTGGACCAAGTACTTTGTCTTTTTGTTCTCTCTCACAGAAGCAGAGTGGCTTGGGCTTCAAGGGACCTTAAAAATTACCTGGTTCCAGCCCCCCTGCTGTGGGCAGAGATACCTTCCACTAGACCAGATTGCTCAGCACTCCATCCATCTTGGCCTTAGGACTTCCAGGGATGGGGGGTCCATGCTGGGACAACTTGTTCCAGTGCCTCACCACCCTTGCAGTAAAGGATTTCTTCCTAATGTCTAAACTCTTAGTTTGAACCTATTCCACCTTGTCTTTAAACTACATGCTCTTGTAAATATTCTCCATCTTTCTGGCAGGCACCTTTCAGGTACTGGACACCTGCAGTTAGGTCACCCTGAAGCCTTCTCTTTTCCAGGCTGAACAATCCCAGTTCTCTTAGCCATTCCTCGTAGGAGGGGTGCTCCATTTCTCCACTCATCTTGGTGGCCCTTCTCTGGAATCTTGCATCATTCTTGGCCACCTATTTGCCATCTTTTCATACCAAATCTGTGTTGTGTGATTTCTGACCTAAAGATGGGAAGGCAGATTTCTGTCATTGTGCTCTTTTAGCCTGTTGATGGACAATTGAATCTCTATTTACTTTTCACTTTCTGGAACAAGACCAGACTGGGAGAAAACCCACTTCGTATCACCCCAGTTTTATCTTTTTGCCAAATATTTAGCAGTTTGCCTGCCTTCAGATTATAGACTGCTTTGAGCCACTTTCTGCTTCTGAAGTGTCTCACATGACATTGACTCCATTAGTTGTGAACTAATGATTACACAAATAACACTAAATGACCCAGGGCTTACGAGTAGCCTTATCCCCATTTATTTTTTGAGTTTATACTGTTGCACTGTCCCTTTTGTTTGAAAGATTTGTAGCCTTTGCCTCAGATAAAGTACTGAGAGTGTTCTATATTTTGAGTAAGTTCTAATGTACAGATGGATTCCTTACCAGCATGAGGCACAATATGTCAACCAGTGACATTTCAGTAACGAAAACAAGATTCTGCAGCATCATTCGGTTTCTTTTCTTTCAGTTGTCAAATTGTTTTTAACAGAGATACCAGTGTTAGCAGTTGGGCTGATTTGTATGAAAACATGCAATTTAAACTCTGAAACTCAGAGCGTCTGCTATGCTATGTCTCGTCTTAATTTGGAGGGAAAAAAATGTAGCTTTCATGTGTAAGGACTGAGCAGTGTCTTTACTGGTAATTGTTACTTTTTGTGTCTGTGTTGGTCTGTGGTATCTAATTTTTTTTTAAACTTCTTTCTGAAAACTAGGACACAAGTTGACAGATCTTGAAAGACAACAACTACTGGCAACAGCAGCGTCTTTGTATGTGGCTGAGCAACTGAGATCACAGCGATTTCTAGGGACTCCAAGGTAAGTTCATTTCTAGGAACTCAGATGTGCTGATGCATTTCGTTAATGGCATCTTCTCATGCACAAGAGTAACTGGTGAGAAACTGCATGGTTTCTTAATATAGTCTGTTTATTCTAAATTCAAATGAGCTGTGGCTTACATTTCCCTACTTGCACAAGTCATACATGATTATTTTTATTCTAAGTATTAGCAAACTAATAGGCACCAAAATGTGTTACAAGCCAGTACAGTAATTAATGCACATCAGGAGTTTCATTAATGCAAAATGTTGCTGCATTAGTAACTAACCACAAATTGAGCATCACAAATTTCCCATGTGCCCATTTGAAGCAATCTAAGCACTTTGGCATAATATGAATATTCAGCTACAGAGCCTTAAAATATTGTAGATTTGTGAGTAATTTGCTACCTTGATGAAGAACCTTAATAGTTTAGATTCTTAATTCTGAAAACACTTTCAGAGTGCGAAGGTGGAAGGTAATTGGTGGAAGAGTCAACACCTTGCTTTAAGTATGTTTTTTTTGGTGCTCCCACTCCCCCATTTTTTTGATTCGTAGCTGCTAGTAACCTAGGCAGTACTGTTAATTGATCTACCATTGCAGTAGCCCATGTCAAAATGCTAATTAATTTCTTTGGCTTTTTTGAACAGTATGCTTTCTTCCTGTAGGATGTCTAGCTTTTCTTGTCCTCTGGCCCATCACTGTCAGTGCCTTGAGACCTTCTGTTAGAATTAACTGAATTTGTGGAGCTTGTTTGTGTAGATGGTGTTAGCAACAGTTGTATACAGGGAATCCTGACTTGAGCATAACTCTCCTTGCCTCATGTTTTGTAATGTAATTGCATATATGTTTGTGTGTGAGGGAAATCATAGTGCAGGGTAGACATTATTCACATTCCATGCCAGTGGTTTGACAGTGTATTCTATTACTGATTTTACAGTGGTCAGGAATAAATCAAATGTGGTTTCAAGAAGTCTTCATTTTTATTTGTACCCACAAAGATAATTAGTTCCATATGTTATTAAAAAAAAAAAAAGGCAAAGAAAAAGACACTTAGGGCAAGCATAACAGCTTTGTAATGTATAGCATATGCGGGGCTGGGTCATTGCTTGCCTTATGCATCTACAGGGGAAAGTAAAGCACCTTTTTATTTTCTTCCACAAGTTACATCCTCCATTGTGAATGGCCTAGGGAGAAGAACAGACACTCGAAGGCCACTGTTACCTAAAAAAAGATGCATCAGGGAAAATGAGGAGGAATCTGGATTGTAGTTTTTACTGTCCAGCATAGGAAGTTAAGTAGTCTGGTACTGCTGCAGAGAAGCAATGGATTATTTTGTACTTAGAATAAGGATAAGAATTGTTAATTTAAGCAGTGATGATCAAACTGATAGTGCATTCTGTGCTCTGATTTGTGATTTTTGTTTCCTCTTCCCTGTAAAATGCTCTAACTAGCTAAAAAGAAAAGAAAGGGAACACTTATCAGTACAGTAGACTTTCTCTTGCCATGATGGGGTGTACTTAGGAATCCTTCAGAAGTCAAGCCTTAGAATTTTCTCCAAGTGATGGCTGAGTGTGGTTCTTATTGAATGTGTCATGGTTTCAATACATACATACTGTTAGATGTACTTGCTTTAATGATAGCAAAGCTGCTTATTTGAGGCCAAGTAAGGATGAGCTAATGCAAAAATGCTTCCTGATGAGTAACTTCTGAAGAAACCAAACCTGATAATGATACCCTTTCCCCAAAATCATACAGCTTGTTCTAAGGAAAAAGGAAGCAAAGGCAGAATGAGGTTAGAGGACTGTGCAGTGTCTTGTGCAGTGTTCTCCATTCCTTAGAGCAGTTAGTGGACTCCCTCTAGAGGGGACTGAGCACTGCGGAGCTTATGAGTTACTATAGTCCCATCTAGGATTCTTCACCATGTCCTTAAGTTATCCAAACCTCATCTGACCTGTTTTTGAAGGTATATCCATGTCGATATATCCATATCCCTTTTTTTTTAAATGAGCAGGGTCGTGGCCAGAGAAAAAGCGCATCTTTATTCATAACACTGTACTCTGCTTGAATAATACTAGTAAACAAAAAGTTCAGAGTAGGAACCTGTGCTACAACAAATTAAAGAGGCCAGTTGTAATCTTGGGTGCAGTCTTTACTATGGCAGAATTGGGCATTTGGAATCTGTGTGAGTTTTAAATCTGTATTGGAGGATGTGAGCAGACTAGATAGACTGTATGCTCCAAAGTTGATCCATAATGTTCTCCTAATGGGTTGGACAAGTACATTGATAAGTTGATCATTACCTACAGAATTTCAGCTCTCTGGCACTATTTATGTTGACAGCATTTTTTTTCATCTACAGTGAAAGCAATTGAGCAATTCTTGTGCAAAAAACTACTGAAGACTAGTATTTTGAAATCATACGTTATTTCTTCTAAACTTGTCACAGCTGTCAAACAGACAGTTTTCTGCTAAAGTTGAGTTATATGCTTATCTTTGCTTTTAATTTGTTTTCTTTTCCCTCTTGGGAGCCATATTTATAATATGCATTCTTTTCACAACTGCAGGGGTATTTTGTGTTCCCTTTTTTCCCTGTGATTTATTCAGCCTATGATCAGGATTGTTATTCTGGTCAGATAGACAGAAAGTACCATGCTTAGAGCTCTTCACAGAAGCTCCAGCTTTCACTGTCAGGGTTACTGGGACAGTAATCAGATGAAGTGCAGCTAAGCCAGATTAAGGAATTTTGTTGCAGACTGCTCCTCTCTTACTCTCTGTCTTTCCTTCTCCTCTCCAGATATGCAGGTGTGATTTTGTGTGTAGTTGCATTCCACTCTGGTTCTGCAAAAATGACCTATGTTAGCATAGAAACTGTTTAATGATAGTTTACTTTGGATCGTGCTGTCAGAAGCAGGTTGCTTCTGACAAGTGAAATTATAATGAGAGTGGGAGTGTGTAGCAAGGAGGAAGATGGGAGCTCATAAAAGGGATTGAGAGGTGGGCCTTAGCTCTGTGCCACAGGTCAAACTAGTAGCAGCCTCATGAGGGAGATTTCTCTATAACTGATGATATTTTCTGGGGTGTGACTGGAAAATATGTATTTTGCAGTGCTCTGTGTGACTGAATAATCAACTGTAAGGTTCTTGCTGGAACATCTGCTGATGACCAGCAAGCTGTTTCCACCATTGGCACCCAACTTCCTTCAGCTAGTTTCAGCCAACCTGACCTCTGTAGTGACAGCCTTCATTGCAGCAGGTTGTCTGGTGTTGAGGTTAATGCAGGCCACAAGCCCAAGGCTGGTTTGCCTTTCCTGTGTTCGAATAAATGGTGTTATGATTTGGGTGGGGCACCCACAGGTGAGTTTCCACTGTCTGTATTGTTATACAGTGTGCCTGGCCTCATTAACAGTCTCCTAGAACTAACTTGCCAGGCTTTAGGTAGAACATCTGTTGGAGATCCATGCATGCTCAGAGTTGCAGGAATGCAGGCATTTACTTTTGTGATGCAATCAAGTATTTAGAGCATTTTCTGTGTATGATTTTTTGTTTTTTATTTAACCCATTTTCTTGGGAAAAAATGGATGTGGGATCCTTTGGTTTTTTGGGATTTTTCCTGGTTGGGGTGTTTTTCCAAGTATTTTTTGAAAGATGATTTGCTAATGAAAGTATTTGGTGTTTTGTGAGCCACATACTAATGTGAGTATTTGGCTGTGATATCCAGATAATAGAGGCACATATTTCCTACAGGAAAGAGCTATGGATGATTAATGATTGTTTCATTGTTCAGCTTTTAGTTATTTTACCTAGGACTTTTCCTACTTACTCCATAGTCCACTTTATTGTGAGACTGGTGCCACCCACAGCTGCTGAACAGATTTACAGCATCTAGTAAAACCCCAAGGTCTTCTAGACAGAACTTGATCTTGTTTCAAGTGGAAACATATTTTGGCTGAAGTGAATCCAGCTTATTTTATGTCTGTTTGATGTAGTTAGCCTTTGAGACCAGAAATGATGTTGTACAGTTGAATCCTCACATTTTGGCTTCAGACTTGTTTTCATTAGTGGGTTGGGAGGGGAATAGGAGAGTGTCTCTCCAGGTGTGGCTACATCATGCTATCTCATGGGTCTACTAATGTGATGTTTATACTTCTAAACCCAATTGCCTACAGCACTTCCTATGTGTTGCTTGTGTTGGCTGCTAAGTGTATTTTCCTAATTTTTCTATGGGTTTTACCCTTTCATCATTTATGACTTGGAAAAAAAACAGTGAGGCTGCATGCCCATATTACCTGATACTACACACAAAAAGATGGCAACACACTGGAAAATGTTTTAAATTGCTAGCAAGGACAAAAAAAAACAAACAACAACAAAAAAAACACTAAAAGTTTTTCTTGCTTGTGTGTTTATAATAGAAGACTGAATTGGGAGTCTTCTGTTAAATTGTTCTTGTGGGACCTTAGAGAAGTCAATTGAATTTGGCCTCAGTTTACAAAAAGACAAAGTGGCCTTAATACTTTGCTGCACTGCTGAGGTTTCATAAATATCTGTTTATCAACATGTATGAAGTCTTTTGAGACATAAAATGGATTATGCTTTCTAAACATAGAATAATATTTTCCCAGGAGGTAAAGTGTTATAGTGAAAAGCTAAAATACAAACAAGTTTTTGTCAAGTTCTGAAATAGCTGGGCTAAATTTTTGTTTTAAAATTCTGAAATCCAGGGGTCCAGTGCAGTGAACATAAAATGGCTGGCGAACTGCAAGAACAGAAATTTATTTGTTTAGCTTTATGTTTAATGAATTATTCTAGGTTCCTGTCTGGGTTGATTCAGTGCAGCTATGTTGATGTTTGCCTTGCCATTTCTTGATTATAGGGCAGTGAGGGAACTGCTCAGAGAGCAGTAGAGCCCCCCACCTCTCAGGCATCCTTGCTCTCACAGAGACTACACCTATTACCTTGCTGGAGTTTGGGACAGAGCCAGCTCTTTGCCAGCCTAGGGCTTCCCCATATGGAAGGATGGTCAGCTGCCCAATAGGAGAGTTTTCTGGCTCTCCTGCACTGCTGGAGCAGCACAAAATAAGGTTATGTTACATTAATTTTAAAAAGAAGGAAGATGATATCAGGAAAATTCACTGGAGTCATCTGAACCAGCCTCTTGGAAAGGCAAAGAGTTCTTACTTTCAGCACAGGCACTGCTGAACTATATCGATTGTATTATGTGAATTTAATTTTTATTTCTTCCCTAGAACTGCAGTATTAATGTGAACAGCTACTGCAAGTGCAGCTAAACATGTATACTTTGCTCTACCCTACAGATACTCTCTATATGAACTGCTTTGTTTTTGTTGGTATGGTTGATCAAGTCCAGCCTACTTGTGGCTTTCTTCATTGCCCCACTTTGGAGTTATGCAGTCATCCTTAGCTCATGAAAACAACACTATCTTATCCTTACTGTTCTGGTCCCCTGCTCAACAAGTCAAGCATTCTCCCCATGAGTTACTGTTAGGCCTTTGAAAGTCTTTGGTGTGTTTGTGTAACTACTGCAGCTTCACACCATTATTCACTGTGTGGGCTTCTCTTTTGCCACAGACTTGCAAGGTACCAAGACCCTGTTCTCCTCTTTTTCATGTGAAATCCTTGTTTGTAATGGGCTTTTCTGGTTGTGGTAACCCTCTTGTCTCTCTAGCTATTATCTAATGTTGTTCTTTTGACATCTTCTAAGTCTTTACTCTATTTTTTTTTGTAATCTTGCTTAATAACTACAAAACCAGATGCCCTATATAATATTCTAGATGTCTTTAAAATCTGGTATTATTTACCCTTCTCAGTTCTTCGGTTTCTTATCACTAAAAGAGGATTGTATGTGCTAGAAACAAACAAGTAGCTGCAAATATATGAAACATGCATTTTTTGCCAGTTGGGAATGAACTTCTGTGAAAAATATAAAAGTTGAAATGGGACGTTGAGGTAGCAATCCATGACTCTACAGAGTGTATGCATGGTATTTTTTCTTTGATTTGATTAAATTAATGCAATAACACAAGTAATATAAGGTATTTCTATAGTTGTTTGAAAGCAGAGCCATTGTTCCATATGATTCCTAAACACCTCTTCCAGGAATAGAGCAGTGTGTCGTGGGAAATTTTCATGGCTTGTCATTGCTGTCATTTGTAGGGAAAAATGGATTCCGAGTTCTCAGGAATCCACACTTGCTCAATCTTTAGAGTCACTAACCATTATGAAATCATTATGAAGATAATAATTATCTAAAGTTTGAATCTCAATGAATATCTCTTGGGAAGATCCCCACATCTTGCTGAGGTGATTGCTGGTGGTAAAGGCATTCACTAAAGTAAATGGACCTGGCTAAGTCCCTATGTTTATTTTTTATTTTCACCATGTCTTCTGGGAAAACAGCATCTGCTGTAAGAGCTTTACAGCTTCTGTAGCTACTGTTCACTTAATGCTGAAACTTGAATTTGCATAATATAGACATGTGAATGTTTTCTATTGTGCTGCCAAATTCCTGTCCCTTTTTTAGTTGTTAATCTGGCCCTTTTCTCATCTATGCTTTGCTTATGACCTCTTCTGCAAGATCCTCTCTTTACAAGACCTCTCTCTATTTAATTTACTTTGATCTCCTCTATAAGCCCAACGATTATTTCCTCTTATGCAGGTTTACACCTACTAAACCTGTTCTTTAGTATTTGTCTGTGTGTAAAATATGTATGCGTGAAACCCTAGAACTGACAAGGTGTGTGCTAATTGCCATGTGCTCCCTGGTCATTTTACAGGTATTTTTAGGATATGTTTTTGTCTTCCTCTGTGTATTTTACTGGGAGTATTCAAGGGCAGAAATGAAGTTGTGTAGGATAATTTTATGGAAGGGCAACATTTTTCTTGGCTTCTGAGGTCGATAAACTCAGTAAATACATCTGTAATTGCATTCGCATGATAAGTTTTGCTGATGTTTCTTTCCTAGGATTATTAAAGATAAGCATGACCATCAGCACCTGACCTTGTGTAGTTCCTTGAGGCACTGGTTGTGTCCTGCTGTTTGTTTGTGTAGTGTATAGCTTATTCTAGATGCTGTTGCTATAGAAATGTTGTCAACAAAATATATGGGAAGCAAGTTTCTCATTCGATATTGTCTGCATACTTTTACATGTATGTGTCTGGATTTGTCCATTCTTTAGCATGCTTGCTTCATTCATGTTCACAGAGGCTGTAGTTAAATACAAGATACTGATTGAAGGGATAGGTAATTCATTTTTACCTTTGTTGTTGAGTATTACAATTTTCAACCGTTTCTTTTCCCTTTGATTCAACTGTAAAAGTGGGATGGGACACAGAATGGCCTCATTATTGTAGGAGTATTTCTCTGTTCCCTGCAATGATTCCAAAAGCTCTTGCACACTTCATCAGTATTATTGTAATTCTTTGGCTGCAGGATATTTGGCAGCTGTTGCACCCCACTGGCAAATCCTATTCAGACTTCACTTCCATTCACCATTGCCATTGGAGAATTGATTTCTCTCTCCTCTGCTCTAACCTTTCCCAATTCATTTTGGATTGTTCAATGTGAAACATTTTAATTTCATATCATACAGCCATTCAACTTACAATCCTTTTTTAACCTGTCACCAGGGTAACAGCATAGCATGCTTGCTTTAGGCAATCAAGTTTTTATTTCACATGCTTAATGTTGCATTAAATGTTTGCATTTTGTTTAACCCTCTTAAATACTTTAAAATGTGGATATGTTTTGCAGGGTAATGAAGTCTCTGATTTCAGTGTCAAATCTTGCAGAAATTGTCTTACTTAAAATAAAAAATAAAAAGTCAGAAGATGAATATAGTAATGAGAAGATTATTAATAAAATCCCAAATGGCTGAATGAGGCAAACATCCACAGAATGGTAAAAAATATTTTTCCTCTGGTAAAACCTTCCAGAGGCTTATTAATATAATCTTTAGACCTATACTTCAGGATTATTTTTACCTGTAAGTTCTTGTATCAAATTAATGCAAATATAGGATTAACCATGCAATAACATGACTTTAAGAAGTGAAATGTCTGGCCTATACGTGTCAACCTACTTCACACTGCTTGCTAGATGTGTGTGGAGCTGTAAGCTGAATAACAAGTACTTTTTTATACATTTAAAATTAGAATTTATTGGGATGATGCAATTAATTAAAGAAATATGGAATTTTTAAATACCTGTTCTTCCTCTAAATGCCAACCATCATGGCATGAAGAACAGACTATAAGCATTTTATTGGAAATAGGAATAATAAAAAATTTGTGTTGTCATAGATGATTACAAAAATAAAATAAAATGGAAATTTTCATATCTGAAAATAATTTCAAAAAACCATTGATTTCCTATATCTGATGCTACAGAACAGGTCCTGCATGTCTTGGTAAAGGAATAGGACCAGCCAGGTTTGCCCTCACTTTTTTTGTTGGTATAAAAAAAATGTCTGTGATAGATGTCCTTAAAATACCCAGTCTATAACTATAATTAGAGGTGTAGTGTTAAAGGCTTTTTATCTGTCACAATCTAGTCTCAATTACACAGGTATAAAAGATATGGGGGAAAGGCGTGGGAAGTATTTAATTTTATGATAAGTAAAATCTAAGAACATTGCATTGCAAATAAGCCCCGACTTTCTCATCTATAATGAAATATACCCATAATGAAAGCACTGATAATATGCTTGTTAACACTTCAGAATACTAATTTTACAAACATTCCTACTTTCAAAATAGGTCATACGTATCTGTTGTTGTTTAAAAAAACCAAATTCGGAATATTTGATTACTGTACTAGCCTGTGTGTGAGTTCCTTGAGAAGACAACTGTTTGCTAGAGAACAGACCCATACAGTTGGCTTTGTTAGAATTTTTCTTCCAACAGCATGTAGATAACTATAGAAGGACAGAAATTAAGTTTCTTCTATTATTTCCCAAGCTTTCTGTCCAGTTTTCTATTTTCCCAAGTTGTGCTATAAGCTACCAAATATTATTACCCGCCTAAAAAGGTTTGGCAGTGTTTTGTTACTGAATTTTGCCAAAAGGAGCCAAGCATATGGTAACAGTTAATTTATTGGTTCTTCTAACCTCCAGGGAACTCTTTACAGAGAGCATATTACCTTTTTATCTAACATATTTTAAATAAAAGAGCTGTTGACTTGAAATTTGATATGCCAGTGTAGAAGCTAAACCTTCAGTGCAGTTATGCTCAATTCAGTCTTGTTTAAGGGTAAAAGTGTAAACATACGAGATTGAGCTGAGACTTCTTTCTTTTCAACTTTCAGAGAGGCGGGTCACTTCTGCATAATTTTAGTCTGTGTGTATTTAAATAAAAATACTGAAGAGACATTTTCACTAGAAAAATAAGCCCTACCTTTATCTCCAAACACTTGGAGATCTTCACTTTTGCGTTAAGATATTTCTGATATGCGCATTTACCAAGGAATGGTAAAAGAAAGGAATATTTTTCATTTCTTTGTAAGATCACAGGCCTATTAGTTGGTTTGTGACAATGTAGCTTTGTGTAATTCTAGTCGGAGAGTTATTTGAGAGGTAACATTGCTAATAGCGTTGCTATGCGCTGTTTTGGAGTTCAGTCTCATCCCTGATATTTGCACAACTCAAAATCAGTCATCTACTACCTGCGTTAGAGGTAGCCTTCTTTGTTCCGCCTTAGGTACTGTGTATTTTTGGTTTTGTAACCAAAGGAGGTATTGTGAATCTTAAAAGAAAAGCTACGTGGATACGTCATCGTATTTTCAATGGGATACTCGGGATAGATGATGCCGTAGGTAAAAAATACTTAATACTGATTTCTGTTGTTTCTTCGTAAGTATTCAAAAACCTGCATATTTTTCCCTGGATCTGTGTTGAGACTGCTCAGATGACTTTTTCTTTTGTGATTATGGATGATTCTTTAATATTTTTGCAGAGCATTTAGTAGTTTACTTTTCTGTATAATTAGATGTGGTGCTTGGAGTTTGTTTTGGCTGTGGCTTCCCTTTAACGTGTATCTTCAAAGCCTGTAGTGTGAGAAAGACTGGGCAGGAAAGAACAGCACAGGAGCTCGTTCTTTTGAAAACAGGGATGTTTACCCATGGATTTAGAAAGGAGATGACAGGTCTTTATCCTGTCTCTCTGTGGTGCTTAATAAAATTAATCTTTCTGCGGTTAGAAGTGAGATGATACAATTAATTATTTGCATATTGATTCCGGTTTTTAAAAAAAATACTTCTAAAAAATCTGAGTTCCTAGGCTTTAAGCTTTTGTCTTTACTCCTGTGTGTTCTGGTATGAGTTTCTGAATCTCCTCTGTCTGGCATGATGGTGGCAGAGATGGTGACATACCCTGGTGACACAGTAATGATTTTCTCTAGGCCCTGCTGCCCATTTTTCTACCAGACAATGAAATTTAAAGCAGGACCTCATCTGGCTGCATCCAGCTGTTAATGTCCTTAGACAACTTCACCCTGTTTGTTTCCTTGAGCTAGTGAGAGCATTTTTCTTTAAATTTTGTTGCCTGCTCTGCTCCCTCCCCTGTAGCAAAGCCTTTATTCTTGTTACTTGTATCTTCAAATCACAATAATTTTAAGATTCTTACTAATATTAAGTCAACCTTATTCCTCTATTCGCTGTGGTTTTTTTCTGTTCTTTGATGTCGGCCATTGCATGTCTGCCTCTGCTACAGGATGCCTTTTCCTAAGTGTTAACACTTGTATTTAAGTGAACTCTTCTGAGTAAATGGGCTGCAACTCTGTTTCAGTGATGTCCAAATTCTGGTAGCCTGACAACGATTTAAGCTTCAGTCTCCTTATGTTGGGTAGTTTAGCACCTCTCTCTCCACAGCCCACTTCTCTTCAGCTTCCTTAGCTTTCTTCTTCATATGTGTCTTCCTAGAAGCAAGGGACAGTGAGAGCTGATAGCATTTTGCTGTTTCACAGTTTAAAAATTGCAATGAGAAATTGTTGTGTTCAAGGCCTGTAAAGGGCAGAGCATAACTCTTCAGAGATAAGGACTTCTGTGATTTAACCCCAGCCACCAAATATGAAGAAAATTACCTCTACCCTAGCCAAAATCAGCACTCAAGGCTAGTTTGTCTCACCTAGGTAGGTCCAGGGGGGCTGCAGTAATTTGCATTTTAGAAAAATTATGTTGGGTATAAGCAAGGAAACTTTGGGCTGAGGAAGAACATGGATGTTGTGTATGGATTCCTGCAGCACGTGAAGTGCACAGGAAGGACTGGGGCCGAAGGCAAAGTTGTGAGAACCAATTCTAAACATCTCCTTTAGGTATCCTCTTTCAGCTGCTGCACACTACGGCTGGAAGTGTATTTTAGAAATACTTTGGATCTTCCTCATGTTTGTGTGGCAGTTTCACTTCACATTTTAGCATTTCTGTTCAAAATGAATCTTTTTGAGTCACAAAAATCTTAATGTTCTTTTTAGCATCCTTTTGATGGCATACAATTTGTTTGGTCATGCTTGTTTTATAGAATAGAAACATTCACAGAGAAACATGTGAGTATTGGGTTAATAAGAAAGAGGAACAGTATCATCTATGTGTAATTATATTCATTAAATAATAATTGAGTGTGTAAAAGGTAATGATGAAGGACAAAAGTCTTTTCCCATAGCATTTTAAAATACATAGTACATTTTAACATATTATGTTATTTATATATTTTATATTTAGAACATTTATTCTTTGCCTGCTGAACTGCATTGATTAGTGCTAATTGTCTGGGCAAAAAAAAAGGAAAGGAAGGAGACAGAACTTACAGTTACGTACATTGTAGAAGTGTAACAATATTCTTATACTCTTAGGTTTAATTACCTTTCTACTGTTTATCATTGAATATTGGACTAGCTGGATGTTTAGGCCAGTCAGTACAGCCATTTTTATGTCCCCATGCTGTATTGATTATGATTGTGCTAAAATAACCATCATCAATAAGGTTCATCCCACCTACATAGCTTGGCTTCTCTAACTCTGACCTTAGTCAGCAGAAAGCTTAGTGGGCAAAAGTTTTTGTATTAGTACTGAGAATGAGGTTAGCTGTTAGCTGAAACGTTAGCTGTTACAAATTTTTTTGTCCTTCACATTCAACCCTAGTTTAATAATTCTCAAATTCTTTCATTCAGATCTGATGTATATAACTTTAGCAAAGGTGGAAGTCTGCACATTGTTTTTCTTATTGTTTTTTTCTCTTCTTTACTTGTGAGACCATAATATGAACAATGGCAAATGTCTTTTTAAAAGGATGAAAATACATAGAGGGCAATAGATATTTACCATCTTTTGAATAACTCTTAAATAATTAGATGCCTGTGTTTCTGTGGCCTGGAGTTGTAGTGCCTAAGTAATGTAAAATATATAGGTAAGCATTACCTGAAGGTAATTCAGCCAATTTCAGGTCTAACTCGTTGTGAGAGGTACCTTTCTCTTTCCATTAGTTAAGAAGAGAAGAGCTGGTTAATATTAGGTGGTGAAAGCGGAGTGGTGTGAGTGCCGGATGTAAGCTGGAAGTGTACAGGGTGATGTATGGAGGGTAATGAGAGTCACTGAGCTCTGCTATGTGCTCTAATTGTGTAGGCATGATGTGAGAGTGCTTGTTGGAGATACGTGTGTTTTATGTTATCTAATATAATTTTTAATGAACTTTTGGGGGTTTTCTCATCTGCTATGTTTTTTCTCTTTAACTAAACAGAATTAGTGGCATTAATCTGTTTCACAGGAATCTAGTGCAGAAGAAACAGAGGACGAAGCTTTAGAATCCGTCAAATATGCCACATTTCTTACGTGTAGGGGGAGGAAGTAGCTGTCACATTGCCTGTTGGAAACTGGCTTGAGTACTTCTAACCAAATGCAGTAATCACATTTACTTGTGGTTTGGTAGACGCATCATTTGATACCTGTGTTTGTCACCCAGCACTGGTTCTTGTGCATGGAGTTTCAAAAGCCAGGCACTGTCTAGAAAAACATTCCAAATGAATCACGGCTCTTGGCCAGTTCTGTTTCTCATACTATGGCATGTAGTATGGGTAGTAAGAAAAATCTGGTCATCCTTTTGCAGGACTGTGCACTGTCCTGAATGTGCATTCTTATGTATTGCCTGAATTAAGTCTCTTATAGAGGAGAAAGCACAACTGAAAGATGTGATCAATACAGCTGTATTTTAAAACCAATTTCATTGGTATGAGATGGTTAAGCTCTTGGATGGACTCTTGGTTCTGCTACAACAAGTTTGTGAGAAGTGATAAACCCTGTGTTACGGCTGAGCTCTTACAATACTCTGGTACTCTACTGAAACCTGGTGCAAGCATTGCGTTGTCCAAGATGCATGAAAAATTGAGTGTAATTCTATTTTACACAATGACCTTTGGGGTATTGCATATGTGACAGGCTTTAGAGAGACCAGGTCAAATCATGAGTCCTACAAAGTGTGGCAGAAATTCCATACTTCTGGCAATACAATCTGGTTGGTTCCAGGGGGACTGACAGATCAAGAGGGTGAGAGACCTAAATGAAACTGTAAACCACAGGAAAGACAGCATTCAATACAAAGCTCTTAACAAAAAACTCAAAAAGATTTTTGGAGGTGGTGTTTTCTAAAAAGGTGTTTTCAGTTTGGCCTAAGACAGGTTGGGGTTTTATTTTGGTTAGCTAGTATAATTTAAAAACTTTCCTTAGTTTGCACACTGTGTTCCTTGTGGGCCTTAGAGAAGGCCAGTGTTCTTGCTCTCTGTGCTGTTGCCAAATTTCCTCAGAGATGAATTTATTCTGATGTCTTTCCTCTTCCCTTGACTGTAGTAGTTGTCTCTCACTCCTGATAGTGTGCCTTCTTTAGTAAGTTCATCAGGTACTGAAAGGTTTCACTGTATTGGGTCTTAAAAACTTTGTTCTTTAGGGAAACACTGTATTTCAATTTGTTGTTAGTGCCTGTGGGTCAAATACCTATCTCTGAATAAGAAAGAGATAGGTTAATGTGTTTTTTTTGAATTAAGTATGTACATTAGTGATAGCTGGGGAATGGCAATCTCTTCAAGAAGATATTATCTAACAAGATAAAGACTGCTCAGGCCATGATTTTTTCAAAATGGAATTTTAAAATTTGATTCTAAAACATGCATTTTCTCCTCCAAAATGGCAGAACAATTTTTCAAATATGCTGCATTTTACAGTATTTTCTTTGCTTTCAGCTGGCAGGAGCTGGTGGGTATTAAACATTTCTTAACAGAAATTTTACTGGGGTATCTAAATAAGAGGGGTTGAGCTTTACCCTCTTAAATGTCAGAGGTTTTTTTGTTGTTGGGTTTTTTCCCCCTGAATATCTAGACTAAATACCAAACTTAGGATTTTGAGGGAATGCAATTGCAGAAATTGTCATTAAGATCAAAATCTCTTCATGTGAATAAAGAATTCTTCAAGAATTAATCTAGTTGTCATTAGAGAGCGTACCAGAACAAGTGTACCATCTTGTTCATGATGAGAAGCTCATGTATTTGACTTTTGATTAGATTTAGTCCAGTCCTGTGAGCTGAATGCCCATTTGTGACTGGAGTGTGCTGGATGCAGTTCTGGAACCTGGTTTCTGCCTTTCTTCGTCAGAAAGGGGCCTGGTTCACACATCCCAAGACTGTTCCACAATGTGATCCAAAGCAATCTAAGTGCAGATGATTGGGATAATTTGCTTTGAAAACTTATCCTGCTCTGAGGTACAACATTGATGTTCTCACAGCCCCTGTATATTGTCCTGTTACTTCTGAGTTATCGTACTCTCCAGAACTTCTGTTACAAAAGGGGGTGGATAATTGAAATTCTGACAGAAGGGATGACATTAAAACACTAAATGTGTTTTGCTTCAGGTTTACAGCTATTAGTGGCAATTGAGCTCAAGATTAGTAGGCAGATTTCACTACTGTACAGCAAACCTAGCACAAAGTTTGCCTGGAGGTTTCAAAAAAAGAGAGTATCGAAAGTAGTCCTATATGTAGAAGTAAAAATTGGATTATTTCCTTATCAAACTTAGAGGTAATTTTTAATTACTTCCCCTCATTTTCATATTAGTAGGTTAGCGTTTCCTTCTGCATATTTTTTATGTGGACAGCAATCCTGTAGTATTCTAAACTTAGTACAAAGTGAAAAATAGCATGTTATTACTGGGAACAGCCCTTCTTTGACTGGAGGTGTAGGACACAGACTGCCCAAGAGGTAGCTACATTCCAATACCATCACGTTATATGAAAGTACATGACTGCTACGGGATGATATTAACAGAGTGCTTTAGTCCTCCCTACTGCATCACAATGGTTTGTTCTGAAGCTCTTTGCACATAAAGGGAAAATGAGATAATTATTGTAACACTATTCTTAAATATCTGCACAATAAGTTTCTTTGCTTAAGGAAATAAGGGAAAATTTGTATAGGGGAAAGCGTTTGCTGTTTTCCTTTTATGGAGTAAATTATTATTATTAGTTTTGCCAACTGCCCGAAATTATGTCTTAATAAAAATTTTAAAAAAAGGTTTTGGAAAACAACAAAGTTATGAAATTAAATACTTTAATTGGAGGAGAAATAGCCTCAACTTTTTTTGATGACAAACAGATTTTTAGATTTTTCTCTCCATAACAGTTGTTAGCGTGCACAGGTCAATATTGTTGACTGATCTGATTAAAAACACTCACTTGCAAGTGGTTCCTCCTTTGGTAAATAAAAGATGGTTGAAAAAACAGATTAGAAGCACAGACTTGTAAATTATACTAAAAATAAATGTCTTTTCTCTGTACTTGTGAACACTTGATTTGAGTGTTCCTTGCTTCTTATTTCACAAATGCTTGCAATGAGACAAATAGCAACATCTCTTATCCAGCGATAATTCTTATGATGTTTGCTTTTTCCAACAGAAACTAAATACTAAAGTAGGTCCTAACATGTCCTAGGAGATGAAATCAGTTTCAGATGTATTTTACATTTATTTATTTGAAATTTTCAGGTCTGCTGTTGCCTGCTGAAGGACTGGGCAGTCTGACCCTTTTGTGAAGCTGAGAGGTCTTGGGCTCTACTTGGAGCTCTCAGGGTTACTGTGTTTCATCCAGTGCAAAGAAATTTCCCGGCGTTAGGGCCAAGTGCCAGAACTTTTTGTCCCAAAGAAGGCATCATCAGGCTGCAAACCTGAGTCTCCATGAATTCTCTGAGCCTCCATGAATCTTTCATTCCTTCCTACCATCCCTGGTGCTTACCTGGGCCCTTGCTCTTTCTCTTGAGATATGGGAGGTGGATGTGAGCCCCCACAGGCTGATAGCATGGATCTTGGATTCTTTGGACATCCACTCTGCAAACATGACTTTGTTATATCAAGACAGGCAGTAACAGCAATCCTACTTCATTTACCCAATAGATACAAAACTAAAAGCCATGAAAAATCTTTCAAGAAGCTTAGAATTGTTGTTTGCCTGCATGTTTGGAAGTTAATTTCTTGTTAAGACTGTGGAGACAGCTTTGGCAGAGGAGCCTCTAGTTCCTTGCCCCTGCCAGGCTGCTGAGGATGCTCTCTGTAAAACATTTGGGTTAGGGTGTCTCTTTTCAGGACCCAAACCCTGCATGTTTAGAGACCTCCCCAGTGGAAGCAGGTTAGCCAGGGTGAGCTCAGGTTCTTCGCAAGGTTGTTTCTCAGTTAAATGAAGATGAAAGGCATTGAGCCATACTCTTAGATCTGGGCAGCTAAATTCACCCTAGATTTGTAAGAATTAGCTTAACTGTTTCTTTAGCCCTCATCTGGGTTTCACTGCTGAAGGCACTGGAGGTTTTCATTGGTCACTGGATTGCAGGCTTTTATGTCCATGCAAATTGCTTGAAAAGCTTCTGTTAAAGGAGAAGGGAACATCCAGATGTATGCTGTTCTGAATCAAAGCACAGTGCACTCCATAGCATCCTTTTAAAGCATTGCTTTTTATTTTATAGTTTACCTTCCATGTAATTTCATTTTTTCCTGTGGTCACTATTCAAATAGAGTATAGGCTATAAATATGCATATTTGTTATTGATCTCAATGTGATATGTAAGAAAATGTAATGCAAAAACCTTTTTGATATAACTATTGAGTAATTCTTTCAGCCTTTGTCTGATCAGCTGGCACACAGGCTAGTAGAGGTTATTATTTTGTATGACATATGAAGAACTATAATTTAGTCTAATGATGGTATATTTTCATATTCACAGTGAAAGGGGTACACGTATCTGTATGCACATATAAAGCAGGAAGAAGGAAAACCTATTTTTATGTAAAAGGGCACATCATATGTATAGATGGACCAGTCTGAATATATGTAGAAAATGTGTGTGAGTAGATACAGAAAATACTTCAAATTGCTGAATAAAATATTCCCAGATTCTTAGGTCCCTTGCACATAATATTTGGTTCTTAAAATAATCCTGTGAAAGTGCTGCTTTTATCTTTTCTGTGTGATGATGAACTTTTATGTTGGAAAGTGTTGAAAGTACTCAGATACTAAAGCTTAGATTTGTGTTTTGTTTGGCAGTACGCTTCTGTTTAGAATTCTTTTAATCTATCCATTCCCTGCTTTTATATTCATCTGATATTTGAAGGTTCTGTGAAGGATATTTCTTTGCATATGAACTTATTAAACCAATAATGCACAAAAGTGTGAGATTTACTTCCCTTTTCTGGTCTTTTGGGGTTTTGTTTTTGGTGGTTTGTGCATTTTTTTTTTTTTTTAAGTTTTTGGGGGTGGTTTGCATCACAAGATAGGCTCTTGTTTGAGTTGTTAAATTTCTATTTGTCTTTTTTTCTGGGTTTTTTTTTTTTTTTTTTTTTTGGAGGGGTAGGGGGAGGGCAGGGAAAATAAGAAACAATTTATATGGTAGATCTAAAGTTTCATTAAAATTGCTTATGCCCTGTCCCAGGCATTTTAAGTGGGCCATCTGTCTAAACATCTCTGCATTTTTTTCTGATCATTTCCTCGACTTATTCATGAGCCATGGGAGGGCTCCTTTGTAGTCTCCATGTAGCTGGTTCAGTCTACCCCCACTGAATACATCTATGTGCTTGCATAACATATCTTTTCACAGTGCTGGAAATTCTCTGAACTTGGTTCAGATGAATGGCCCACTTTCTGAAGGTCTTTTTTTCTTCCCTTTGCAAGATTTGTATGCAGAAACTGACCTTGGTGGCTACAGAATCCAGCACATTATTCTTGATCATTTTACAGGCCACCTGCTGTGAAAGTTATGATGAAGGATTTCTTAATGATTCTTTGACCATTAACATTGTTTTAAGTCAATATTTCACTTTTATTTAACTGCTGAATAGGTAATTGCACAATTGAAAAACAGCTTTATGGAGTGTCATATAATGTGGTTTTCAAACGCTTGTAATCTTTCAAACGGGAGGATTTGTTATGATAGTTTGGGATTTCTCTGTTTACATAAAGTATTATGCAGCAAAAATATCAGAAGTGAAGAGGAATTTGTAAGTGTTTTCCCTCTCAGCATTAGAACACATACTTTGAATTGGAAGTAAAAAAATCTGTACTCAGTTTTCTGATCCTTTAGGAGCTGGTGACATCCTAACTCATTTACATCATCAGTGGTAATCAGGAGACAGAAGTTTATGTGCCACAAACTGCAGAAAATTGTCGTTTTTATTGAGTTCCTTCTATCTGATTGATTGGTGACAATCAAAATGGCCAGGGCAGAGTTATTACTTGATGTGCTTTTGTGAGTGTCTGTTTTCTTTTATTACTTCTTTTTGACTAGAATAGATAATGGTTTAATTAATGTTTTCCATGAGCACAGTAAGTATGTGTCGACCTAGAATTTTTAGCAGTTTTCTGCTTTCCTCACTGACAACTTGCAGAGAAACCAGGAGCTTTGGTTGCTGCATTATTCTCAAGTGTCTCCCCCTCTCACACATGGCATTTGGGGGTAAAAGGGACATAATACATTCTACAAAGACATCATCTCTAGTTGAACAAACAGCAGTAGAGCTTGAAAATAAATAAGCAGGGAAACGGTGCTGTTTTTCTTGTTGCATTGCTTACATGTTTTTGTAATTGGTGCTTTGGAGTGAAGCCTTTATGACTTAAAGCCAGGCCATCACTCTTCAGCTGTGTTCCTGTGCTTGTGATGCTTCCTCTTAGAAGTCAATTTGGAGTGGAGAGGTTCAGAACTGCCCTTTTTTTGTGTGGAAGGAGTTTATAACACCCTTCTCCACCCATCTCCTGTTGTTGTGGCTGCAGTGCTGCCTTTGCTCTCTCTGTCCCTTTGTGTGTAAGCTCCTGGCAAGGATCAGCAGCACACAGTTCTCCATGGCCCTGCTCCTCATCCACCTGGCTCTCATCTTGGTGTGAAACTCGTGTTTCTTCCTGCAGCCAGTGATCTTTATACACAAATGAAGTAATTTTATTGGATGATATGTCATTTGCCAAAAGTGGGAGAAAAAAAGGGAGGGCATGTTGAACCCTAGGAAAGACATACTGTGTGGATTCTGAATCTAGAGTTGGGGAAGTGCCTTATATTTTCTTGATGTCTTTTATGATGGCGAAAATTACACTATTTTTATTTTCAGTTGGATTTTTTTTTTTTTGTGAATACAATATATTGGATTTCAGCCCATTACGTAGAATTTTAAGAGTTCTACATTTTGAGAGTAGCCAGAAGTTTGGGGAGTTTTCTGTGAACTGGTGTGAAATATATTCAGAGTTCAGATGCTTTGTTTGGGAGGACTTGAAAGTCTTCTCAGCTGAGGAAGCAACATTGGCCAAGAACAAAGATAATTTCCCAGGCACTGGGACTTCTCAGATGTTTAAAAAAAAACCCAAATACCACAAAACTACCAAAAACCCTACAAATCTCCTTTCTTAGCCTGGCAGAAACTTCTGCATTTCTCCAGTAGTTCATGGATGTGAGCAACTCCGTTTTCATATTCCAGAAACTTAGGCTTTGATCGTTACTTTTGGACTTTGTCATCCTTATTTGTATGAACGTTCCCTACCTGCAAATCCTATCAAAATGGAGTCTACTACAAGATAATTTCTTTGAAAGGAATTTGGTTTAATGAAGAAGCAGAGTTGTCATGAGCTAATGTAAGTATCTATCCTAGCCAGGGTCAGTTATAGTTACAAAACCACAGGGAAAGCTCATTACCAAAGCTGAAAAATGTCCCTGTGCAAATGGATCTAGCAATTCCAGGAGGGAAGCACAACTTACTGTATACTTGGTATTAGATGCAGCTCTGGACCTTGCCCTCCTGGCCACTGGTGTTGCAGAGAGAGGAATTATGTGGCTGTTTGAAACCCAGGCAAAGCAGTGGTGATAGTCATGCCTTTCAAGAGGCATGCATCCTGTTTGGAGATACACTTGACAAAGCTCAGCAAGACAGGACCGAACAAAAATAATCCCTGCTGGAGAGCAAGACTGTCTTTCCTTTGATGGCCAGCAGCCAGATTCATGAGGTCACTTCCAGTCAAATGCAATATGAAGCAGGGTTGTGCCAACAAGGCTTTAAGGAATCTCATGACACCAGTGAAGCAGATCTACTAAGCTGAGTTTGAGATGAAGTCCTAGTTCTAATATAAGAAATATGAAGTTGCTATAAACCACTAAATCCTTCTGGTTGTTGCAGTGGAGTGTTGTGGAGCACTTAACCAGGTGCTGCCTGTATTTCTCCTTACTGGTACTCTGGTACCAGGAAGTGCAATGAAAACATCTCTCAGCTTGCTGCCTGCTACCTGTGCAGGAAATTCCTCTTCCTTTTCTTCAGGAACTCCTGTGTCTGTTGTGTTTCCTATCAGCCAGTCTAAATGTTTGGTGACATACAGGAATTCCAATATGAGTTGCTGAGAAATGACATCGTACCCAATAAACCATAGATAATGCCTCAGATTTATTGTTTTGACAATTGTCACTATATTAAATGTGAAAGGTGACATTTGCCATTGTTAGCATGGGAATAGGTTATTTTCAATATCTGTCTTGTGAACTTTTAGGGTAGTGATAGAGGTGAGCTAAGGTGTTTGGTGAAATTTGATGTAGGTCTTACTTGGCTTGCATCCAGAAGTAACTAAGGATAAGTATGCTTCTATTTGTGTCTGATATATTTAGCATTTCCATTTCTCCTTTTCAGGCACATGGCAAGGCACAATTTTTGGAAGCTCCTTGCCTCATTAAGTACTTGAAGTTCCAGATGTCTAAAAACCTAATGTTCTTAAAATAATTGTTGAAATCCTTAGCAAGTCAGTGTGTTATCCTTGGCTTGGGCGGATAAATTCTCCTCCTGTGGCCTCTGGAGGCCTCACTGATGCTTCTCCCTGTTGATTCCACAGGAAACCTGAGCACTCTCTTTTGGGAGATGTGGTTCATTGGTCACCTGAATCCACTGGATGTGGCATAATGTGTTTACAGGTTTTAAGACTCTGAAGGCTGCAATAAAAGGTGTAGTAAGCACTACAATGTACAAGACATTAATCTTGTAGCAGAAATTCTCCTTAGAGGAGAGGTAAAGGTGATAAAATTATTATCCCTATGGATTTCTTACACAAAAAATCTAAATATGTAAGAGTCATGTGGAAAAAAAAGCTATACAAAAATGTGTTTTTGTTTTAATGGAGTTTAAATCACACCTTCCTGTCTTCCCTACAGACCATGTGGTGCCTGCTCATGGTAATATATGGTGACCACTCATTAGAAAAGTTGAAATATACTTTTGGACACCAGTTGTTATGGCAAAGTGGAAGAAACTCGAGAAGTTAGAATGAGGAAATTGAAAATGAATATACATTTAAATAAAATAGCGGAAAATTGCATGTTTCACTCTGCATTGCCAAGAATGGAGGCTCAGTTCTCATTCCTTTGCTGCCAGGTGTATGCTTTTTTAAGTTGAAAAGATTCAGGTTTCCTATATTACTTGATAAACGGTGCAGCCACAGAATACTGCAGGAATCAGTATAATCCTGCATGTGGGCTGTGATGATACATCATTATTTTTCCAGTATGCTTGAAGGGCTCTGTGGATGAGATACTTAAAAATGTATATTAGTTATAAAATTACTTGTATTACTTGTTTGGCTGAATCTTTTGTCTGTAATTGGCTTTTAATTAAGGTTTACTGAGAATGAGATTAAAGAAATAATGATTATATTTTGCCCTTGAAAAGACTGCTCCAGTTATCACTGTTGCTATTCTTCTGCCAACCCACTTTCTCATCTGCTTTTCATCCTATTTGAGCTAATTCTGCAGCAAGTGCTGGCTGCATTCAAGGGCCTCCTATAACTTTATCAGCATACCCAGTGTGTCAAGGCAAATCTAGCAAGAAAGAGTGTGTTTTCTCCTTATATACTGTTGGACAGAAAAATGTATTTAGTATTTTTTTTCAAGTATGCTCTCCAACTGTGTCTATAGATTAGTGGTATTTTATATCCTTCACGACCATCCTATGAGGAAAGTGCTTCTGGTTAACTTGGGAGAAGCATGAAATCTCTGTTAAAATTTTTTTCTTCTGTCTGTTTCTTTTTTAGAATTCCTATTGCTAAATCAAAGAGAAGTAGCTGGGAACTCTCTGTGCATCTAGGAGATGGAACTTACCCAGTTGCAGTTTCAAAGGATGGCTCATCATTTTCTGTAAGTTCTGCTCATTTTCTAAGAAATTCAGTGCATGGAGTCAATATATATAATCCTTGACACCTGCTAAAATTCTCCATATTTTCATTGGCTAAGGATAGATGTGTGGTTTGTCTTTAGTAGGCATTGCTGTGAATTACCAAACAAGACCCTGACAGTTAAATAGTTTTAGTACTGAGATTTTTCTCAGGGCTCATGCCTGTGGAACATTTTTGTATATCATTGTTTATTAAATTAGTTTCTAAATTATTTGGTTTAATGTATTGTTTAGAAGTGGCATCTTACACTTCATTGTAGATATATGAGAGCAAGAAAATAAATGCAATGTTGACAAAAATTGCATTACCTTAAGCTGGTGTTAGAAAAACAAATCAAGGATCCAAGCAAGTTGAATAAGCAATCATACTGGAATGGAATTATTCAGCACTCTGTGGTAGAACTGTATGTGGTCATAGTGAAATGCCAGTGTTTCAAGGTGTGCTTATTCACTTCAGAAGAATGTGTATAGAGTATTGTTTTTTACAAATATTCTAAGGTAATGACTTAAGCACTTAATGTTGTCAGCATGAAAGGCAGAAGGGCAGACCATGACAGTGGAAGAACAGTAATGCTGTGTTTGGTAATTCAGCCAAATAAAGCCAAGAAACAAGCTGGTTGAAGTATTAAGAAGATAAATTTATAGGGAGAATTTATTTTTATGTCTGTTAATGGTGATTCCACAACCAAAATGAGATTTTAAGTTTTTTTAAATAGGCAGTTGACTTTTATAGTATTTGCTATCTCTTCCGCAAAAGGTTTCAAAAAGGCTTTAATAAGACAGATTTTCTTAGTATGGCAATGACATCCTACTTGCTGAATTGTTGCTTCAGAAGCAAAGGCCAAGTCTGCATGCAGTTTTTAAAATCTGTATAATACTCCTAGCAGGCATCCTGTGAACTTGGATACAGCCCATTCAAACAACAGAACACCTCTGTCAGATTTCAGCCAGGTTTGGAGCTGATCTGGCACTGGCTTGTATGACAGAGATGGCCCTTCCCAGGAGCAGTCATTGCCCTCAGCCTTTCCACCTTTTTTGTTGCAGCATTGCTGCTGTGGGGATGAGCCTGCAGGTTGCTGTGTGTGCTCCATAGGCCTTGGCTGCTGTGAGCTCAGAAATCTGATTCCCACAGTCAGACTTCTCCAAACCAGGGAGCTGTTTAGTACAGCCAATTACACAAGCATACATCTGCATATGTGCACACGTTTTTGAGAGATTTGCTTGAGTCCAAACCTGTCTCTTGCTTTAAATGGAACTGCTAACACTTGTGATGTCTTGCAACAGTATGAGAATTACGGCTAGCATAAGCCACTTTGACAAGGTATATGTGGAGTCTGATTTCTGATCATTTGGTTTGTTATTCAAACAATAAAAAATGTGGAAGTTCTTCTTACATCCTTGTGTCCCTGCAGTGTTACTGCTGTTACCTTCTACTGCTGGGCCAGGAGGCGGGAGCATCCCTCAGTGTCAGAGAAGGGGTGCCTAAGCACTGGGGTAAATTAAGGGTGCCAGGTTAGGACCAGCTGTGTGCCTAAAAGCCTGGGCCAGAGGGATTTGTGACAATTGCTTTTGCATTTTATTACCACCCTAACCATGCCTGTATACTTGGGGAGATATAATTCCTTATTTATTTGTATCTGGAAAATACCTGATAAAATAAATCACATTAGATGGGTTTCAGGAGAAGTCTGTTTCACTTAAACCATATACCTATTAAGATGTAGAGTATTAAAAATTGTGCCTGAGCTTGGGTATGTAAAAAGCAGGCAACTCTTAATTAATAGCAGAATTGTTTAGAGTTAAACTTATTTTTAGTGTTACTGGATAAATGGCAGAGGTCTTGTTGTTCTTCATCAATAATTTTCTTTTTCCTGGTGTTCTCCTGTGATTGTGCTCCAGACAAGAGTATATAGTAAATACAGCACTATCAAAAATCTGAATTTTTATTCAAAACTTTACAATGGAAAACCAACTGCCTTAAAACTTCAAAGAAGAGAAGTCAAGACTAGGAATGAGAAATCTTGTTTCTGATCAGGAGATATAACGTGCCATCAGGAAAAAAAAAGGGAAATTCAAAGCTTGCTTTATTAACTTTGCTGTCAGAAACACAAGCCTCACTTTTTGAACTTCTGCATTTACTTTTTGCTATTAAGTTGGTGTGACACAGGCTCCTGCCTTTGTGGGTTGTGTCCCCTCGTGGCTTGTGACAAAGACAGCAGAATGTGTGGTGCAGTTAGCTAGCCCAGTGGGAGGGCCACCTTCACATTCCCCTTCAGAAGTTAACTCGCGCTGCAAACTGTGCTTTGCAGCGGCAGCATTCGCATCCTGATTTACTTTGTTTACCACAGGGACTCTTCCAGCAGTGCCTCCTTTCTTTTTTTCCGCTGTAACTCTGCTACTCTCCCCAGCCAAGAGCTCCCCAGCTGGCAGTGTGCAGGGGGTGTGAGCAGCAGGCTTCTCCGTGGTTCCCGCTGTTCCGAGCGGATCGTTCCGTCAGCGTTTTGGGCTCTGGGTCATCTGTGCCTTTCTTCGTTTATCATGAGATTCTTAATGAATTGTGCACTGTTAACTGCTCTTCGCTGCTCTTTATTTTTCTGAATTTGGAGTTTTGAAACCATCTGTTTTTAACTATTTTGCTTGTAACAGAGGTCCTTGATGGGGGCTGGCTTTAGGCCACTTTAGCAGCCTTGCTTCCCAAAATTGAAGGATTTAAAGGAGAAGTGGTCGAGTGTGAGCGATGCTCTTTGCCTGAAGCCCTGCAAACAAAAATATTAATTTTTATGGTTCCAGTAGAGGTTAAAAACTTCTGTGAATCCTAATTTGATATTTTTTCTTTTAAGATAGATGTAACTTGGTTTTTATTCTGAAGCCAGCAACATACATGCTAGTACTTAAATTTATATAAAATTATTGTACTAGAATTTTCAGTACCAGACAGTTGTTTCTGGTGATACCTTATCAACATAGCAAATGCTTTTGCAATTAAAAGATTCCAATGCCTGACTTGAGAATTAAAATTTAGCAGCTTTGGTAGGACCTGCTTGCTTGTGTACAAAGAAATTGCCAACTAAATTGATGTAAATGTCATTTATTCTTTTTTTTTTTTCTTTGTTCTATAAATTAATTGTTAGAAGAATATTTACACTAACTGCTTGTCATATATACCATGTTTTTTAGAGGACAGATGGTCAGATTCTTAGCTTTGATTAGTGTTCTTCTTATGCTTAAAATTTTTTCTCTTGTCAATTGAATTAAAGATCTTACAATCAAGATTACTGCTAAAACACAATTTGAAGAAAGAATACCTTCCTTTACATGAGACTAATGCAAAACAGCAACAAGCAGCCCAGAAGCATCCCACCACCAGACTCTGGAATCTTTTGTTTACTTCAGTTACAAACAGGAGTCTTTCCCATCTTGCCATTTTCAATTGCTAGTCTGGCTATCAAATGTGTTTATTTTATGATTTCATTAATTGAGTTTTGCTGTTGAAGGTTGGAATCTGTTCTTCCTTTACAAAACTTGACTGTTCTGCAGGGTACTGAAGGGTGGGAGAGACAAAATCAAATGGGAACCTACATATATTGAGGAAACCTGGTTAGCTGTGTGGTTTCCCTGCAGCATATGAATAGAACCCTTCAAAACCAGATGTCAGCTGCCAAAGATGGTCTCGTTCTCTGTGATGGTGGCATTGTTTATTTGTAGGATGGTTTGAATTGGAAGGGACCTTAAAGATCATTTAGTTCTAGCCCTCCTTTCAACTTAATTTTAGTTCAATGAGGAACTTGTAACTGTATTCTATGCAATAAACTTAAGTCTTGAAAACGTTTTTGCCATTATCCGTTTTCTGATTGTTTGTTACAGTGTAGGAATACTCTGTCTTGAGAATTCTTTATTGATGATTTGCATGTTTTCTCTGCAAGTAGTTGTTATTCTCCATTTCATGTTTGAAAACAGTCCTTTCTGTTAGGGTTCTTCATCTTTGTAGTAAATGCATGCCTTCCCAGACTGCTTAGCCTCATCTTCTCATCAGTTTAGTTGTCAAAGGATTTCCATATGTTTTCAGTTATAAAGTAGCTTCTTATCATTGAAGTTGTTTATTTTTTATTTTTTTAAGCATAAGGTGTCATAGTTCAGAAGTTACTTTGGGCAAGTGGAAATTCGATATATTTCCAGAGGGACCTGTATAGGTCAAATGCTGAATAAGAGGAATAGAGAAAGCTAAATTCCTTAATTCAGGTTGTTACTAGAATGGGCTACCATTTTCACAAAACATTGGATCACTTCCTAAATCCAAAGTTAAGAACAGACAAATGTAGAACAGATAAGAAATCTTTAGAAAAAATTTTTGACGCTTGTTCAGTCCAGTTGGAAAGGAATGTTTTATACAATTTTTTAGGAAAAAAACCACAGTGTTTTTCCCCTAATCTTTTTCTTGAGGAGTAAAAAATTTATTAGATACCTGTGTGGGTGGAAAATCAGCCTGTGAACCTCTTAACATTTCCAAGAAAAAAGCTATTGTATAGTACAAAATGCCAGCATAAAAATAAAATTTAAAGCATTACTGTTGTCATTATTTGAACACATCCTATATGATCAATATAGAGTAGGTGTGTATTTATGTGAATGCTTTACTTTGGTTAGTGAATTCATGTTTATCTAATTATGGTTAAGCTTTGACTTAAAATTCAGATATAGTAAACATTTAATTTGGAGAACTTTGGTGTATTCATTTGCTGTAAATTTCATGACTGATGGGTAAGTTGATTTGAAAAATACTTCAGGAAATATTTTCATTGTGTTGTAAATTCTCTTTTGGGGGGAGAAAAAATACCACCCAAAAATCACACAGAAGTATGCAAAGCATCAAGTGGAACAAGGCATGGTAAAATGGAAAATCAGAGCAATGATACAGAAAGTTGCTGTAAGCAAGCTTAGTTCACATTTAATTCCTGAAACACAAATGTGAATGGAGTGGGATAGTAATTCAGTGCATATTATGTTCTGTCTTTCCAGTAGTCTGTGTGGAAGAATAAAATTGCTCATCTATCACTATAAAATTAATAACCTTGTTAAGAGAATCAATAAAATACCAGAATTATTATTACTAGTATTTTACATTTCTGATGTGCTTCAGGCACATAATAATTAATCGGTCATATGAAAGAAATATGAGTACTGTATTAATAGGAATGAAAAGCAAATACCTGTAGGAATTAAAACAATAAGAGGGGCAGCCAGTTGTAATACAAATTAACATATATCCCTAGAAGCAATAGATGAAGACTTTCTACTTAGGCTAGTTCTAAGTATATATTGTTACATGTTATATATTTGAAATAAAGTGTGTTGTCCCGATGTCCAATATTAGTTTGAATGAAAGGGAAGTGCATGTGTAAAGGCACTAGTGGGTGGGGCAAAATCTGTTAGATAATCTTTATAGCTGTAAGCAGAAAACGTTCCCTGCCCTTTTCCACATGGTTTGCATTTCACTTGCAGCATAGCACACAAACTCTTCATTGCAGTACGTGTACAGTTGTGTGAACAAAACTCTGTTATGGAGTTCTATGGGTTGTATACATATAGAAACTATTGTTGTAAAGGTTGTATACCTACTTTGAATCTCTTAGTTCAGGTTCAAATCTGGAGCATTTTCTGTTTGTAAGACCTGTGTATTATTGTGTATAATGTCACTTTAATGCAGTATGCATGATCTGGTGCTGTGGTGAGAGCAAAACCCGTAATTTCCACTCTTGCAAAGCACTGGCTATAGTGGTTGTTCTCCTGCTCATTGATGGACTCTGTGGCTTTACAGATCCTGCAGTCCTTTTTCTGTAGTGACAGATTTACTGTACAGCTAGAGGTTGCCCCATCCTATCCTGATGGTATGGGAACAAGTGCTCCTGGGGGGCAAATACTCTGCACTGGAATCTTTCAATCTGAGGAGAGCATTGATCCCTGAGTTTTGACTCTGTGGCAACTGTTTTAACTGGTACATTTCTGTGACTGCTGACATTGTGGTTTTTTAATGAAAGTGGCCTTGGCCTCTGTATCTTGTGAACTCAGTGTTTCTGGTATGCATTTCCACTCTGCCTCATTGAGTGTCTCAGAAAGTTTAAGTGCTGGGATCCCTTTTGTGAAATAGAAGTGAATATTGAGTATACTTATATAATGTTTGTTTGTACTGAGGTGTGCTTTTGTACTCAGCCAGAAGAGAAGCAGAGTGTGGCTGGATTGTACAGGTTGTTTTTTTTTTAAAAAATACCAGTTTACCGTATGTTTAAGTATGTGATGGTACATATTTGCCTCATAAAGAGAGATTGTTGGTGTGGGTTTGTAGATATATACATATCTATAGATATAGAGAAAAGCATATAGAGAAAATACCTACAAGGTTGGGAATTAAAAATTACTTGAGTAATGTGTTCACTCTGCGGCTTTAAACATGCTCTTCCCTCTGTGTCAGGGCAGCATAATAGCTTCGTTATAGTAGTTTTTGGAGATTTGTATTCTGCTACAAAAGTTGCAGTAACACAGTCTGGCACTGGTATGTAGCCTACAAGACATTTCTAAAAAGAAAATGTGATGAAAGGTCTGAAATGCTAAAATGCAAAATATTTTAAAAGTAGGCATGGTCAATGTGGATGTTTATTTTGCTTGTTGTTAGAATCAGACTTCGCTGCTTTAAAATATATTCCTTAGTAGACAGAGGAGGAATTAGGTTTTTACAATGTTTAATTCTAAATTACCTAATGGAGAGTTTTACCTGCACTGGTGGCTTCACAGCATGAATTCCTGTGGTATGAAAATGGAGACTGTGTTCTGCCATGGATAATGATCCAATGGTTCCAGGAATTCCAGTGAACAGTAAACTGATATATAAATTAAAGCTCTGTAGCAATGCGGAGCAATAATATACTATTTTCCTTCTTCAGAAAGTCATGTTTCTGCATACAGCATTTGATTATCCTATCACCCTTTAGTCTTCCTTTGGTCTTTTCAAGACTGAAAACACCTTGAGGCATGGGTGTTGCTTCAATTAATTTGTGTGCCATGCACACTTGACATCCTGCGCCACAATATTCATATAATGATTTTCTAATTTCTCTAATTTCTAAAAGCAGTACTTACATGAACATTACTTGGATGCTTTTCTTACTGCTGATTTCTCATCCAACACAACTGGAGAGAAAATACCCAGCCAACTCCTTCCTGCACCCAGAAACGCCTCTAACATCCCAACTCCTCTTCCCAAATTTTGTAGAATGAATAGATTAAAAAAATGTTGTGAGCTCCTCCTGCTGGTTCAGGAGAAGCAATAGTTGCATTTAAGAGACTGCTAATATAGTATTAAGAGCCTGGCTTATTACCACAAAAGCCATAGTTAACTCTGCAGGTCCTGGATGCTGCTTCATCTTTAATTCTGTTCTCTGAGCAAATTTTAGCACATTTAATGTTCAGTATAAGTCTATTTTTTGGATCTCTTAATGCTTTGGCATAAGGAGGAACTATCAAGTCATTGCTATTTTGAGTTCCTTTCTTAGCTCTAAAATTCTTTGCTGTTTTTTCCCCCCTCCTTTAATTTTTAAGTAAACCAGACTATTAAAATTACTTAAATGTAGCTTTTATGGCTTATGAAAAATAGTGCTCCTGTCGTGGATAGATGTGCGTCAGCTGTGACTAAATGTTTTGATGTAGTCTTCTCAAAAGATAGACTAGAAGAGCTTTCCTTTGAAATATGTGAAGCAGTTTTAGACACAGCTTCTCAGATGGATCTAATTAGTCTTTCATACAGACTGGATGTCCGTTTGTTGCAGCTGAATTCTCATTTCATTCACCCATAACTAGAAACACCTCGCTTCAAACGTGTTTCTTCAAAGAAAGAGGGGTTTAGGGTTCCGTGTTTTACTGCTTTTTGATGTTGGTTTCCCTTTAACTGAGAAGACCTTATGTTTGTACAACTGTTATTATTAAGAAAACATAGCTTTGTTCATGAGAGTTCATTTGGTATCAATGTTGGCTATTGGTGGCAGTCAGAGATCTGTAGAATAGATCTTGCTGTACAAGACTAGTGGGACAGCTATATGGCTGGCTATTACTCCTATTGTAACAAAGATTGGAGTGCAAGCAGGGTATTCTAATAAGACCATGGAACCTGGCTTGTGGGAAGATGAAAATCAAGATTAGAGTACAAATGATCAGGCTCATTGGTGGATAGCAGTGCTATTTGTTATTTATACACAGTGTAACGTCACCCAAGAGATGCTGCGCTCTGTTCCCTGTTTAGGATATGTTCACATGGTGCAGTTTAGTGCAGCACAGAGGAGCCTGTGCTGACTAACCTAGTTTGGGCAGTGCTGCATTAATGCTGCTGTACTGCTCCTAGTTGGAATAACTTGTTAAGAGCTGGCATGTGCAACTCTCTGGAACAGTGCACTGTGCTGCGTTGTGACACTTATACTATAAAGAATATCATTAATACTGTAGTGAGAAGTGTCTGACCAGTGTTAAGTAATCAGAGTGTGATACTTGGATACAGCTGTTGTTGATCTTCAAGGAAAATGAGTGGAAGGAAGGCAAGATGACAGATGTTCTGCTCTTGTCTATCCCCCACTGGCTGCTTTGTGGTCATGTTGTCATTTAGACTATGTGGAGTTTGCAGGAACAGGCTGGTGGTGCTGACTTTACTTCTCTGCTTTCCAGAAGTGTAGCTGAGCTGGTTTTACTGCTGGACATTGCTATTCACCTCTCATTTTCCCTGTGAAAGGAAGGGCAGTCCAGCCCTGCTGCGTCAGGTGGTGGCACCTTGGACACATTGGTGAGAGATGGGATGGGCTGCAAGCAGTTTTACATTAATGGAACTGGCTGGGGCAGGGCTGTCACTTGGGTCTCCGTAACTTGTGCACATCAGTAACTCCTCCAGCACACTTTAGTGTTTGCTGGGAATCACTCACTGTAATACCTCTTCCTGCTCTGTGCCTCACCCGGTTATTTCCTCCATTTGCCTCTCAACATGTCACCCTCCTTTTTTTTCAATCTTCTGTCCATGAAGGTGTCACAATTCCCCATTTGTCCTGCCAGAAAGCAGGACTGGGTCTGCTGTGTATTCACTCACAGGTTGGCCAGTCCAGCTGTTGGGTGACAACCAAATTGCCCTTGTCTGTCCAGGAGCTGAATGGAAGCACTCATTTTGCCCACTGTGCAGCTTTTCATTTTCATAAAACGTAAAGGGATTTTAATGTGTCTGGTTAATACTGACCAGTCAGTGGGTTCAGAAGTTGAGTGTGTGCTGGGAATTTAGAGGAGGGACATGCAAATAAACCATGCATTTTGTTAGCCTCTTTTTCCTTTTGAGATCAGGCTAAAGGTAGCATTACTGAAGGGGTTAAGAAAGAAAACGAGGCTGTTTGGAATGCAGGAGGAGAGTAATTATTTTAAATTATTAACAATGAGTTGCATCGCTGTCTGTGGCTTATCAAGAATAGAAAAAGGAATCAGATTTAAATAGTCATAATCTATTGCCAATATATCATGTTCTGGAGAAAATCTATGTATCTCAAGGACATACAATAAATTGAAATCAATTGGAAACCAAAATAGACCTATAGCTCCATAATTCTAGAATCATTTCAGGTCATGTTATGTGCACCAGTATGGTGGATTGACCTTGGCTGAACACCAGATATTCACCAAGCTTCGCTATCACTTGCCCTCTTCATCTGGATAGGGCAGAGAGAATAAGATGGAAAATAACTCATAGGTTGAGATAAGGCAGTTAACAAAAGCAAAAAGTTGCAGACACACAAACAAAGGAAAAGACAAAAGTGTTATTCTCTGCTTTCCATCAGCAAGGGATATCTGGCTGCTTCCTGGCAAGTTCCTAAATGGTGATCATGCATTCAAAAGCTATACCTTCTGCCTGTTAACATCTTTTTCCTCACTGGTACTAATGTGTCATTTTTCAAGTCCTGCCTCTTTTGAGTTTGTTCTGGTTTCATTCTTCTGATTAGTCCTAGGAATTTCTATTCCTCAGTTGTCTTGCCTGGTTCATGCCCATTGTCTGGCTAGTCTGAGTCTCCCCTTTGGATTTCCACATCAATTAGCAATTAGTCTTGGTTCTCTTCTATAGAACTTCTCCTACATATCTGTGCCCTGCTCCACAGGCCTAGAGGTTTTTATCCATGCATTGGTCCTTATTTTCCAGGGCCTCAATGTTGATTTTGCTTATCCCTTTTCTTCTACCATACAGTCTGTTTGGTAGTTCTGCTTCTAATATCACTCTTTGACTCTTTAAGTAGTTCTCTCTTTACCCTTATCCTGTACTTCTAGCTCCTTCTTCTTGAACAATCAGTGCGTACTTCCCTTGCTTCCATTTTCTGAGATAGATTTCATGTGTTTCTGTTACCACTTCCATTTCTTTCCTCCATTTTAGTCATCTTGTTCAGTGGGCTCCTCCCTGCCTCCTTATTTCTTGCACCAAATTTTTCTCTTCATCTTTTCTGCACCTCCCTCCCAAACACATCTAATCTTTGTCGCAGCCTGCTTTTTCCAGTTATGGGGCCCTCAGTGTCCAGTTTTGTTGTGTGTGGGTTGTTTATGCCCCTGCTTCTTCCTTTGCTGCTCAGCCCTAGCAGGAGTAAGCACTGAAACTCCAGATGTGATAGTCTCATTAGTTTCATGCTTGACCTGGTATTCCACAATACAAACTCAAAATTTCAGTGAGAGCCTGTGCTCCTCCCTGGGCTGCTATATATTAAATGCAAGGAAGAATCTTCTAGAACTGTGGCTGTGAAGTGTGATGACCTACAAGATATAGATAGGATTTGCCTTTTGAAATGCACAGAACTTGCCCAAAGTTATGCAGGTTGTAGGAGAATGGTAGAGGTGCATTCCAACTGTTTTACTTCCCAGGTGGATTTTCAAGCCTCTGTTCTAAATCATAAAGGAGATGTTTCATCCTTGCATAGAAAAGTCAATAAAATTTAGTAATCTGGCCAAAAATGTACTCTTGTTCTGTGTTTGAAATAGCTGCATATTTCTCTCTGAAATTTCTTCTCTCTGAAATCACTCCAGAATGACTGTTCAGCCTAAATAGAATCCATCTGAGTTATAAGAAACTGAAAATGCAATGTGACAATGGACAACTTTGGTACTAAGGCTTTTCCCCCTCATTCTGTAGCTGTGTCCCAGCCCCATGCCTTTTGTCAGGCTTTTCCTCTGCTCCTCCCATGCTCCTGTCTTCATTCCAGCCTTGTCTTTCTGTTGTAGATGCCCTCTTGTTTCCACCACCTAACCTCTATCAGCTGTTTCCTTTATTGCTGTAATCGCTGTGTATTTTCACACAGTGACCTCTTTGTCACTGTTGGAGCAGCCCAGCTGTTTGATGGCAACAGACTAGTTTGCATGCATTGTTTATCCTGTTTTAATTTAATATTTTCTCCTAGCTGATAGAGGAGGAGGGAAATAACCATACACCCTTTATATTAAGCCAAACCAGCATCTTGATTTTGATGATGGTGAAGTTTGCATACTGTTAATTTATAACAAACATAATTTTGAATAACTTAGCTTCTTTTGTGTTAGTTTTATCAACTAAACTGTCAAAGGAAAGCTACATTGGTGGCAAATCATCATAATAAAAACATGGAGTAGTTTGGGTTGGAAAGGGCCTTTAAAGATCTAGTTACACACAGACTCACCCCTGCCATGGGCAAGGACATCTTCCACTAGATCAGGTTGCTCAAAGCCCCATCCAGCCTGGCTTTGAACATTTAATATGCAATAAGCAAGAATGAAGATTGGTTTTGTTGTCTAAAGATAAACAGCAATAAATGAAGAGAAGGGTAGAGATAGACAGATAGATAGTATATCCCAATCTCAGCAAACTGGAAACCCAAGCTTCTTTTGTTTAACAGTTAAACAGACCAAGAGCAAAACTGGCCAGAATAAGATAGCAGCAACTTTCAAGATTAAAAAAAGAAATACATCTTCTCTTTTACCCAGCTAATGGATTTTTCCTCTCCTTGGCAAAGGAAAACTTTCAAGAAATAGGTTAGTTAATAGGAGCACTGGGGAAAGGGCCAAGGGATAGTCATTGTCAGTCACAATCAATCAATCTATGCAGCCAAAGTCTGTGGTGAGATCAAGTTGTTTTGGCCCCCTATGTGGGCTACATCTGCAATCCAAAGTGAACCATTGGTGATGTAGAATTGCTCAGGCTGATTTTGCAGAGCATGAATCTTCATTACTTCTTTTATTGTAGTTTACATAATAAATCCCAGTTCTGGAGATGGGGTTTTGCTTTGTAAAGATGTGCTTGAAAAAACTGAAGTGCCATATGGCTGTAAGAATGAATGCTTTTAGAAGTATTACAGAGCGAGATCTTTTGAACCTGTTGAACAATTCACATTCCTGACAGAAGCTGGTTCAATAGCTATGGGTGTGTCCCAGAAAATTCAACATTAGTAATGCTTTCCAGAATAGGTGGGAAATTGTTTTGAAAATGGCAATGAGAAGTATGTTCAATGTTGCACAAAACTCTGTTATTTTTCAGTCATTTGGGACTATTAATCTGCTTTCCTAGATCTGCCTGGCTCTTTCTGTGGATGTTCTTCAGATGGAATTTTTTAATGGTCTCCATTAGTTTATCATTTTAAAAAGTGTACAGATAGTTGGAGTGATTAGCAGATGAAATGACTTCAGAGTATAAATTCTCATTTAGTATTTGAGGTTATATTTTATCTCTGTTGTATGCCTTCCTAATTACAAGCATATTTCAACACTTAAAGTTAGAATTTTAAAGACGTATTATTCAAATTCTCCAGATCAGAATTAAAAAACATGGGCTGACATGTTGTATTATTTCTTCAAAATCTAATAATGTATTTTCTTTCTCATTTAAGCTTAATTATATTTAAAAATATTAGAGGAAGAATTGTTTTAAGCCACATGGCAAAGTTCAGTGTAATTTTCAATTAAACTCTTGTTGGTTGGATTGTTTTGGTTTGTTTTTTTTTTGTTTTCTTGTTAAGACAACACTGTCTATCCTGTGTTGCATTTTCAGTGGAACATAGCAATTAATCTCTGAACCTGCATCAATGTGTCATGTCATTGGTGGAAGCACTGAAGAAACCTCAGTGCAAATTTTGCAAATTTTGCAATTTTGTCTTGTCCTCAAGAAATGTCTGAAGACTAAATAAAAAGTGCAGGTAACTGTTGGAACAATATGATTTAGATACAGCTTTGTGACATCATATATATATATATATGTAGAGTGTATCTTATCTGTTGGATTTCCTTGTGAAGGAGTGTCATTAAAACCCAATCTGTGCAAAGCACGTAGAAGATTAATTAACATTGGGAAGAAAAGAGATGTCTGAGCCTTTCACCTGTAAGGTACCCTTTATCTCCAGCTGAGTTTGCCAGCCTTTAATGCTATTTGTCATCTTCCCCAACAGATATCTTGATTTTTTTTTTCCACAGTGCCTTTCATGCTTTGAATGACTCCTGTAATGCCAATACCATGTATTAGAATATTATCCTCTCACACTGAAGCTTTAAATATTTTTTTTTTGCTTGCAAAAAAAGACACGTTCATTTAACTGTATACTGCCTTTTACAAATGTGTAATTTAAGGGAGCATTGAGAAAGATAAAATGTCTGTTCCCAGTTTAAGGATGTTGTATGTACAGATTTAAGGCCTGTCTGTTGTGATTATTTTTATATAACTATTTTTTCCAGAGAGGGTGTTGTTCATTATTTTCTGGTGAATCAAACACACACAAGGATCGTTCTGCATGCAGCTTTGCTGTGGTGTTATGGTGCACACTCGTGGGTGGTCTTTACAAGGATACAAGGAGCCATCTTGGCTTCTGCTGTTGGATTGTAAGGAATGAAATGGGTTATATAGACAAGGACTCCTTTAATGAATAGTGCCCTTATGTGGTGATCATTAGGGCAGCATGGACCTGTCTGGCTGCTTCTAAATTTGTAGTAATTTAATTTTTTGTTAATGGTAAAGATATTATATGATTTGCAATAAAGAAATGGTGGGATCATTCTCTTCGTGCTTCTGTTTTACATTGATGCTTCTTTTGTGATATTTACATGAATATTCACACATTTATCTTTACATTTTTTGGTATATGTGTTTAAGTGCATACTTATATAAGTGTAGGCATCATATTTAATTATATTTTAGCACATTATTGAAAAAGCATAGCATACTACTTTTTTGTAGTATCTTAAATCTCTCAATCAGAGAGAACTGATTTTTTGGTATGCTTTTTTCCTTTTTTCCCTGGTTGCACCTTTTGGCCTTCCTTAAGGAAATATATTTCCTTTTGTCTGAGCCATCTCTTGGGTTTAGATAACCTTGAGCTTCAGTGCTTGTAGGAATCCTGCCCTGAGCTGCGTGCTGTCCTTTAACTTCTGTGGAAACCTTATCATAAGCACAGTCTGCTTCTTCTCCTTGTCCCAGTGTAAGGCATCTGTATTTAAAATAGTAGGGATGATCTCCATTTTGATTGCATGCGTCCAAGGCTAAAAAAGTTGTGTTTGCGGTATATCTTACTTTTAAAAAAGTGATTTTTGCAAGTCTCAAGATGGGATAAGACATAACAATTTTTACTTTTCTAGGATTGAGGTTTTTGTTTTGTTTCTGTAGATTTGATGGTAATATGGTTTTATTAGATCATTCTGCATTATGTTGCATGACAGAGGCAATGGAGCTTTTACAGATGTGAGCTATTGACAGTTTAGGTATCAGATCTAGCATATCAAAATGGCTTATCAGGATCATGGAAAGCTCCAAAATTCTTGTGTTGTCATTGAATCTTCATGGTACATGCAACTTTATAATGTCAGTTTTAATGGAAAGAAGTGATCAGTGATTTTAATTGTGTGAGGAAGTATTTAAATCTTCTTTAATTGGTCATTAGTTGCTGATAGATAGAGGGATTCTAATGATACCAAAGTCTCTCTTCACTGAGGAGCTGCTGGTTATCTGGCACTGGTTACTTCATGGATCAGAAGCATGTCTTACAGGAAAAGCCTGTCCAAAATTTCTTTCCACAGAAATGAACTATTTATTTTCCCTCCAAAGTGCTTCAGTGTGCAAGGTCTTGTAGGAACTGTGCAATTCCATATGGAAAAGTACATACAGTGTCTACTTTAGTTACAGTATACGTAAGCTACCATTTTTTTCAGTTCTGCTTGGATTCCTAAGTGACAATGGAAAAGTCAGTTATGAGATTTTAAATTCCTTGTAGTGGGTGTACTTTGATGTCTTGGTGCCAAGGATGAGATACATCCTCATGACTGAAGGAGCTTGTCTGGTGGCCACCTGTCCAGTGTCAGCATCGACATGTCTCTCTGTGTATTCAAGC
This sequence comes from Brachypodius melanocephalos, assembly GCA_013398615.1. NCBI lineage: Eukaryota > Metazoa > Chordata > Aves > Passeriformes > Pycnonotidae > Brachypodius > Brachypodius melanocephalos. The sequence continues at coordinate 45,780,011 of VZSR01003803.1, forward strand.
AAAGATCCCGTTGAGTGTAAGGAGCACATCCCACTGGACACCCCATACTCTGATCTGGCTTGAGTTAGTGAGCAGGAAGAAACAAGCTCTGTCAGAGTAAGTGTAACTTGGAAACTTCTCCTTTTACTTTTCCACCTTTCTTAGTAGTGAGTTTATTGCAGTTTCTTTTCATCATTGAGGGCTGAAACCATAGTGAACGTGTAATGAGAGCTGCCAGCTTTTTGTGTTAGGGAGGCAGGCAGCCCTATGAAGAGAACATGGTTCAGAAAGACTGCTTTATCTGGTTTGGGTTGAATGGTACTACACTGTCATTATCAAGCCTCAGAAACTTTTCTTCATGGAAAAGCAGGCTCTTAACGTGATCAACAACACAGCAGCAGCAAGCAGCACCTATGTAAATGACACAGTCATAATTTTAAGAAAAGGCAAGGGATGCCTTTTCAAGGAGAGAAATCTGACCACCAGCTACTTACACCAGAAGCTGGCAAATGGATTTTGCACTCAGAAACTGAATTAAGGGAACAATAACAGTGTTGTGGCCTCATTTAGGCAAATCTTAAGCCTTTGGAAGCTTAACAAGAGAAAAAGTGTTTTAAAGTTTCCAGGGACAAGGAGGACTGGCAGATTCTACCACTGTAAATGGTCATGTACTCTCAAAGTTACCCTTGAACCATTGACTGCCAAAATAAAAGAAGTGTGTTTTTAGGAAATCTGGGAGTAAAGATATATTCTGAGTAGGAGCACTACTCAGAGTCTTTTACTATCCCTGTAATTGTTGCGATTCTGTCAAGAACTTGTAAGACCTTCGAATATTTTCTCCTAAAACTGCTACTATGGTTTTGTGATTGCCTAAACTTAAAGGGAAACTTAACTTATCATACCTTATGTCCCATTAGGCACCTGTTGTTCCAAGTCTCAATTCAAGCACGTTCGACTGCATCGGTCCTATAATGAATAAAATGAATAAAATCCAGATTTCATTTTTAGGGCTATTAGAAAGCAGGAGTCACTGCAGGGGAAAAGAAAAAGCATCAATAAATAGGTGTGGAATTACACCTATTTGGAGTCACATATAAGGATTGATTAATTCCATGAAGTCCACATTTCCTTACATGTCAAAGTCACAGTAAAGGATAAAGTAAAATTAGTTAAACCAGGGTTCCTGTTGGTATGACTCCATCTTCACATTCTTCTAATCCATGACTAGATTAACTAGGTGAGGAAAGTACTTCCAACATCTCTTTTCTGTCTGGTTGAGCTGCTTTATTCACTATTCCTCTGCTTCTGAAGGTGTAAGGTTCCTTTCTATGTAACATAATGGTAAGGAGGATTATGCAATTTTGAGCTTTATTAACTGAATTAATGCCTTCAGCAAGACTACAGATACAGAATGTGTGCTTTTACTGAAAGTATATTTAATTTTTATCACTTTTATGACAGCTCTGCTGCCTTTTGTCTGGAAACAAAATGGGTGAACTTGAAAAAATTGGCACATAATGTAATGCTAATGTATCTATATTGTGATTTTATTTCTAAGTAGCAAGTAGTGTAATGGCTTCATACCTTGAAAGAATTGGAGAATTTGAAAAGAGAGATCCCTCCTTTGTTTTACATTATCTAGTTCTGTTGAGGAAAAATGTATGAAAAGTTTTCATTGTGAGGTGGGTGAAATTCTTTCTATCAGAGAATATCAGTGCCCAGGGCCTCACTCTTAGTGGCATCAAAGCTAATTGAACCTGAACAATCCTCTGTCTATAGGTAGGAAGATAGTAGATTTCTGTAAAAAGATGTGCAAAGCTACAAAATAATCAGATGTTGCAGTTATTAACAAAGAGAAGATCTGTACACTTAATAAAATAACCAGCATTTTCTTGGACAGAAAGTTCACCAAGCTCCAGGTATTTTGAGAGATTCTTTTTGCTAGTTCTGAATATTAATTTTTCCCAGTCCTACCTGCCATTACTATCATTAGACATCACCTTTGTTGTGGTTATAACAAGGAAACTCCCCACAGTGAAGATCAATGCAGAGTCAGGTAATTACAGTTTATATCTATGTTAACAAGCTTTGATTATTTTGTAGTCAACTGGTGCTGTAATGCAACACAGAAATCTTCCACAACTTAAAAAAACACCTCATATTTTAAGGTATTTTTGTAGAAAATGTAGAGATCATTCATTGTAGGGAACAGGAGTTAGCAGTAAACCCAAATGATGGGTGCTCCAGCTCATGGAGTCTGTTGTTGCAAAATGAACTTGTCTGAATTCAGTTTTCCTAGAGTGATTATTCAGGAATGCATCAAATTTTTTTTTTGAGGCTGCTGAGAAAATAAATACATAAAGTATACTTGATTTTCTTGTTATGTCATCTTCATGTAGTTATAAAAATTCAGTGTTAGAATTTTAGCATTTCATTATGCATTTAGGGCTTTGACAGCTGGTCTTGTTGTTTGTTTTAGGTATTTTGACCTTTCCTGGACACTTCACCTGTGAACTGTCAGAGGTGTCTGTGTGTGTCAGGCTTCATAGCTGGCATGAGTATGATTGCTTTGAAATTTGGTGTGGATAGGTAGACAGGTTTTGTTTCCTGGATCATTTTAAGAGCAGAAAATATAAGCTTTTATTGTCAACCTCAGTTGTTTGTGCTGAAGGATTTTTACTGTTACTGTTTCCTAGGTATCCCTGAGCTTACTGATTAAGTTGTATGTTCTACCATCTATTGACTAGAAAGACAACAGACATTGTCTAGGTTTACCCATCAAAGTTATTATTTCTCCAGTCCTTCACCAAAGCTTTCCTGTTAGTATGCCTGCAAAACACTGACCCAGAGGTTAGCAACAAGCATGCTGTGGCCAATTTTATCTTAACAAATGCTGCCATGCCAAGTCCTGATCAGGCAGACATGAAGTATTCATTTTATGGGGAGAGATGATGAGTATGGCTAAGGGCAAAGGCTCTGTTTTCATTAAAATAACCCTTGCAGGTAAAGGAAGGAGACCTAACCCTGTGTTCTGGATATTTTTCCTTTATAGAAGTATTCTTCAGTTTTCCTTGAAGAAGGAGTGTTTGACTGTCCCTAGCCAGTAGTTGGGGCAGAAGGAGAATGATGTAGCTTAGTTCTCTAAATTTGTCCAGTATTGCCTTAATCTTGGCTGACTGTGTGATGATAGACATGACAAATGATCCACTGTGCAAATCAAAGAACCAGCATAGTTCTTATGTAGAAGAAATCAGTTGGTCCAACAACCAAAGTTGTTCATACATCTCTGTTGTATGCAGATGGTGTGTTGATCTTTCATTCCTGGGGAGTCTTCATCAAAATCCAGGATTAACCTTCAGTATCGTGCCTGGGCTGAAGTGCTGGAATCCCTCTCCCACCTATTGCTGTAGACAAACAATGGCTTGGCTGTTCCTGTACAAGGCTCCTTTAGACTAACAAACACTACTAGTGTTGAGTTCAGCATGGGAGCCAGCAGCCACTCACCCATCTGCCAGTTTTGTGTAGTGGGAAGTAATTAAAGCCTTTGTTTTGTTGAAGCCTTACTGGCGCAGTGAGGAATACCAGATTCTTGAAGCCACAGTCAGAATCCCTGAGGAAGGATGTGTTGCAGGATGACCACGGGGCTGCAAGGCTGGAAGAAAGGGAGCCTTGGCCTGGCTTCTACTTCTGGAACTGCTCAGAGATTTTGCCCAGTCACTGGTTTTGACACAACTGAGTAAACACAAAATTTTGCTTTGGTTTTGTGGTCTTGCAATAAATACGGTGTGCTAAGTAAAATAATTTTTTGAGTGGTTTATATACTTGGGTATTGCTATTAATCTGTGAACATGAAACACTTGTTCAGCATTAAGTTTTAAGAGTCGCCTGAACTAAATGCCATTTTTACCCCTTAAAAATTGAATGTAGCATCTATTTAAAACATAACTTATAGTTTATATCAGCTAAAATCAGCTGTTCCACTTCTTGAAGTCTTTCCAGTTCTAAAAAGATCATCCTTTCTGTAGGGGAATGAATAATGTAGGTTAGCTTGTTTCTGTGGGCATTTATTGCAGCCACGCAGAACAGTTCCTGGAGAGGTTTTCTATTTCTTATTTAGCAGCAGTGAAAATCGCAATTATTCTATTTACTTGGCTTGCCACTATGGCAAAGAGTAACTCTTTGGACTGTGAGGAGGAAATGTTTATTTTCTCTGGCTGCTCCTTGCATATGCTGCTCCAGTTATAATTAAATATGAATATTTACTGATAAAATGGGGCATTTCTCAAGTTCGGCTAAATTGATTTTTTAAATCCAAGATACAGGCGAAGGCAACCCATCTTGTGTTTTGTGTAATGCTATTCATTATACAGAACTAATAGGCAGTGTAGTGAATCAATAAAATATCACCATACATGTCAGATGAACATTAGGGCTGTAAATTCTTCATCAGGAAGAATCTGTAGAGGAAAAAGGGAAACAAAAAGCTAGATCAAAAGCGATGTGAGGAATTAATGTGGAGAAGATGAAAGGGAAGGAAACGAACAATAGGGTTGATGTAAGTGGAGGATTAGGTAAAGCAGAAGCAATCATTTTTTATGGAACAGATGAAAATAAATTGAGAATAATTGTTATGGGAGGTGCAAGTGGTGGCAAGTTGAAAATGACATGTATTTAATGGCCTGATGAAAACTAGGGCTTGTTTGTGAATTGTGCCTATGATTAATTTCCAAGGAGTAGCTGTCTAATACTTCTTGTAGTATTGAGTGTTGTTCTATCTGTGGCATTCACACAAGCTTATTGGATTCTTTCAAAAGCTAAAATACTGTGCTAGCATCATCCAACATTGTTTAGCTCCAGATAACAATTTAATTTAAAATATTTGAAGTCAAGCAAACCTTCCATTCTGCTGACTCTGTATACACAACGCTAGGTTAACTGGCTTGCTTAAAGGAGTTTACAGACACAGTTCATCGCTTGGTTCTGCAAGTTAACTCTGAAAGTTCCTAGAATACAGAATAAGCTGAAATTATTATTGGGGCAAACTGTTACCTGTTTGTAAGCACTCTAAATGCTGTTAATAATGTCTTGGGAATAAGAAAAGCCTATTTTCTAAAACTGTGCATTAGGCTGATGTATGGTTGTTATGAAGAGTACTTTGAGAATAAGCAGGACCTGGTGTTTGTGTTCCCTGGCTGTCCTCTGCTGTATCCCACTCCATGCAGAACATAAAGGAGCCACATCCCTGGCTTTCAGATCTCAGGGTCATCCCATTCTCTCACAGAGCAGCAGTAGTTCTGTAAACTATCAATGTCCTTCTGCTCAGGAAAGACCACCAAGGAAAATCTGAAGGGACAGTGCTATCTTCTTTCTTGAGTCTTTTTCCCATGACTAATAGGGAAGCCCTGAGTAGACGGTGGAGGAGACATTTGTTCTTGAGGGAAATTTGTTGTTCATTGGCTTAAAAGATTCTTCCTTGAGAGTCCCAATTTTTTCCCCACAGTTTTGCCATACTACTCACATCAGTCAAGAGTTATGATGATTACACTTGTAGGAGATGTTGGAACTTGTTATTCCTGACTGTCCTTTGTATGCCAAAGTTCATGTATAAGTCAAAGCATTGGACATGGTGATGCTGGAGGGAAGCAAGTGTGATGTTGTGATATTCTTTCATTAGTAATTGGGAGGCTGTCTCTTTCAACATTTTGCTGTTTTTCATAGCAGTATATCCAAGCCCACTTTAGTCCTTGTTGCTCTGTCTCTGCCGTTCTCGATTCCTCGCCACCTTTTGAATAATGAGGCCTTGAATTATAGACACACGATGGTACCAAGCTCTTTATAGCCCTCTCCCTACCACTTACGATCCGTTTGATTTTTCTCATGTGTGAAGTTTGCTTTGTTAAGATGATTTTCTCAGTAGGGTCTCTGTATAGACGGGGACTATGATTTCCCTGCTCTGAAATTGTGTCCCTTGCCTTTTTGACCTTGTTATACAGTAGTTATTTTATTGAATCCAAAATTAGTTTTTCATTTGCTGGTGTTTTCTTTTAAGGTTACTGAACATTTTCCCCAAAATGTGCTACTTGCTTTTGGATGTTTTTTAAAAAAAAAATTGTTGAACTTTAAAACACTTTTTGTCTTCTACTTAATTTTTTTTTCATTTTGCCTGCTATTTGCACTATATTATATTTCCTGCTGATGTACTGGCATATAACCTTTCAAGCTATTAAGAAATATTAGTATGGTCTTTTTGCTTTATTTCATTGACCATTTCCTAAATTTTCAATTTCCAGCTACATTGAATCTCTGGATTTTGGGTGCAGTCTTCTGAAGGCCTGGATCTCAAAGAATGCCTTGTGCAGTTATATTTTCTCTTATTTTCTGGATTAAAGCTTGTATGGAGCGAAATCTTTAATGTGGTCTGTTCAGTCTCTGTGGTGCTTCCAACTATTTGCTGCTATAATGTCGAAGTTAAATCTTGTTTCTTAGCAAGAATGAGTTTCACACTTTGTGAAATAAATTGAGATCAGCTGATTGCTCTCCCATATCCTGTCATTGGAGGTAAACTGCAATTGCTTCTACACTGTATGGATATACTGTCCTTGTGTAGAAAAGGTGAGTGATTTGGACTGACTTATCCCCTTAAAAGCAGGGATGCCCCTGGCAAAGTTTAGTGTGAATAAGGGAGCAAAATGCGTTCAGAATCGTTGCATTCCTTGCATTGAGCTCTTCTCCAGTCTCCTAAGAGAAGGAAGAATTCCCCTTATAGAGATTTTCTTGATTCTTTCATCCCTGAATGGAGCATCTCTGTTCTCGTGCGAGGACCGCTTTAAATGACTGGGATAGTGGAGTCTGTAAGCGTGTACAAGGATCCTCATCTCTTACACAGGATGTTTTCTGCAGTGTGTGTTAGAGCCCAGGCAGATTTACCAGGCTCAGGAATTGGACCCTCATTTAAAAGTGCTGCGAGAAAGAGGGAAACTGTTGTGGCTTCTAGGGCTTCAAATATGAAAGCGTGAGGATCCACAGATAACCTCCCACATTTTCCCATCTCATTGATGTTTTACAGCTACGCTGGAGAATATGAAATGATAGTTGCTAGAATGAAAAATTCTGTCTTGTCTTCTAAGTTTTTAGAAAAAGTTGGTGGAAAATCCAGTTAAGAAATATTAATGGACTTTCTGAAAGGTCCCAAAATGTTTTAGAGATAGCACCATAGTACAATTCTATGAAAGATAAGCCTTTTGTGATGAAACCTGAAAAAAAAAATCTATGTATTTCACAAGGTATTTAAACCAGCAAAGGCAACTGTAGTGTCAGGATGCCCCTTCTGTTGCTGCCTGAGAAGCAGAGTCGTAATTGTGAGGTATTTTCTGTGTATTTTCTTCCAGTCTGACATCTAATTGATATCTAAATCGGATCTCTATAATATCAGTGTTGTAGTAAATATGCAGCTTAACTTGTGGTGATTAAATGTTTTATTTTGGACAGTGTAAAACTCACTCTGTTCTTTTTGACAGCTGTTTAAAAGACATGTATTTTTGATTTGTCCAAAGTCTGAATATTTATAGGTGATTAAAATAAAGAGGTTTTTTAGCAGGTGCCGACTGCAATTTTGTAGCTGCAGTATCATAATCACTTCATGAGGTTTCTCTGTTAAGGAAATTGTCTTTGTTTAATGCTAAAGGATGTAGGTAATCTGTCTCTAATGCCAAATTATTTCAGGGTGTGCACTTCACTTTTTCCCCTACATTTACGTAGATCGGAAAACTGAATGTTCCAAACAACTTGTGGAACAGTTTCCATATCAACTTTTATGTACGAAAAATGTAATTAAAATTGTTCAACCTAAAACATAAAAAGGAACTCAAATTTAATTTATATGGCTTTAAAAAAGAAAATTGTTTCTTATTTAACTGTTTTTGTTAGCATGGTGGATTTGAATTTACCTCAGTAAAAGTCAGTGGCAAGTCACTGTTGCCTATTTAAATGTAAGTAGCTGGAACCATGAGGAAATACTGAATTTGAAGAGGTATCTATTCACACACATTACTTTTATGCCTTTTGTGTGAATTCATGGTAATCAGTTTGTTAACATAAACAATGCAATCCCATTAACTTCTAAGGTAAATAGCATTAGATGCAAACATCTTTTTTACATTGCTACATGACTTGATTTGTTCTGCATATGGAAACACTTTAAAACTTTTTTGCATTTCCTCTTTTGTGTAAGCGGCTTATGACTCTTGTGATAGCTCATCTTTTACCTGCTGTGTCAGCTTTGCATCCTTATCCCCTGTGCACTGGCCTGTGTTCTTCCCTTTTCTATTTATCACTGACACATCTGGAGTGATGACATTCTTACTCCCTATTCTGTGTTTATTTTAAGGCTAAAGGAGGGGTTTCTAAAGAGGGAGTATACTCACTTACTGCTACTGCTAATTCCTTACAGTTCTTTCTTTTCCTTGCAAGATGGCTGGTGTGTTTTGATAAAAATGAATATTTTTGTCTTGATATTTGTCAAATATACCCGAGAGAGATTCCAGTGTGTGGTTGGGGAGAAGGAAATGATGGAATGGATTTGGTAAGGATTTCATGATGCTATTACTTCTCACCAGCTTCTGAAAAGTTATCAGATAAAACCACTTACTTTGGTTTTTAAAGACATTAAGCCTTGAAAGTAACCAAACAATGGAAATAGATTTATAAGTATTTTTATTACATGTAGACTCTTCTTCCTCAACGCTGATTTTTAATTCTAAAATGAAAGTCTGCTTATATGTCCTGGCTCAAAGAAAAGGTCTCCTATAAACACTTTTTCTTATACTTGAGAAACATTAGAGCTAGTCTAGCTGTTACAATTGTATTGTTTACCTTAATCCAAATGCTTGGTAGAGCATACAGAAGTGATCTTTTGGCTATTTGATCAAAGGACATTGCAGATAGGATCAAAAGAGATTTGGCTTTTGAAAGAATCAGGTTTGATTCTATGATATGCTTATTGTTTTGAACCATCTGGGGCAGTTTGGGGAAGATATGCAACAGCAAATATTTTGCATGTGAAGCTTTTAGTTGAAGTGGTGAATAACCTTGGACTGGGTATATCCAAAGGACTGATGTTGACCTATATTCTGTTGTGACAGCTGAGAGCAGCAGGTTGGAACTGCTGGATGAAATCCATGCCCAGTTGCCCACTGTACTTTCTTCTTGTCACTATACAATGTCAAATCAAAGACATTTTTTATTTTATTTTTTTAACTGTTGCTTATTCTAGCTGTTTACTAATTCAAAGAGAATTTAGACTTGCTGCCATGGTAGTACAATGGGAAAAGTAATTTAAATCAGTGGCAGACTGTGTCCACTCTGAGCATCCACCCTACATAACTAGGCCAGGATGGAATACAACTTCCAAGTATAATAAAGGGGTGCTTTTCTTTCTCAGTAGCTGTTTTGGTGCCTGCCAATTTTGTTGGATCTCTGTATCAGGTTGTAAATGGTGTGTGAAATAAAACACTTCTCAGCTGGTGGATATGATCCTCATGATTACAAATGCTCTTCAAATTGCTGTGGTATGTTTTGTTTAGATCAGACATGGAAGTCTACCTAGTGCATAATGTTCAGTTTAGAAAGGAGATAGAAGGAAGGTGAGTAGGAACTGGTTTTTGATATCTGGGTAGTAGTACTGGAAGTTCCTCACTGGCCAGTATTAATTCCCACTCCTCTCCTGATGAAAACAAAAATTGGTGACTTGAGACTTACACATGACTTGTCAGCAGCACATTGGCAGTCATTGCAATAATTCATTAATTCTTGACTCTAAGCTTGAGATCCAGCTTCTGGGCATACAGTCTATTTAAAAAAAAAAAAAAAAAAGGTAAAATCTGTCTTAGCTTATTACATAGCTTTTACTGAATCAAGTGAATATTCACTAAATGAATATATGTATTAGGTGAATACTTAAAAAGAAAGAAATATATTCCAAAATCTGGTTTTTCTAAAAGGGTAGTATGAGTTTTAGTCTGTCGTGTTTTGTAATGGTACTTTGGTATGATAATGTCATTCTACTCTTTGGGAATTTATCCAGTCAAGTGGGATAGGGGCTTGGGATGTCTGTGTGCCTCTGAAGTAAAAGAATGGGAACTTGGCAGCTCAAAGTCATTTTGGAATCAGGCTTGCTTAGTGATTTCAGTATACAGACATGAATCAATAGCTACTAAACCAGCTCTGTCTACCTTATCACAATCTATTAATCGATGTGTTTTTAGCTCCCAGCATAATGCTCCTAGTAACCCAGATCCTGCCATTGGCCCTTATGCTAAACCCCAATTCAAGATTGAAAACAAGAATAACCTCAAGAGATTATCCTATCAAACAAGGAAAGCTGAGTGCAATGCAGCTTTCAAAGTGCCTGGTATGCACATGATGGCAATACTGTTTGAACCACCTTCATGATTTTTCAGCCATTTAGGAGCAATATCTGTAGCCAGGTTGGAATGTGTTTAGCTGGGCAGAGCCAGGGCATTTGTCTCTGTAGAGCAAAGAGAAAAGGAAAGCAAGTCATGTTCTTTCTTCTCTTCCACACTGATCCGATAACAATAGGCACCCGTATCCCTCAAACCTGTACAGCTGTACTTTTTGTGTCTGAAGCTGTTGCCAGCAGATGTCAATTATTTTTAATTGCTGTTTTATTTTCTTATTATGTTTTTACTTCTGTCCCCCCACCCCTTTTTGTAGCCTTAGTGGGCTCAGGCAGGTTACAAGTACGAGATGTCATTTTAATAATGACTCTGCAAGGAAAACTTAAGGAGTAAAACAAAGCATTTGCTGCAGTGAAGTGTTTTTGTTGCATACAGCCTCTCTGCTAGGTTTTGCAGAGAGGATCACTTCCCTGGTGAATGCTCGAAGAAAGCCCTTGCTGATTAGAGGTGATGAAGGCCATCACTTCTCCCTCTCCTTTTGTTTTGATTCTGTTGTTGTTAAGCTGAGGAGCTGATGCCTGTTGTGTGCTCTTTTCCTTGGTCTCTCTGCTGGCATGCTCCCATTTCTAAAGTGAGATCTACCAAAGCAGCTAATGGTAATTTGCATCTATAAGTGCTACTTGAAAGAAAAGAGATAATTTCAATGTGTGCACATGTGTTTGATTTATTCTAGTGGTTATGTGCTATTTGCTGCTCTTGTGATTGAGGACTGCCCATTCTGTGAATGTGCTTAATACTTTGAAAATTTGAAAGTTATGATGGCACCCCACACAATGTCAAAATGTGCATTTGAAGTAAAAGCCCAGCAATTCAGCTCATCTGGTCTTGTTCATAGCAGGTAAAAGGCTGCCTTGATGACACTTAGAGCAAATGAATTTCTCTCCTGCAGTCATGCACTGAATAAATTGCTTGATCTAGTTCGGTACAAAAGGACATGATCTATAAATAGTTAACAGAGCTTTCTTCAGGACAAGTGATCTATAGACTGGAACTCTCTCTTGGGGTCTTTTAAAAAAGTAAGTGCTGGTATGAACAAAAGGAAAGTTTGTTTTAAAAAAAAGGGCCTTTTTAATGAGATTGAAACTCACATACTTTAACTTCCTTTTGAAAGCATCTGGCCTACCACTTCAAAAGTCCAAAAGGCTAACCTTACAGTCACTTGAAGAAAAGAAGAAAGGTCAATCTGCTAATCTGATGTGAATATATTGTCAATAACTGAAAATACAAGATAAAACAGCTGGTTAATTTGAGTCAAAGAAATTGCTGTCATATAAGCATCAGTGAATTCAGTTTTTATAGATTTAGGCTTAAAGGAACTTCTTTTTATGACATTTTTATACATTTGTCGATATACTACACTATTGGCCATAGGGTCTCTCTCTGTCCTATATGCTCTTCCATGCACTTTTTTTGGCAACTAATATTGCAGGGTTTTAGACCATTGGTATTTGTGATGAGCAAAACTTCTAAGGCACTGAAGTGTGCTAAAGGAAGCATCCATCTACCAAATTTCATCATGTGGCATTTTAAGAAGGAAGAAAAATTCTATAAAATCATACACTCATTAAAGTTGAAAAATATCTCCAGGATCAATGAGTCCAACCTTTAACTGAACACGCCTTGTCAGCTAAACCATAGCACAAAGCCAGCTTTTCCAGGAGAATGCTGTGGGATGCAGTACCAAAGGCTTTACTGAAGTCCAGGTAGGCAATCATCCACTAGGTGGGTCACCTGGTCATAAAAGGAGACCAGGCTGGTCAAGCAGGACCTGCCTTTCCTAAAACCATGCTGGCTGGGCCTGACCCCCAGTTGTCCTGTCCATGCAGTGTGATTGCATTCAAGACAGTCTGTTCCATAACCTTCCCTAGCACCAAGGTCAGGTTGACAGGTGCCCAAATCCTCCTTCTGACCCTTCCTGTAAATGAGTGTCCCATTGGCCAACCTCCAGTCACCTGGGACTGCCCCAGTTTACCAGGACTGATGAAAAATGGTTGAGAGTGGCTTGGTGAGCTCTTCCACCCGCTCCTTCAGATGGATCCCATCAGCCCCATGGAGCTGTGAGTGTCTCAGTGGCACAGCAGGTCACCAGCTGCTTCCTTCTGGATTCCAGGGACTCTGTTCTGCTCCCTGTCCCTGACCACCAGCTCAAGGGCCAATTGTCCTGAGGAAAACCAGTCCTTCTGTTAAAGACTGAGGCAAAGAGGCTATTAAGTACCTCAGCTTTTTCCTCAGCCTTGGTTACAATGTTCCCCTTAGCATCCAATAAAGGATGGAGATTTTCCTTGGCCTTCCTTTTTGTTGTTAATGTATTTATAAAAACACTTTTTATTATATTTCACAGCAGTGGCCAGATTGAGTTCTAGCTGAGCTTTCGTCTTTCTAATTTTCTCTCTACATGATTCTTGTACTCTTCCTGAGTTTGCTGCCCCTTCTTCCAAAGGTCAAAAACTCTCATTTTTTCCCTTGAGTTCCAGCAAAAGCTCCTTGTTCAGCCAGGCTGATCTTCCCTGCCAGCTTGTCTTTTGGTACATAGTGATGGCCTGCTCCCACACCTTTAAGATTTCCATCTTAAAAGTATGACCAGCCTTTCTGGACCCTTTGTTAATAGAGGTGGTTTCCCAAGGGACTCTGAATCACTGAGTTCTCTTTCACTGAGTTGAGAGCAGTCATCTTGAAAGTGGTCTGTGTGGATTTCCCTGCCTGTATGACCTGTGCATGTAAAGTTGGGGTTTTAGTGGCAGTATGCATACAGGCCAGGATGGTGATGGTGACAAAGGGGCAGGCACGTGTTGCTGGTGTGGATGTCAGTCCTGTCAGTGTCTCCAAGACACATCTAGCACTGGCAAGCTCAATGTGTGCACATATAACTGGTCAGAGCTTAAGAAGCAGAGATATGACTGTGAGTGTTTGGAGGCCAGAAGGAGAGAGAAGAGAAAACCATCTATTTACTAATTTGCTAACTTTTTTTGGGAGAGCAAATCTTTCTGTGCCTACAGAGAAACTGAAAGCTAAACTTTCCTAAGTCCAGACTAGGAAATCACTTGAGGAGGTGAAGGTCACTGGCTTGATCAATTAAAAAAAATAGCATAGTACAGTCCCCTCATCTAAGTGAGGAAGTAGACTAAGACTTCTCTAAACAACTGAAGGAAATCTCTGTCACAGGATGTGCTGGTCACGGGGACCCTGGCATCTTCTGGAAGGGCAACATATGGGATGAATGGTGGAAGGTTTCTGAAGGGTGTTTGGGATAACTATTTGATACTGGTACTGGATGGGTGAACTGGTATTGACACACCCAGATCTGCTACTCACATCTAAGGAAGAACTGATTGAAAAGGTGATACTGAAGATAGTCTTGACTGTGACAGCCATGAAATAAATGGCTGTTGTTTGGGGTCCTGAAGGAAATGAAGAAAAAGATTAGCAGGGTACAGGTCCTGGACACCAGGCTAGTGGATGTCAATGTATTCTTTACTTATGCAAGGTGCTGCACTTGTGCTGGGACAACTTCAGGTATAAGTGCAGGCTGGGGGATAAATGGATTGAAAGCAGCCATGCTGAGAAGGATTTGGGGGTGCTGCTGGATGAGAGGCTTCACGGGAGCCAGTAGTTTTTTGGGTTGCATCAAAAACAGCATGACCAGCAGACTGAGGAAGGTGATGCTGTCTCTCTACTTTGCTCTGGTGAGATCCCACCTGAAGTGACATCAACCTGACAGACTTGTTTGATAAATTGAGAGGATTTGTGATCTAGGCGAGAGCAGTCACTGGTGCTCAAGTCTTTTGGCATGATCTCACCCAGCAAGATAAAAAGCCAGTTGAGTGGTCAGACTCAGTGGGCCGTGGTTAATGGGTTGTACTCTGCTCAGAGGTCACCAAGGGACTGCAAGGGTCTGTATTGTGACCAGTCTTGTTCAACAACCACATCAATATCTGAGGCAACAGTGGGAGTGCACAGTCCTGAGATCTACAGAAGGCAAAACTGGAGAAAGAGCTCAATGCAGTCAAGGGCAATGCTGCCACCCAGTGGGATCTAAGCAGGCAAGAGCAATGGGCTAATGGGAACTTGGTAAAACTGACCAAAGTCAATGCCTATCTTGTAGACACGGTATTGGATGTGGTCTGAGTTTTGAGTAGAAGCATCTGATGACCTCCCTCTATCTGCACACTACACCTCTGTTAGCAGCATAGGGCACAGCAACTTTTGGTGCCAGGGCATCCTGCTGACTCAGTCACGTCCTGCTGAAATGTCTGCCCACATCTTCAAGTCCTTCTCCACAGAGCTGCTCCCTAGTCAGTCAGGTCACAATGGATCTTTGTGATAGGTTCATCCTTCTCACATGTTGGACTTAAAAATTAGCCTTGAATTTCACAAAGTTTTCATTAGCCCGTTCCTCTTGCCTGTCTAGCCCCCCTGGATGGCAGCCCTGCTCTCGAATGTTTAATCCAGTTGTGCCATCTGTAAACTCGACAAGAGCATACTGTCACCTCTTCCAGGACACGGTCCTGGAAAATGTCAAACACTTTGAGAGTAACTAGACCCTGGGTCACTAGCAAACACAGTCCAAAGAACAGCAGATAAAGCATATACAAGAAGGAGATTTACTAATAAGAACTGCCCACATGGGAAATCTAACCGGGTTTCTTTGCATTTATGCATAATTCATTTGCATTTATGAATGACAACATGTGAAGTGCTATTTGGTTGCTGCAATTTCCTAATGTGGCAAATATGACTCTGATTTTGTTCGAGGTTCTTAAAGACAGCATGAGGAAGTTAGAGCAAGTTGTATAAGAAGACCCAATAGTTTCCAAGACAACTCCGCAAATTACCACATGTTCCAGGTAGCCAGTAATTTTCATGATAAGGAAGTGTGTTGTGGTTATTTGCTACAGGATTATATAAATGCAAGATAGTGTTTGAACTCTTCTGCTGACTGTGAAATATTTTTTACATTAAAGACTAGGAAAATATTTTACAAAATGCCTAGGGTCTCATGTGTCATCCTTCTAAAGGAAGTCTTGGGCTCACCAGCCCCATAAAGACTTTCCTCACATTTTTGTGGTGGCATGGGACTGCAAAAGGTAAGGGACAATGACTTTGAAAGAGGACAGTTTTCACTTGCCTTTTCCATTCCCATGGGCTTCTCCATTGGCTGGATAGTAGATTAGATGAAAGTTCCATGCATTTTGCGAAAACTGTTTGGGAACCAAAAGCTGCTTTATCCAGCTCAATTTGGTTTAGTCTGATGTCACTGCAGACTTTTACTGAATATTGTTGTCTATGGCTAGACCTTCTATAGCCATGCTTTGCTACAAGTTCTCTGGTCACTCCCTCTTCTGCAATACCTATCTTTTACCTGGTTTGTAAAAATGTGAAGACTCTCCTTGCTGTTTTGGCATGGATGGTGTGGTTAGCAGTGATGGAGGTAAGGAGTCTTCTGCTTGAGACAGTTACTTTTTCCACAGAAGAGGAGAGCTTTATGTAGGTTTGAACAGAGTCCTCAAACGTATGAGCTACCTCACGTTTGCAAGAGTTATGCTTGCTGTTATTGTTCCTTCCTTGCAGGAATGATTTTGAGGTTCACTTTTCAGAGCCCTTGCTGCCCACTGGGTGTGCCTTAGATTAATGCCAGCAGAAGGGAGGCTATGATAGTGAATATTCATATATATCCTGTGAAGACTAATGTCTGTTTTCCTGAAAAGCGCATCTTCATGGGCAGCTGTGTTGATCAGAGAGAGAGTTCAGCGAGGCAGGTCTGCAGAGGGTGGTTTTTCATTTTGTAGATCTGATTGATTAGAGAATGTCATCACTTCCTTTATAGCAAGAGGTAGAATTAAGGGCTGTAAGTACTATGGCTAAGGGTGACATAGCCAAGTAGTTAGGGCCAGGAGTTAAACACCATGCTGAGAGGCAGAATTGAAACAGTGGGATTAAATCTGCAGACTTCAGTTAGTCAGACTCAAGGCTGGCATGAGAAACTTCAGGCATAATGTTTTGAAGCATCAGGCAGGAAACAAATGCTTCAGCTGCCCTCTAGTCTCCTGGAAAACCACCTTCATTTCCAGGAGAAAAGAAGTGACATGTGCCAGATGTACACGAGACTCTGCATTAGTAAATTAACAGGGCTGTAACACTCAGGCTTGTGCTGCCTTCTTTAATTGCCTGACATGCACACAGAATGCCAAATTATGTTCTCTAAAGGAAATTGAATGCAGATTATGCTTTGCAGCTCTTTGCACTATTGGTTAGCTGGTACCTATCATGCTGAACATCAGGAACTCAGTCCACAAGAGGTGAAGGGGCTGCTACTTGTGTAGTTCAGGTGCATGCCAGTGAAAGTCTGCAAAGTTGTGACAGTAGGGTAAGCTGCTGACCTTTTTCTAGCGTTGTGTCTTGGACTTGTCACTCTTCTTTCTGAGACCTCATTTACAGCAGCTTTTGAATTGGAAATAATTGTAAAGGACTGTGGCTACTTTTATCTTTTATGTCCTCACATAGGGACAAACAAACCTTTTAAAAAAGAAATAATTCACCACCACTATGACATGTGGATGTAGTGCAACAATGCAATCATAGTTACTATAGATGCACATATACATATGTGTATACTTGGAACTGAGTAGTTAAGGATAAAGCCAGACTATATAGGTGTGGTGTAAAGCACAATGTGACCCACTGCAGGAGTGAATTAACTGGGATCTTCTCCCTGCAGTTCAACTGTTAGCATCCATTGGATGGTGATTTGTTCTTGGCTGTCTTAGGAGGACAGAAACAAAGTAAGATGGGAAGTAGTCAATGTAATGTCATTAGTTAATCCCCATATGTCCCTTCACACCCTAACCCCCAAGCCTAAAACAAAAAGGTCCCGGGTTTATTGCAGTATTTATTAGGCTCAGTTATGATATCCATTGCTAGAGGAGGAACGAAGGCAGACACAAACCTCTAACAAGTTCTTCTACCATCTTCTCTCTTCCCCTATTTCTACCTGCTAGCCTTGCTAGGCTGTTGAGCTGCAGAAAGGAGGTTTGCTCTGTTAGATAAAGTATTGGTTTGATTTCACTCCCCATCTGGTTTTTTGGCACACCATGTCCTGTCTTCCCCTCCACCCCTGCCTTTTCCCTCATTTGTGGTAAAAGTAACATGATCACTACATGGTCAATATCTTATCCTCAGTCCTTGTTCTTGATGTGCTGTCTTTGTCATCCTATCAGAGCATAGATAGCCAAATTTCCTTGGGATTCTCTTGGCTTCGCATCATCAGTTGGTTACACATGGTGCTAATAACGCAAAGGTGGTGGGGAAGATCCCTATATAGGTCATTAACTTTGAGTTGAACTCAATGATCCTTGTGGATCTCTTCCAACTGGGAATATTCTGTGATTTCTGTGATCTTCCCCAGCTGCACATGCTGTGGTGAGCTGCAGGTGAAGGCAGCTAAGACCCTGTAGCTCCATTCTCTGAGAAGACTGCTGCAGTTTATGGGATAAGCATTAGTTCGTATAACCCTTCCCCTGACCTGTTATTCTTTCTTGAATAGACAAACCATAACAGTGGCAATATATTATCTGCTGGTTTCTCTATTGCACATAAGCAGCCTAGAGTGCCACGGTTTGTTTAGACTTAGCATCTGCTTGCTCTCTCCTTTCAGGGTGGTTTCCACCAGAAATGTTTTGATACTCATGTAATCTGGAATCAAGAATGGCAAGACTTGTATATACCCTGGTGAGGGGTCTTGGACAAGTCATTTACCACTGTGACACACTGGGTTGACTCCTCTTTCGCTCATCTGTACAGTGACAGAAGAGCTAATGATTAAATTGAGTTTGTTGTAGAGGTATTGACTTGTATCCTGCCCCTGGACCACCCTTTGCTAGAACTGTAGGTAGCAGCTATATATTTTCTCTGAGGCTGCATGTAAATCCTACACTGCCACAAGCAGTATGGTGTGTACTGGAAGTTTTTTTTGGTGACAGTAGCCTAGTCTGCTTTGATGCTGCCTCACCTCTGTCCCTGGAGACATGATAAATGATGTTTTCAGACCCAGACTCCGGTGCAGACAGTCTTTCTCTGGTTTTAGCAACAGCGACAGAACTTTTTAAATAATTGCCTTACCAAAGTTCAGTTGGTAATCAGAGAGGTTTGAGACAGAGCACTGGATTTGCTTTTCTCCAAGTCTTTTTCAGATGTTTCTCCTGTTCTCAGTAAAGACAGTATTTACTCATACACATTTGCTGAGAGTGAGTGGGGTTCACCAGAGTGTTCCAGCTGCTCTGCAGTGCTCTGGGAATGCAAACCAACTGCAGGTCTGGCTTAACTCAAGCCGGGTTTGTGGCTGGTTTGCATCACTGGAGCCACGTAAAGTACCTGAAGCATGCCAGCTAATCTGGCCTATTGGTGAACCATTATAAATGACTTGTTTTTCTTCTTGTTCTTCACGTGTAACTTTATTTATAGTCAAAGCCCATGGAAATTGTGTAGATTGTATCACTAAGGCCAACTTTCTGCTCTAAACTAAAGTCTATAAAACTAGAGTGTTTTTTAAGCCAGAACTTTTTCTTCTTAACTGAAATAAATGTATCAAATTACATACTGCTCTTCTGCACTTCTCTGTTATGGATTTCTTTTAAGATGCTTCTTCTTATTATAAGATCAAGTAATAAGTCTGAGACCTAAAAGAACAGGCTTTTATAAGTTTTATTTTGCAAAAGGTGTGCTCAGCTTTTATTCTAAATGCATTGATTTTTTTTCTAGTTTATTGAGAATGTAAGCAATGGTTGTGTCATTATCACTATTGTCTGAAATTTACTGATTAGAAAATACTTTGGAGATTTTGAGAGAGGAAGGAAATTGGTCAATCATGATTTTTCTTCTGTTTATAGTAAATTATAGAACTGAAATAATAGTTACCTACCTTCAGCAGTATGATGAGTGTTCAAAACATGCCATAAATATTAATCACCAATTACATTAGTCCATATGTAATAATTTTTTCTTAACCATCTCTTTCTCTGAAGCTCTTATAGTGTTGAATGTGTGATGTGTGTTTTTAAAACAGTATAATACAACAGAAGAATGATAGAAGTGTCATTACAGCTATGCTGATCTATGCTTTTTTCAGAACCCAGAATTTTTGTTCTTCACCTAGAAATATTTTTCTATAATGAATATGGTATAATAAAAAAAAACCCCACTTTCTGGATAAGCATATTGGCATTCAAGTCAGAAATTTTATTCCTTTGATCAGCTGTATATTGAAAGAAAACATGTCAGAATTTGCAAAGTTTTTCTAGACTTTGAGGCAAAACGCTGAAGAATTAATTACTGCCTCATATTAATTAAGATAACAATGCAAAGCCCTTCATTAGAAGCATAGGAAAAGTTCTTCCTTGGTCCTTGGAGAGAATATTATATGCAAGCCCTGTTGTGTGGGTTGCAAGGTGTCACTGGAATTTATATGCATTACTTGTCTAATTGCAGTAAATGTAGCATGTCCAGATAGGTTTAAAAGTTGGATGGCTGTTTGTTACTTGCTGGAAATCACTTGAAACCTTGCTACTCAGAGGCAGCTGTTCACAGGTCCTTCACCTCTCCCCAGAGATAGCTGGAAGACTCTGTTGTTGGACCCTGTCTTTTATGGCAGAAGCAGTAAACATGACAGGTTGTTTGGGAGCCATCTGTTTTAAAATGGTTGCTGCTTTGTATGCAGTAATGAACTTGAGATCAGTTTTCTATCTGTCTTCATAGTAACAGCCTTGTTTGGTGTCACAACAGGTGGAAGTTGATGGGATGAAACTGAATGTGACCAGCGAGTGGAACCTGGCTTCACCCTTGTTGTCTGTCACCATTGATGGCACTCAGAGGACTATACAGGTAATCTCACCAAAGCCTCTGCAGGCATGCAAATAATACTGAAACATGGGGTCTAAACTTGCTGCATCATAAAAATTATGGGATGGTGTACAAACAGCAGAATGTTTCTACTTTGAGACAAATTCACTCCACTAATGCTCTGGATGGACTCGAAGTTGCTTATCTAGAGTTTTGAATATCTTGCTTTTAATGAGAAGTTCCTTATTTAGACAGAAATTTACCCCAGCTTATAGCTCTCTTTATTTAGTGGCTTGTGAGGAGACAGAGTTTCTTAATCATGTAAAAAATAGGAAATGGTTCA
This sequence comes from Brachypodius melanocephalos, assembly GCA_013398615.1. Lineage (NCBI taxonomy): Eukaryota > Metazoa > Chordata > Aves > Passeriformes > Pycnonotidae > Brachypodius > Brachypodius melanocephalos. The sequence goes on from VZSR01003803.1 coordinate 45,800,639, forward strand.
CTGCAAAAAACCAACCAACCAAAAATACTGATCAACCAACACGAAACAAAAAAAACTCCCTCCTAACCTAACTCACAACAAAAACTCATGTGGGGACCTACAGTAAAATTAGTCTCTCCCTCATGTTTGGATTGTGTGATTGTTACACTTTTGAGCCTTTGCAGTTTGAAAGTCACAGGGCAGCGCATCTCCCACGTAATTTCTTCTAAGAAATATGATTAGTTCCATGATTTGAGAAGATAAGTGTCGAAAACATCCCAAACTTATGGGACTTTAAGAAAGGAGGACTGAAAATCTTGAAGTGGTTGTATTTTCTTTCCTTCTGAACACTTAGGTGTTTGAAACCAGAGAATGCTTTTCTACATGTAACCTCAGGCAGGATTTATAAACTTGTTGACAAATCATTTATTTACAAATATCTATTGATCCTGGCAATAATGAAAAACAAATCAAAACTTACAGAAAGTATTTTCTACATACAACATATGTAGAAAATGTACATATCTATTTCCTGTACATTTATCAGTGATACAATGGTCAGATTTCTCACCATTTACAGTGAAATGTGCAAATTTAGTTTTTCATTTTTACCCCTGGTAAGTTACTCAACTGGAAACACTATTTTTGCTTTGATTGAATTTAAAAAGATTCCAACTTGAAAATAAAAAAATATTTTATCTTTCAAGGTGAGTATTGCCTGAGAGTGAAATTTTCATTATGTTTCTAAGTAAATTCTGGACTTAAATTCTGTAGATTTCTTGGGAGGTTTGTGCCAGCTTCAAGGAGTGTGTATATCTAAAATAATTTTCTATTTTTAGGTATGTTTTTCTCTTTTACTGTTTTAATACTGGTCTATTTTGGTGGCATTTTATAAAGTACATTCCTAATTTTGAACAGGAAAAATATCAAGGTATGAATCTATAAAACATGCCTAGGTGAAAAACATATTTAGAACGGATAACTGTGTTCACAAGACCTCATTGCAAACTATGTATGACTTATGACTGGATATATAACTAATAGTAGTAACACCATTTAGCTAATAATAGTTGAATTGGCCCGTAAAATTAGTTTCCAAATTAATGATCATATGATCTGAAGAAGCTTTCTTCTGGGAGCTGAGTCAGCAATAGTGTTACTTGCACTCCCTGAGTATGACCAGACCCTATGAAATACTGCAGATCTAGCCACAGCAACATGCAATGAGCTGACTGCATGGTATCTAGCCAACAGAATGTGGAATAAGCACATGTGTTGTTTCCTTCTCAGATTTTATCTGCCTTTGCTTTTAGCAAAGAAACTCAGTAGCTTGAGAAGTTATTAATCTTTAGTGTATATATGTAAATTTGTGGGAACCTTAAACTTGACCTCTGACAGTCACTCACTGGAATCAAAATTGGTTTTTTGGTTGTATGTTTCTGTAGACTTGCCCCGCTGCAAGAACCAAATTAGACAAGTATATTCCTGTAGGTCAATTTGTCTCCAAAAGCAATTGACCCCTGAGTCTTGAAGTATCTTGTTCCTGCAAAACTTAGCCCTAGAGCCATTTAAGCAACAAATATGGATGAATTGAATAATTCCAGCTGTGCTTTATTAATTTTCAGCCAATCTAATTTTTCTTCATAGTTGGTTTCGTTCTTCTAAATTTGCTCAACCAAATACAATCTTTGTGTATGTTTTCTTTCTTTGAAGGTTTGATTTATGCACCTTTTGCTCAATCCTGCAGTCAGGCCACAATCTAGCGAAGCACTTAAGCATAGGAACAGGGAATAAATAATTTTAAAATGTTTTGGTTTGAAATATATTTATGTAAATTATAGTCTAGACATTCAAATTTTTGCATATCTGTTTAAAAATAAGTTATTAAGCATGCTTCTGTATTTTCACTCCTCTGCTAGAGGCTCAGTGAGAATTAGAGCAAAGCAGAACACCAACTCTGCTGCAGAGTTATGAAGGGCCTTTGAGTTTAAAACTCAGCTTTTCCAGGACAGTTTCTAGAGGATGGGACCTGAGTGCCTGAGGAGAAGTGTATACCCTGGTCACAGTCTGTCTAGGGCATACCAGGGCACAAGAAGGATGTGTGGCAGCCCCCCTCCTCCTGCCTTTGTTTCCTGTGTGAGGAAGCCCATCTGTGTGCAGCAGATGGGAGCTGCGGAGTGCCTGGCCAGGTCCCCAGATGAGAGTGGGACCAGAACCGTGGGGTGTACTGCAGCTCCTGTGGCTGCAGCAGAAGGGCTCTGAAATCATTGTGCTGCTTTGGGTTACTGGGAAATCCATGGGATGTTTTACAAAGTGAGGAGGTGGTGAAAACTTGGGATCATTTGAGCAAGAGATTTCTGAAATACAGTCTCCAGGGATGGGGGTGTGGGCAGACCCCATGGCATTTCTTGTAGCACTCAGATTTCATCCTGGGGAATTTTTGTGGTTGTTTTTAGTCGTTCCTCAATTAATCCCAGTTTCTCAGCATTTTCTCTACTTATGACTAACCTCTGTCTCTCATTTGGTGAGGCTGAATTCGACACATCCTGAAGTGTAGGATTTTGTCCACCAAGCAAATGACATTTTTTGTACAGAAATACTTCACCAAAATGGTTTCCCATACTTGTTTGAAAAGATGTTAGTGACTCAGAATTTGACTTACACGTAGCTATATTATGAATTTGGACTTTGCCTTTGCTGAAAATTAAAGAACTATAGGAATATAGTTACACCTTCCTCAGATTTGAAGGGATTGTGTTTTATTTAATTGCAAATGCATGTTTAAAATACTCATATATATAAAACAGGATTTGAAGATGATATAAACTCTTAGGAAATATTTAGAATAAAAACAAATTAATAAATGATGGTCTTAATGATTCCTATGAAGAGTGAGTGGAAAAGTGGAGATTGATTTGAGCTGTGGAAAGGAAAAATAAGAATTCCAGTGGAAACTGGAAGGGTGAATGGTAGCTCAGTATGGTATCCTGGAAAGTAATGACAGTTGGAAGAAAGACAACAGGCATATTTTGGGACAATTAGAGCATTTTTACTTCTCTGTCTCTCCTCCCAAATGCAAGTAAGCTAGATTTCAGTGAGCCCTGTGCCCACAAAGGTGTCAGTGACCTCTTCTGTCTTCCAGTATGAAATGGGGAGCAGGTGGAAGGAAGGAATAAGCTATCTTTTTCCACAGAGTTTGAACATCTTTTATTCCTCATGGGAGCTATAATCTAAGGGAACCTCAAGATCCATCAAGGAATCCATGGAGTCCTGCAGATGGGCTTGAATCTACCTGCAGCTCTGTCCTTACTAGTCAGGTTGCAAGTGCGTGCCTTCTGCTGGGACGCTGCACAGGAAGATCAGATATCTGCAGGATGAGTAGGTTGCTCAAGAAAAAAAGTGCATCTGGGAGGAGATCCTCAAAGCAACAGCTACTTGTGTTTGGGCAAGTTCTCAAAAACCACACCACTGACCATTCACATTTCAAGGCTGCTCTATGGCAATACTACATGGACAAATTTTACAACTGCTTAGTGCTGTTGAATGCTGTGCCTTCATTGATCCCACCATCAAACAATTAAAAATCTCATTTTTAAATACCTTTTACTTGCAGGTAGTTCTGTGTAGCAAAAGGATGCTGAGCCAGAGCCACAGAATGGTTTAATTTGAATTATTTGTCACCATCTTTGCCAATACTTTTGTACTCCTTAGTTCCATCGTATGCACTCAACCTTTTTGCTGCCAAACTGTTGGAGCCACAGCTCTGCTATCTTGCTGTTATGAAATCTTCTACCATCTAAAAGTAGTGTAAGCATTCTGCCTGGACCCTGGAAAACTTTTCATGGCTTTTGGCACCTTCAGCAAAGCAGTTTTACAATAGAGCTGGTGATACCTCCTTTTTTGTATTTCCTGGCTTTCAGAGAATTAGTCCCTGATGAAGTGAAGCTCTGTAGGATGTAGAGAGAACTCAACTGGACAAGGTCCTGTGCAGTTCAGTATCACTTTGACATTAGCCTTTTTTTGAACAGGGAACATGAGTACCTGATTTCCAGAGGTCCCTTCCAGCAAAACTCTTCTGTGTCTGTTGGGCATCCTAAACTCTACAGTAAAGAGGTCTTTATCAATCACAGCAAGGTGTAATTAAGAGAGTAATGGAGCTGCTAAACAAGAACATGATCCTGTAAACCTGAAATCATCAGTCTGAAGCTTCAAGTGTTTTTGTGAATGAAATAGATCAAGATTTATCCGGGGAGCTTTCTCTACTTAGTGTTAAAGGGAATTTGGTGATGGCATCACTTATTTTTTCATTTAATTTATTTATTGCATCAACAATTGCAGCAGGAGTAGTATATTCTGCATCCTGGGGTATGACAAATGTAAGTGCTTCTCTGATACAATGTTTCTTTAGATTATTATTTTGGTCTATAATAACAGAAAAAAATGAGAATGCTGTAGGTTATGAAGTCTTTGTTCCAGGGAAATGTCTGACAGGAGAACAAAGCCTTTGCCCAAGTATTCATTTCCTACAACTCTTTAGAGACTTTTTTCATATGTGTAATTTTTTTACTTTTATAAGAAAAATTACCTTTTTGTCATTTTGCTGTTTTGAGATCTCAGATGTAATCTGTGATAATGATAGGATACATTATATAGGTTTTCAGTCTAAAGTACCATTACCTCAGAATACTTATTTTCTTAACCCCTGAAAATTATTTTGGGAAGGTTTAGTGAGCAATGTTCATGACTGCTTGACAGTCCATTTTTTAGTGCTGTGTAATTACTGCACATACTCTGCTGTTGTCCTTCAACCATGATTTCAAAATTACTCTTGCTAGGATGTCTCCAGAAGAGGGACTCAGAATGATCTGCAGACATTTGGTTATCCTATACCCACATAGCTGTATTTTTGGGTAGCAAAAAGCCAATGTGAGCCCTAGCACTGAATTCCTGCTGGCCCACATTGATTAACCTGTAGCTCACTCCCTGGTTTTTGCTCAACCTGTTCCAGTCATGGCTAGCCTAGCCAAATCTGGTACAGATTTCTTGGTCCGTGGTTGAAATGGAGAATATGTGAAGGAAAGGGGAAAATTAGAGGGAATCAAAGCTCTTGAAACTACAGCAGAGGAGCTAAAACCACTCACCACTACCTTTACCAATTCTTTAATGAAAATGAATACACTTTTTTTTTTTCAGGAAGGAAATGAGTGATCAACTGATATGTTCAATCAATCCCTCTGAAATGGCATTAGTTTTATCCTGTCTTACTCAAGATGTTAATCAAATAACATTAGTTGTCATGATATCTTTTTTTTTCCTCTTGGATCTATACATTTTCAAGACAAACAATATTCAGGATGCATAACTGTAAGGATTCTGTATGTGTCCAAGGACCAAAGCATTGTGTTCAGTTGCTGACAAACATTGTAGTTTTATGATATCTAAACCTTGAGAGATGAAAAATGGTTCTCTTGAACATGATAACACATTCAGACAGCAAAGGGGAAGGAAGAGGAGGGGATTAAGAGTGAGAAAGGACTGTGGATCCTGACAAGAATTTTTCTCAGGGCAGTCACAGACGTTTCAGATCTAGAATCACATGGCGGCATTTTGACTGCATAATTCCACCCCCTTTTTAGAGCAAGATGTATCATGGCATGCCAAAACAAGGGTAAAGCTTCCAGAAGTTCTAGTCATGTTGTGATTTAATGTAGTAACAACAAAAATTTAGAAGTTCACAGAGAAAGCTAAATGCATAATTATTGTATTGTTGTAAATCTTGATTTGAAGCAAATGTCCTTTAGATCAATTCTTTACTAACACCAAATAAGCAGTATTTCCTGTGGAGGGTTTTTTTGTTGTTGTTATTATTTGGGAGGGGTGGGATTGTGTGGGGGTTTCTTGTTTGTTTTGTTTTATTTCTTTTTTGTTAGTTTTAAAACCTGTCATCTACTTCTTTGTAACACCTACTTATCAGAGGATTAAGAAACACATGAACATACTTAGAAGGCACTCTCTGTATATGTAATAGCATACCTGCAATGGTTTTAATATTAAAAAAAAACTTGGCAAAAGGAAGTAACAAGTAACGGTCACATTGGATAGCACATAAAGAAATATTGGGAAGGATCTGTTAGTTTTTATTTTTCTGTTCGTGGGAGGACAGAAATCCCCAAATCATCTACTGCAATTGAATCCCAGGCATTAAGAGAACTCCTAAAAAGTAGTGATATGGTGCCTCAGCCTCTGAGAAACTGCACCTGCACATTGTCTGTGTGGATTGATGCCCTGTAAGCCACCTTGTATTTAACATTTATATTTGTACTTCTTGGGAACAGATTCCATTTAGTCCCTGGAAAGGGACTGATGTAGCTTGCAACAGGTGCCAGGGAAGGCCAGTGTTTCAGCATTCTGGCAGGATTCCTTTTAATGGGAAAGACTACTTCAGCACAGTGCTGCTGACATCAGTCTTAGACATCTTTCACGAGTCAAAATGCTTCACACACAGCCCTTGATCATCTCTTTCCCCACTGGATGACTGCTGCCCTTGCAAGAACCTGGGAAATGTGGACATGCCCTGAGGAAGAACAACTCACTGAGGCTTCATTTACTATAAAGTATGAACTGAAACTGGTAATGGCTAAGGGTAGAGCAGTGCAAAAAATCAGGCTAACTTCCCATCTGTAGTTTAATGCTCTAAGGGGAGGAAATGATGGCACCACCAGTGGAGAATGTTAAATTGTGAATAAGTAGGGTGATTCCTGAAGTGGAAAGGCTTGTGAGGGTGAACAAGTCTGAGCTTGCAGTGCAGCATAGACAGACTCCAGCATACTGCAAATCTTGGTCCCATCGCTTCTCTGGGATTACATCCCTGGACTGGGATTTTGCACAGCGGAAAGGCAGTGCTGAAATGAAGTTCTGCTTTCTAGAAGGAGACAGAAAAGGAGACTGATAAGGTCAAATCAATCACCCCTTTTCGTTGAGAGGATGATTTAGAGGTTTCATAGCTACTTCTGCAGCCTTTTCCTCCTTTCTGGCCCAACCATGGGACTCCAGAGTGGAAGATGGAGCTTTCAGGAAGTCCAAGCACCCTCATGTACACAAAATCCCATAGATTAGGCACTAGCAAATGAATCTGTTAGGACTTTACAACGTAAAATACTGTGAGTTTTTTTTTTTTTCCTGACTTCCATATCTTAGGAATAATTTGTTTTTTAATTAAACCTGTCTGGGAATGATTCTGGCCTGTGTTTTGTTAGGTGGAATTTTCAAGAATTTAAAAGTGTTCACCAAAAAGTGGATAGCATCCTCCATTTGAAATTCCTGGCATAAGATATTCAGGATTTTTGTTACTGAGCAGTTGAAATGAAGCAACAGGGGCTGGGCTGCAAGACATTCTACATTCTGAAAAACAGCTCCATGCTAGGAAACTACCAATGTTTTCACTCAAGATTTTATCTGTAGCCTATCCATCACTTTTCTGGGCTTGTAATTTTGGTTTTAGTTTGGTAGTTTGCTTCAAGTTGTCTGACTGGGAATATAGTCATGCCATAGGTTGAAAAAATTGCAAGAAACACTGGCTGAGTGACAATCTGTGTGTTTTCTGTCTCCAGAAAAAAAGAAATGGTCTCCAGCTTTTACTTTCAGCAAATAAAGCCAGTATATAGCAGTTCAAGATAATTGTGTTTGAGAAGGTTGTATCTATTTACCTGATTGTCTTTGCCAGTTCAAATTAATTCTGACTTTGGGGGATATCATTACTTTTTCATTTGTAAGCAAAGCAAAAAAAATTTTGCTTTTGGTCTGTTGCAGGGGTTGTTTGGGGGTTTTTTTTTGTTTGTTTGTTTTTGTTTTTGTTTTTTTGTATTATTCCTTCTCTGCAGCTGCTCCCTTCCAGTAGCTGGAGAGTCTTAGAGACCAGGAGATTTGTGGAAAATATTCTAAGATCTTGTTGTTGTCTAATAATGTCAGTTAAGAATGTCTTTCAGTGATATATATTTTATGTTTTCTTGAGCTGCTTTGTCCTCCTTCTTGTAAAGGTTGTTATCATTTTTATCTGCTAGTGCTCATCCATTGCAGGCTTAATGCAAAGCTGATTGTAACCCTACTGCATCTTACAATGAATACATCATTGATACCCAACTAAGTGGAAATAATTTTCTATGGCGAAGCAGAAGAATTTAAAGTCATATCACACTAACCTCTTGTAATTTACTGGGATTTGCAGATTAAAATCATTATTTGTGAAATGACTGTGGTATAGCATACACAAGACAGAGGAGGAGAATCAAACACATTTTGTATGATTGTATACACTTTTCTATTTTTACGTGTGTGCATAAGCATTTTGTTTGTATATACATAGCATATGCAGTATAACATACTGTAACCTGTGTGTGTAAAAATACATATAATATTTATGTAACACTCACATCCATTTGACAGCTTTGAGATTGCAGATGGATTTTTTGAAGTTGTGATTTTTTTTTTCAGATTTGAGTTAGCTTGTTGCTTTCTCATAAGGAAAGAAAAATATACTTTTAACTCACACGATACTAATTAAGTTAGTCTGAAGCTCTGCCCACTGAATCAACCAGTAAAGAAATTGGTTATATCTAAGATCACATAATTTATGTCAACAATGTAATTTTACTGTATCGGCAGGTAAACACATGGAGATGTTTTGTCTTTGAACAAATGATAAATTTCCCTTGCCTTTTTGGTATGAACCTCCTAGCAAATAATTTGCAATTTATTAGGAGAGCAATGACAATGCATACAATTAGCTATTCTCTATTGTTACCTCTATTTGATTACTTTCCTGCTATCACATGCAATATGAAACCATCTATTATGAGGTATAGAATATGTAAATATCTAACTTTACAAGAGAAACTGGAGACTGGTCCTTTTTCTAAAGAGGTGGGAAATAAAAGAATAATTGTTAACCATGTCCTTTCATTTTCTTGAAAACATCAATTACATTTACAAATCCCAGAAACGCAAGCCTGCCAGTGGAACAGAAATAACTCTTTTCAGAAAAATCTAATCACATCTAATAGCTGAAATTTATTTACTGTAATTTGAAACATTAATTATGATAATGTTCTGACTTCTTTTGTAACACAGTTCTCAAAAGCCTGGCAGTTCTCTTTTTGGTCTTGCTGTAACATATGTTTTGTGACTTGGAGAATTTCTCCACCTTTCCTTCTTCTTTCTGTTTTTTTACGTACACCCGTGACGGAAATTTCTTTTTCCCCTCTGTTTCTTAACAATTTTCTTCACCTTCCTTATTATTGCCCACCTCCCCAGATGTTCATTTAAGAAATGGATTTTAGGGCTTTTACTGACTTTAAATGTGATCGACACTGAATGTAATGCTTTGTATTTTGGAGACAGCAAACAGTAGCAGTGAGGAAGTGCTGTCGTGTGATACCAGTGTGCTCCAACAGTGTCAGGGCAGGAAAAATGCTGCTGCTGTCTTTGTCTTGTCTTGAGGCTTTAGAAGGTGCCTTCTTTATATACATATTTATTTGGCTTTATTAAAGTGGTTATTAAATTATTTTTAAAGGGCTTGGTTTTTGCTATGCTAGCTTATTTGGCTGCAAGTAAGGAAAATCTGTGTGAGGAAATATTTTAATGATTTGCTTTTCAGTTGTGAAAAGTAAGTCAAGTTGTCAAGATACCTGGCTTTACTCTGAAAGCCTTTAAAGAAAATGGCAGAAGGGCTTTATTTTTCGTTTTGTTTTGTTTTGTTTTTTAAGTTGTGTTTTTCTGTGTGACAGGGAGATTAGCCAAAAAAATGGAATTTTTATTAGGACATGAAAAGGTCTCTAATGACCCTTGAAAGCGGACAAAAGGGTAGCACAATAAGTGACAGAACTCTAACGAGGGTGGAGGGCATTCCAGGAAAAAAAGAAATTAAATCCTTTAATTTTTTTCGGCTTGCCATTTTCTGACAGCTTATCAAGTGGTTGGGACTTGTTTGTTTTGGCATGCAGTTCATTCATTGTAGGCAGCCGGTACTTTGTTCTTCTTTGTGGTTTCCAAAACCTGATTGTGTTTATCCTAGACTGTGGGAAAAGTGTATATTCCTGTTTCCTTTATAAAAGTAAACGTCAGGTTTTGTATGAAATTTTATTTCCCATATTTTCCATTCCATTAATCATTATTGTTGAAATATGTCAGGCTCTGGCACATCACCCTTTGTTTTCATATGATTGTACAGATTGCAATGTCAGTGCGCGACCTGTTAAGTCAAAAAATAAGCATGTTTGGGCTGTAGTAATTATTACTTCATAAAGTGTAGCTGAGGAACATGCACAATTAGTGAAAAGGGACCAGGATTTAATTTATTGCTATCAAAATTGTTTTGGGGGATATCTAGCTATTGTTGTGTAACACTTTCTCGTTTGGTCTGGACAAGACAGGACTTAGGGGAGCCATGAGAAGGGCTCTTCGTGTACCTGGAGGTAGCTGTAGAAAGGAAGGGAATAATCTCTGTTTCCTGTGTGTAATGAAAAAGATGAGAATTAATGAGTAATGCAGTTTGAAGTAAAGGTTATTTTAATCAAATATTAGGAAAAAACTTACTAATGGTAAAGATGCAGAGCACTGGGATAAATTGCTTAGGGAGGCTGTGAAATTTTTGCAACTGAAAGATTTTGAGAATGAGTTAGAAATACATCATTTGGGAGTCACACTGGTGTGTTTTGATTCTGCTGGGAGTCTTATGCTAGAAGATCTCTCAAGATTATTTGCAGCCCTGTTCTTACAGTTTTTCTTTAAAATGCTGAAGATTTCTTGTCAGTAATACTCATCTTCTCAATCTGTGGTTTACTATGTTTGTGTACACTTGGCATTGTGTAAAATGAGGCTGTGTTCCTTGCATCGGGACCTATGTGGGCCATAGCTTAAATAATAGGAACAAAATGTGAGAAAAAACTTTTGACACTGAAGGAGAATGTGATTCACAGGAAGAAAAAATTCTTTCTATGTTTTGCATATTTAAATTATGTTTAATACTGTGTGAAACCAGTAATATATTTTCTCTTGCATTGTCTTACGGCTTACTGACAATGTAATATTTGAAGACTCTTTAATAACTTCAATCAACTCCTGAACCACAGTAGGTGACCAGACATTTCATGAGGTCATTTTTTTTTCTGTTTTCAAAGTAGCATCATTGGAGGTTTGCATTTTAAAAAGAGATTAAAATGTCTGTCATTAGGAGAGAATGAAAATAATACTAAATGTGAGTAACAGGAATAGAGAATCACAGGGATGGCAGAAGCCTCATTATTCATGACAT
>VZSR01003803.1:45812025-45968167 GCA_013398615.1 Brachypodius melanocephalos
CTTCAAAAAGAAATTTTATTGAGTTGACTGAGCTAAAACCAAAACCTGAGAACAAGTATGATTTAGACTTTCAGTACTTCTGTTGAAGGAAATTATTTTATCTGTTTTATGTATAGATTTATGTATTCAGTTATTTTTGATTACTTTACAGTGATGTGACAAAGAAAATGGAACGTTACAAATTTTGAGTTGCTTTAATCAATTCTTACATTTGTGTTTTTCAGCGGATTTCTCGGAGTGCCTCTGGAGAGACAAGCATTCAGTTTCTAGGCACAGTGGTAAGCATGTAATAACTGTGTATTGAAAAGAGTTAAGTTGTTAGAAGAATATAATGTAAACAGAAAGTAGCTAAATTACACTTCTAGCACATTTACACTTGTGGTTATGGGGGTCAGTATTATGTGTAAATATTCTGAGTTTAGCAGGTGAATGTAGGCTGACTGAAGCTAATTTCCAAGGCACAGTATCTGTGTTCTACCTTTCTGTTGATTCAAGTCTGCATCTATTTCATTTAGGAGGGATCTAAAAGTAACTGATTGTAGATTTGTAAGCTTATTGCAATATACTGAGGCTTGGTGCACATCAGGATCAATCCCACTCTTCTTCAGCACATCAACTTTCTGATCTCTGTTGCTTCACCGTATCACATACCCCTATATCCCAGAGTGGATGTCCCAGTAACTGTCTTGGGAAAAACTGTTTAGTAATGCAAAGTGTTCTGTTCTTTTCTCACTCTAACCAGATTTGGTAGCTCTGTAGTTATCTCAGATATTGTTTGCTGGATAGAAGTATGCCTAAAATCCTAATCAGGTTTTATATCTTCAGACAGAATTTACTCTATAAAGTTGTTCTGTGAAGCAGTCATGTATAATATACAAGTTTTGTATTAGGTCATGGATGCTTATAAACATCCATGTGATTGAAGCAACTTCCAGTTCTGTGATTTGCATGGTTAAAATGCAGCCATTAAAATTTTCTAAGTTCCATATGCATCTAAAAGTAATTCTGAAAATGAAATAAAATTGAAGTAGCTTCAAAAGTAAGTTGTTCTGCTTGCTGCCAATAGATTTCACTGTAGTGACATTAACAGTAAAAGCCTAGGAATGAAAATGAAATGTTAGAATTTAGTCCAACATCTTTGTGCACTATTTGTTTTGGACACAAGTGGATTAGGATTGCATATGTTCATGCTTTCATATGTTCATGCTTTCATTCTGCTTGTGGTTAGTTCTTCTGCAAGCCCTATGAAGCCATTGTTGGCAAGGTCTAACATGGTAAACTTACCAAGAATACCTTGCATTTATGTTTTTACCTTACATGTTTGTTTTTAAAAATGAAAAGTGCCCCTACTATTTTTTATTTCTGTAAATACATCTCTGTGTATGCATATTTATTAATTTGTCTTAATCACAAGCAGAGTAGCAGTAGCATAAAGACATAAAAATGAAGTTTTGTTCTGCACTGTATTTATAATGATACTTTGGCTCTGGAGCTGCAACCTGTGTGTGAGAGATTGCTGCTAGGTGGCTGATGAGATAGTCTTTGTGTGAGAAGAAAATAATTACTCCAAGTAGATAAGACATAAACACAAATGCAACTTGATAATACTGACTAGATTTTAACTGATTTCTCTCTAAGTGGGTGCTGTAGTAGGGAAAATTCTGATTGTGTATTTAGAGGCATTATATATTAAAACTGTTGTTCATATTAGATATGAAAATATTTTGTATTCTTTTGTTAGAAGTGGCCTGAAGTCTCACTTACAGACCAGAATTCATGTCCTGGGCCTTGTGCAACAGGAAAGATTATAAAAGAGGGAATAGAGTTGATGTGCTTTTAACTTTAAAAAAAGATGATGAAACAGCTAATGGATTTTTATATATGTTAGATCTTACTGACTGACTCATGTGTGTTTATTGAATCCTAGTTATTTGGGGAAATCAAGTATATGATTACAACTAAAATTCTCAGGAGGACTAAACAGAAAAGCCTTGAGTACTCTTGAGATTTTTTTTATTTTAAATAAATTATGCCCATCTTGCTGATAAAACCCAGAGAGAGAACTTCAGCAATCAGGGTAGAGAAACAGTAATGAAGTCTGCTTCCCAGGGTTTGTTCCAATACCAGTTTTCCCATAGAATCCAATCTGTGCTTCTCTCAGTTCTTCTAGCCCAGTGTCCTTTCCATGAGTCCTGCTTTTTCATTTGTCCTTCACTCATTTAACATCCTTGAACTGTTCTGATTTAAACTTTACGTACTCAGTTTAGGTAATGGGGGGGAAGGTACAATGATATGCATTACAAATTGCTGCACGTATTGGTACACAGTCTGTATGTGTGTACATGTGCACATACACAAATGTAAATAAATGTTCAAAGAAAGAAAATGTTGTCTTAATGAAGGCCCTAGAAATACATTTTGAGTTCACCATTACTTATCTCTCATTAAACCTTTGCTAAATGCAGTTGAGTTAGAAAGTGTTTGAAAGGAAAATTTAACAGCAAAAGATTCTTGATTGCTCTTTATTATTCTTATATTGTATTGTTATCAACATAATAAACAGCTTACAAAGTTACTTCTCTATTCTTTTTTTGTAGTAGCAAACATAAAGGATGACTCTGAGCATTCTGTGTTCCTTTTGATCAGGGCAAATGTTGATGGCACTCCAGTGGTACCAGGCAGCGTGGTGCTATGGAGTGTACAGACCACTGACCTGTCCAGCAGAATGTATTTTTAGAACAAGCTTGTAAGGAGCACAGCTTGCCTGGCTTGTCAGGAAGGCATCAGCTTCCATAAGTGGCTTCACTTGATTTTTTGATGTTGGGCTGTAGAAAGAACTCCGCTGCTGGATTTTGACAAAACACAAGCCCCTGCTTCAGGAAGGCAATTGACACTCTTGAGAGGAAATGAAAGCTGTGCTTCTCTATTAGAAATATCCTGGCTGTTCCAGTTAGTTAGGTGTAGGACAGAGAAGACTGCATTGCAGATGAAAGACAACAGTATAATATGAATTTTGCTGCATAACATATGGTAAACATCTGGACAGTAAGATGAATGTTTCTGTTAGAGTAGCAGCATATTTCTGTTATTTTAGAGGAGAACAGGAAAAATCATGTTGCTTTCTCCAGTGATATCATAGCTTTGAGTGCGTACTGTTAGCATCACTTGGGGGTCTACATGGATTTGTAATAATGCTTTTGTTTATTTCTGATCATGTGTAGAAATTCATTGCTACTTGAGCATTTCTCTGCTCTCCAAATTGTAGTGGCATTAAATAGCTTATTTTCTCCAAATTGTTTTTTGATAGAGGGTTATGAGTTTCAGATATGATACAGACTCATGCTTTTGGAAAGTGTACAAGGATGTTTCTCCCTGAGAAGCAAGCAACTTGCAGCTGTAAGAAATAGTTGTTGAATGGAAAATTGCACTGGTTTGGTTTAGTTTTCTTGTGAGGATAGCATTTTGAGTCCTCACTAAATTATTGCAGAGGAGATCCTGGATTATTGCTGTAATTGAGATTTTACATGAGTTTCTGCTCATTTGTCTCCTCTGATGAATGTCACTAGATGTGGTGTGCTGATGGAGTCCTGCTATTTTGCCACTTCACACTAGATTTATTCAGATAGTGTATTTATTAATACCATTACCATAACAATAAGTAATCTGGTTGTGCTATATATTGTACAAAGAAAAAGGAAGCAAGGTAGTGCATAACTCAGATTAGTGTCCAAAACTGTGCCCAAAAGCAAGAGTACAGGAAATAAGGAAGCAGTCCTTTATGGGATGTTTTCTGTGTGTAGGCAACTCACAGAACTATGTTTGTCAAAAACGCAGAATCACAGAATTGTTTAGATTATAAAAAGATCTCCAGGATGATCAGTTCCAACCATTAACCCAGCATTGTCAAATCCACCACTGAACCATGTCCCCAAGTGCTATATCTACATGTCTTTTAAATACCTTCAGAGACAGTGGACTGCACCACTTTCCTGGGCAGTCTGTTCAATGTTTGACAACCTTTTCCATGAAGAATTTTTTCTAAATATCTGATGTAAACATCCTCTGGTGCAGCTTGAGGCAGCTTTCTCTCATCACTTGTTACCTGAGAGAAGAGACCAATCCCCACTTGCCTACAACCTCCTTTCAGGCATTTGTAGAGAGTGTGAAGGTCCCCCCTGAGCCTCCTTTTGTCCTGACTAAACAACCCCAGCTCCTTCAGCTGCTCCTCACTGGACTTGTTCTCTAGATGTAAAGATACATACAATTGATATATCTGTAAATCTCTAGAAAAACACTAAGATCTATACACAGAGCTTCTGCTTCAGCCTGTGCAATACAAAGAAATGGATGTTTGAGTACTCAGAAGACCAAAGTCCACCCTTCATTCCTGTCTTTCTAACTACCCTCCATTTTCTGTTGTGTCTTTTTCGTTGTTTTCATTCCACCTTCTGTTCTCTTGTGTGAGAGGAATGTTTTTGGCTGGCCCATGGCTGGCCCCAGCCATTTGTTGGTTATTCAGGCCTCTCAGCTGGACTCCAGCAATGAAATATGTCTGGGCAGGCAGCCTTTAACACCAAGAAAGCTGCGAGTATATAGAGAACTGCAGATAATTGTGCAAGCACTGAACGTATTCTAGACTGTGTGTAGGATGTGAAATAAAGAATTTGTGTGTGTTCAGATAATGATCAGCCTGGCTCCATCATCTCTGGAATGCCATTGTCAGCGTTGGGCTGCAGGCCATGCTTGACAGTGATGCTCTGCTGACCCAATGGAAACTCAAAAGAGATGGTCCCTATCCTCTGCTCATTGTTTATGCTTCTTTGATCTTCTCTAACATCACAGCAGAAATGTAAACATTAACTTTTTTTCCTCTGAGGAGTGATAAAAGAGTGTATACCTGACATACTGCTCAGTATATCACTTAACAATACAAGGGAACACAATATAGGAACCCACATGGAACAGATGGGAATTAGTCTGGCTTAAGAGTCGAGCCATCTTTAGGTGCTTTCTGAGTTTCCTAGTGCTGTTTTCTTGATTCACGCATCTCAGTGGAGGTTTTTCCACTGCTGATCACCAATGGAGTGATTTTTGGCACCTTTGACTTACAAAATATTTGAAGTTTTACTGTGGTAGCTTATGCTCACTTATGATTACTATTAGCCTGTTGGTACTACATGTCTTTTCTTCACCCTTTTTGCAGACCCATTTAAAATAGTTCTGAGTCCCACCACTGCAACCAGATCTGCAAATTCTAGGTTGAGAATACTGGATTTAGGAAAAGTAGTCTCTGTCAAGCCCTGGCCATACTTTTTAGAATAGCTGGCATATATTCTAGTGCAGTAGTAATCGCAGTTAGGATTAATGAGTTTTGGATTTTAGCTACTTCCAGATAGATTGGCAAAGGGAAATTCCATATGCAGTCAGGGTTATTAGTTCTGTATCCTGTTCATGGCAGTCAGAAACAGAGAGCTTTATGTAAAGGCAATCCTCAAAATCTTTGCCTTTGTTCCTGTCATATTGTATTTTCTTATTTCAGTTATGTATCCAAGGTAATCTTAGGAGCTACAGGCCAATATACTCACTTTTCTCACTGCTGATTCTCCCTTCCACTCCCTCTTGCCATGGCTTATCTGCTTTTGCTTCAACAGCAAACTTCCAACTTTTTGTCCCATTACTGAGGCTTACAAATTGTTCTGAAACCCTGCAGTCTGTGCATAATCTCATCAGCAGACAGCTTTCTCCTCCTTTTTTCCTTCTCCCTGGATTCTTATAAAGCTTTGGCTGTATGAGTCTGATTCAGCTCACAATGGCAAATGTTTAACAGCCTGCTTCTTTGACCCTTAGAAATCGTTGTAGTTCTTAACAAGTTCTTTCTTTATGCTTTTCTTTCTATATGCGACACTTCTGAAATTAGATACTGAAGATTTATGCAGTCTATCAAACATTGGTTGAAGACCTGCAGAGGTTACAAAGGTGGTATTTATTGGAATATATAGAGTACTATCCACAAGAAAATAAATATAGGCCAGTAGGTGTTTATTTTGCAAGCTAATGTCTTTTTTAAAATGGTTTTTACTCTTCCTATTCACAAGTCTTAAGATTAGGGTCCCTGCTGGTCTAAAGGGAATTGTATTGTTGTATAGGTTTTATTTTTCATCCATGTTCAAAGGCACTGTGAACCACAGTGCTTCTAGTAGTAGAACCATCATCAGTGGCATTTCAGTAGTGCAAAAGGTGTCAACAGAAAAAACATGCAGTTGTTTCTGAAAATGATAACTTCCTTTTGAATGTGAAGGATAATGAGAATCCTGAGACTGGCAGCAAGGTGCTGCAGTATTCTGTGGAAGGTGGGTAACTCACACAACAAGGATTTCACTTGTGAAAGTAGTGACCATCATTAGGACTCAGCAGTGAGAATTGTTCCAGTTAATGAGGTGTGAATGATCAGGTGCAGTCACACAGCTACATATGCTGTTCACACTTCAATTCTCTTATATATCATTTGCATGTTTTAAAGCAGAAAGTATAGTGAATATATTAAAACTGTCCACTGGGGGTGAACTCAAAAACACCTGAGCGATCTAGAAATACCAGTGTTACCAAAAGCCATGTCCCTACAATCAAAATAGTCAGACTGTTTTGGAAATCTTGCTCAGGATTCCTTTGGAAAGAGAAATAAGAAGGTGCTTGGAGTTCTTTCTACATTTCGCTCCTGTGACTTAAAAGAAACTAGAAGTGCCACAAGTTCCCACAGAACAACTTCTTGAAGTCTTTGCCTGAGATCTCCTTGAACAAGAGGTGGTGGTGCTAAGGTGAAACTGGAGATGTTTTAGGTGCTTGTTGGGTACCTCATTGGCTGCTGCCAGTTAGATTTAGATTTTACCAACTAGATTTTCCTCAACTGGACTATAGATTTTGGTCTTGTTTCTGTAACAGAGCCAGTGCTCTTCAGAAGACTTGTGAAAACAGAGCTATGGTACTTGTAGATAGATGGACTTAGCTTTTCGTTGGTAATTTGGCTGAAATTGATCAGCAGTTTAAATCGTGTATATGGCTGCAAATGGGATAAGGAGTTGGGAATGGGGATTGAGAGGCAGAAATCTGCATTGCAAGCATTGTGTTCTTACAAAACCAAGATGGAAGTAGACTATTGCATTTAAATTCTAATGTTTTGCTTTTTATTTATTAATTTTTTATCTTGGTTTTTTATCTGTTGTCAATTAGAATTTTAATTTGCAGGAAAAAATATGTGATGACATCACAAGTAGGTCAGGATTTCCATGAACGTCCTTAATGTTGGTGGATTCTGTGGTGTGTGTGCTATCTGTAGCGCAATGGTCTTTGTTTAAAATAAATGAGGCCCTTCATCCCTCAAAAAATTAGGATTTTTGATTTTCCATACTTCATTTGACAAGTTTCTTTCTTACTGAGCTCAGTAACGCTTTAGGGACAAGGACCGGACTTGTTAGCCTGTTACTTCTTGGAAGACAAGTGGACCGCTTACCCAAAGGTGTAACTCAAGTGATTTACTTTGGCAGACTATAATTTACCACTGAAATAATTATTAGTTGCTTAATTTGACCAAAGAAGTTTTGGTGGGTTTTTAAAAACTGTATCAAGACTGTTACCTCATGGTAAAGGTGAGTATTTTCTTATGAAGATGTTTACTAAACATACATGTAGCCCATGTTTTTGAACAGCCTTTTGATGTCTGCAACTTTGGCATATACCCAAGAACAGTTTAGGAGGTATTAATTTATATGACTTCGAAGCTTAACCAGGAATCTTAATGAAACAAAGGCATGATGAAGTTAGTAAAGCTAATTTAAGTCTCTGAATGTAAATTTTAAATGAAGTTTTTATTGATAATAAATATACTTTGTTTCTCATTAGTCTTCTAGGCTTCAGTGGTAATATCAGTAAAACAAACATGTTTTACAAAGATTTAACATTAAAAATGCTATTAATATGACCCTTGGTACACCAGCACAATTAGATTTCAAAGTGAGCATTTAGGATGTAACAGCGATTAATGACAACCATCGAAAACAATTTTGAACTCCATCAGTTTAACTCAGGAGGGTAAACTTAATATGATAATTTATCTAGTTGAATTGTATCAGCTTAGCAGGAAAGTATGCAAATATGTGACCCTTACCTAGAATCTAAATGGATGCTGCGCTGATAGATTTATCAGTTCCATTAAAGAACTTTAGGGAACTTTGGAATTTCAGCAATTGTTCCCTTGGAGGTTGAAAACCAAACCTGATCTCATACTGGGACCATTCTGGTCTGCATATTTCCATAATTTGCCTTTGCTACTAATATGACAGCAAGACGCAAATAACTGTTTCTAATAATATCAAATGGAGTTGTGGAGGACAGCATTTTAATGTAGTAAAAGACCTCCCCGTGGGGTTGTTATTGCCACTATAGAACAGCAGTTACACAGTTGCAACAATAGTCTCTTAATTGATTCGTTTAATTAGCAAGAGATGAAGCTTGTGCTGTATCTTGTCATCTGTTATCATGGGGGCGGCTACAGAGAGAATCTCTGCATTTGTCACTCTATACAGTCAGGTTTAACCAGAGTAAAAGGCATTGCACCTATAGAGGTGAGCACTGGTGAGAATGCTTTGTGAGTGTGCTTTCACTCAGGTTTTCAGTGTGTGGACATGGCTGCTTTAAGAATCTGCGTGGTCTCTGGGGGAGAATTTATGACAAAGCATTGTTTTACTGGGGGTGAATCTTAATCCAGCCATGCCAGGCATTTCTAACCTAAATATGCAAATCTAAGTATTATAGGAATGGTGGATTATTTGGGGCATCACTGTTGTAGACTAGATTTACTTGGAAGAAACAGGGTCAGATTAGTGAAACCAGCCATCTGCCTTGCGATTGCTTTTTCATGGCATTTTTGTCTCCAGACTAGATAAACAATGAGTTACATGAGCACATGGTCCATGGTAGGGAGCATGTGTAAAAGAGGGAGGTTTTTTTGTGGTTGGTTTTCCCCAGAGTAGTTATGAATACAGATACAGTGCTTTGCTTGTTTCTTGGAGATGAAGTAATTTTTTACTGAGATCTATTTTATTTACATTTTACGGGTATGTAAATAAATATATTTTAAAGACATGTAAATATATTTGGAGCTTCGGTTTCGTTTTTCTCTTCTCCTTGGCTTAGCTTTGTCTTCTGTTCAAGGTTATTCTTCCTTATGGAAGGAAATATTTCTAGAGAAGGACAAGCTTCTTGTTAAATGCTAATTAAGAAAATGAAGGTTAAGTTGGCATACTTCCATTGTCATAACACTGACCTAAAATAAAGGATCTCTTACTAATCTGAAATAAATTAGAGGGGGAAGCAAGTAATTCTGTGCACGTGAAACACTTGAGATGTCATCTCATGATCTGTTTTTTAAATGACTGTGCTTTGGGGTTTTTTTTGTTTGTTTGTTTTTGATTTTCCACTTGTGTGCTGTAGTGTTGGACATGCCATCTAATTTTGGAATACAATGGTCCTGTCACTCTGTAGCAATATGCTGTCAGAGAAGGCATGCTTTTTAGGACAATTTAAGTGAAGATTTAGCCCACTTATCATTAAAGATCCCATGGTAATTTCCACAGGGTTCCGAGATTGCTTCATATTCTGAGAGTCTTGGCCAAAGTCCACTTTGTGTAATTACCTTCTGTCTGCACAAATCCCTATTGCAATTTTAGATGTGTTTGGTATTTTTCACTTCCTGTTCTAAATAGTGAAAATATTGCTACATACTGCTCATAATTACTGTGGGTTATAGCCTAGGTTCAAATAAAGAGATTACTTAGTGGATTTTGTGTTTCCATTGTTAAAACTACAGAATATGTGACAAAAGATGAGTAAACAGTAGGATATAAATTAAATCCACAAACCGATGGAATAACTCTAGTATTTTGACTGTTTCACTGCATTTTGTCTGTCTCTGAGCCACAGTATCTCTACTGCTAGTACCATCATTGAGGGAAAGACCGACTCTCAGACCATGTCAGAGGTCAAACTTAACAGACTGCATGGTTCTTCTTTGAAGCAGGTCAGAAATCAGTGTGGGGCTCTAAGTGCTGTTGTCCTGCACTCAGTTGACTTTTCTGTGGATTTTATACATTTTTGTTCCCACAACTGAAACTCTTGATTGGGTTAAGATTTGTCTCTTAACTAAAACTGGTTTCAGTTCCTCTTTCTGCATGCTTTCATGAACTCCAGAATGTATGTTCAACCATGCTGTCTTTAAAGTGGTCCACTTCTGTGTTTCCTCATTTGATAGAATTTATTGCCTTCTACTTGAAGTTAGCATTTTCATCACTAAAGCCTTATATTACTTTGTTGTATGCCATGTCAAATCTTTTTACTGATATTTCATTTCCTCTTTCTAGTAATCCTTTCTTTGTTTCTTCTGCCGTATTTATCTTCTCTATCTTTTCTCAGATTGCTTCTCTTGTGTATTTCCTGTGTCAGACTCTTTTAGATGCACTTGTATTTTCGTATTTTCTTTTCTTTTTTTTTTCCTCTCTAGAAAGGTACATGGTTGAGAAGAGAGATAATAGTATTAATCTGACATTGACTTTCATGTCTTTCTCTAAGTAGCATTTAGGAGAAGAATAAACTTTAGAAAAATTACTGTGCATCAGCAAGTTGTATAGCTACTGGGTTAACATATTATAGATGGGGAGGAATACCAGGGACTCTTGTAACACAAAAGTTGTTCCTTTGTTTATTCATTTTCTTCATAGCATGCAAAATCTGTATTTTGAAGCACTTAATTTTTTTTCCCAGTGTGCATTTAAAGCTCTCTGGAAATAACAAGGGAATTTATCATGCAGGAACACAGTTTATTATGCAGCTAAAGTTTCACATAAATTCTGTGTAAAGTACATTGAAAATTATGTGAATGATGTTTCAAAAAAGATTCTGTGCCTCCCTGCTCATCTGGAGGACAGCAATCCACGGTGCTGCAAGCACTCACCTGGTACAAGCAGGCAGTCTCCATCTCTGTTTCATTCATGCTATGTGATATTTATAGTCCTTATCCACAGCAAGGCAAAGGAAGGTGAAGGACAGAGCAGTGGCAGTAGGAAGTGTCATGCTTTGTGTGACCATCTCCCAAACACCAGTCTCTTGTCTTGGAGAGGTGCCATGTTGGCAGGGTGCACAGGAAGTATTCACGTAGCAAATTGTGTTACGAGCAGCAGAGCCACAACAAGGTTCTTCCTGCATCTGATGGTGTTTGATCGCGGGGAGGGAGAGAGAAAAGGGAGGTCAGGGCAGTGAGGATGAAAAGGAAAGGCCCACACTGTTGTAAGGACAGTGAATGCAAACTGCCCCTGTGCCAAATACCTTCAGCTTATGTGACAGAGCAGTGCTGAGAGGGCCACAGGAATGTTCAGTCAAGGCCAAAAAGCCCTGTGGGTAGGAAAGCTGTGGCAATGTCCTGTGTTTCCACTATAGCTCCTTCTCCTCCCTGCCTTAGAGCAACTTCTCTTGACGTGCCCTCAGAAGCAATTTTCACTTGCTGCTTTCTTTGACATCAGCTTTTATATGAGGAAAAACAAAGATGTTTTAGTTTTAAAATACTTACATTAGTGTTCTGTTACAAGTTCTTTGGGTGTTCCTTGTTTTTTTGTGAGGGTTTTCTGTTGTTTTGGGGGTTTTTTTCTCTCTAGGTTTGTGTTCTGGTTATAAAGGAGCTGCAGGGAAGCTTTCTCTTAGCCTTGCAAGTTCCAAGCCCACTGTTAACATTTAACAAATACTCAGCAAGCAGAACAACCCAATGTGTTTGCTGTACCTAAGCCAGATCTGGACACTGCATCAAGAAGATCCCAGCTATGTTCTGACAGGCATTTTTTCCACAGCCTGATTTTGACACATTGACTTGAGAACAAGAATACATGATAATGGAAATAGCCTTGCTTACAGTATCAAATGGTGGCTTTTATGAGGCACAAGCTGTACTCAGGTGTCCTGTAAAGCAAAATACAACTTTTGGGAAGTTACGAAGTGTCTCAAGATGCTAGAGAGGCAGCGAATTTCTCCACTCTTAAAATCATGCTGCAGACAAGATGAAAACACAGATCATTAATGTTTCCTAATTTATCTTCAGTAGCCAAATAGAATTGCAATGTTACGTGTGGACTAACTGTACAAACATGCTTACCCTCAGAGAGGCCAGAGATGGCTCTTATAGAATGTTTGAGGTTGAAGCAAACCCCCCACTCCTTCAAAGCAGGGTCAATGAGAGCAGACTCTTCAGGGCTGTGTCCAATTGGCTTTTGAATATCTCTATGAACTCAGTATCCTGACAATGTGTTCAGTAATTTGCAAATTCTTGGCTGTCCCCAGGGCACCAGGCAGTGACACAGAAGTGATGCAGATGAAGAAAAGATCAGGATAAGCAATCCCAGGTCTGTGGTAATGCTGAGTGTAAAAGAGAATAATCATTCTTGTGTGACTGCACTGAGAAGTATCCAGTTGGGGAGAAGCTCGATTTCTAATCTGAAAAAGACTGAACACTTGTGGTGGAGACGTAGGTATACAGCAGAATGCAGTAGTGGTATTGTATTCAGGAGTTTTCAAAAGCCCACAACTGAGTAAGCTCATAACCACCTTCAGTGGTTCATCTCCTGGGAACTCTGCCTTAGCAGTGGTGAATTTTGAGTCCAGGACTGATCCATTTGTATTCTTTTCAGGTGGCTGTCAGCACTGCAAAACCTCCTCCACCTTTGCAGCAGTTCTTGAGGCGTTTTTCAAACCTGTGTGGTGTTTGTGGTGTTTCAGTTTTGGTCATGTGATGGTTGGCACTAATTGGTTCCAAAACCATTGTCAGCATCATGAGACTGCTGGGAGGCCCCTCCAGCTGTAGAGAAAACAAATTGCTATTCTGCTTCTGATTTTCTTCTTGCTGGCTTGGTTTGTGATTCACAAAGTCCATTCCTGTTCTGCTAGAATTATATTTGAACTGGCATCAGTAACATGAGAGATGTAACAATTTACCTGAAACACCTCCTCTGGAAAAGGATTATTCTCACTGACAGATGATCTTGTGTTGTTTGTGCAGCTTGTGTGCCTATGCTGGGTTGAGCAGTTGGCCTCAAATTACTGACAACTCTTTTGAAGGTGGGCACTGGCTGCCATAGAATTTGGATATGCTAGGGTTGGAGAACAGGCACCCCAGTAGTTGTTGAGTGGAGGTAGGGGAGTCTGAGCCAAGCTGACTTCCTTGGGCTTGAAGGAAGCAGGGTGGACTCCTGTTGCTTGTTACAGATTCACTGCAGTGTCTTTCTGGGTAGGGAGGGAGGGACAGTGAGAAGATGTATTAAGGCAACTACTTGAGGTGGAGGTATCAGGTTGTTGGAACTCATTCTCCGTATATAAATTTTGATGAGCAGAATAAAAAAGCATCTGAGATGGAAGTCAAACTGAAGGCTGTGATTTCCACCAGTTTTCATGTGTGACAGTGTGAGATGTCTCGCATGAGCAAATCAGATGCTTGGCTTTATGCACAGACTTCAAACTGAATGGCATATATTAGTTTTTGGCTTCACCACAGACTGTCATACTCTCCGGGCCATTGTGGCTTCTCAACAGCAGGAGACAGCAGCAGAGAAATTCCCCTGCAGAAAAGCTTTGTACAAATGCAGCTGCTTCCTAGGAAACTCCCTGGCACGAGCATGCTCAGCATAGCCCTAAAAGCCTTTGCAGTGATTGGAGTGCATGTTACCCTCTAGTGTCTGACCTAGAGCCACCTCTCAGTACCTAAAGGATTTGTCTGTGCCTGATTAACTCAGAGCTAGACCTCCAGGGCAGAGTAAGCCAGCGCTGTGCAGCCCTCCTGAGCTCAGCCTGGAAGTGCTCGTGTTTTGGTTTCGATCCATTTTTCATTTTGTGTCAGAATTTCCTTATGTAATATACAGCTAAAAGTGATTTTCAAGTATTTTGGCTTCATCATGGTTTTGTTTTCATAAAAGCACCCCCATGCTTTTATGTTTGAAGGTTCCATTAGTGTCCATAACAAAGAGAGAGTAACACAGATGGTAAACATTTTTACCACAGAACACCAGCAGTGAACACCATATCACTGATTTAGGAGTCTCTGTGCTGTGCTTGCTCAGCTGTACATAATCACTCTCATTTCCTTCCCTTGGGTTTCTGGCCAGCTTAGGGAGACTTTCCTGATGTGCTCAGTGAAGTCTCCCTGGCACTGCAGGGCTGTTGCTCAGTTCTTGTATGTGTCTCTTTGTGGAGCAAGAAGCTCCACACTGGAGCTGGTGTGAGCTTTTCACTGGCGTGTTCTCTGGTTTTCAGAAATGTATTTTCACCAAAGGTATAAGGCTAAAATTAAAATTCTTTTATGTGAGGACAATATCTGCCTTAGCTGCCAGGCAGCCTTAGTGCATTTGAATGCCTCCCTGATACAAAAGATAATAAACCTTTGGGAACTGTGATTAGCCCTGCTAGGGTTTTGTGGGATAGTTGCCATGGTAGAAGCTAGTGAACATTTGGTACAAAGCAATAACATTCTTAAAGTTTCAATTTTCATTCTGGGAATGCTGGTAGAAAGATGAATGCTATGAATAAGGGTAGTTGGTTCTCTGTAGTAGTTCAAATAAAACTATAAAAAAGTAATTTGGTTTGGTGCAGCATTTTACCAAGCCAACTAGCTGAGAGGTTCTTAGATTCTCTTCCTTTTTGCTTTTCTTTGTACAAACAAAATAGCAAATGTAGACTCTGTCTATCAAAAATGCATGTAGCTTTTCTTTTGTACTTAGATGAGAGAGATAAAATCAAACTAAAATTTCACATTAGCATTCTGCTTGTAAAATAAAACAGTGTCCTTTGGGCCAGAGGAGGTTTTTTTTCCAAAACAAGCATGCACTACAGTCTGTGTAGTGGTGGCCCGTTTTGGTGACTTGTTTACTGGTGTGCCTTTCATATCCAAATTCTTGGCTACAGACAAAGCATTCAAATACTTTTTGTCAGAAAAAGAAGATGAAAATTGTCTGAAATTGGAGCCAAGTTCACATTCTCTGGAGTACCGTTTCAGCCTTTGGGAGGACTGTCTAGTGCAGAGTAACTGAAAACTCGAGCTAGGTTTGTTTGAACAATCTAAACTTAAAGAAGAGACAGCAAAACAAATACTTTTTAATTCTTGTGCTTTTTTATATTTACACTGGCAGTGGTGTCTTCCTCAGATAAAACGTTTTGATATTAAGCAGTTCCTCTAATTTTACTGGGCTCTGTTTCTTTTTATGGTAACACACACTGTGCAGGAAGGTCATTATATGGGAGAAAAAAAAAGCTGTCAGCATAAAAGAGAAAGTTAACATTGTACATGTCTTTGTTTATGGGGTTCTTGGAATGTGCTGTGACTTGAGCCAAATGATGGCTTAAACTGTTCTTTTTAATATGCTGGACGGCCCCTCCCAATGTTCTGCCAGTAACAGGTACTCCATCTTGCAAGTACAAATTGTAAAGTTATCTGTGAACTCATCTCAAATGTTTCCTTTGTATGTTGCTAGTACTTGCTTTAGAGACTATTTAGATTTTTGGGAAAGGTTGGTGGAATGTGGTCATGGTTGCCTTCAGTTAACCCAGCTGTGTGTGATGAGAACATTGACATAAATAATTGAAACATGTATTGGTTGCATGTGCAAAATCAGTCTAGGTTTGTGCCAGTCTGTGTTGCCTGATGACCGTACATCACAGGGAGCCTTGCAAACGGCATTGGTGATTTTTGTCTCATTTAGTATTGCATTAACATCTGTGGCACAAATGGCCATTTATCACATGGTAGTTTTGTTTGAGTCCCAGAAGAAAGATGAAAGAAAATGCAGCTAGTCTACATTTTTTTTACTTCCATCCCCCAACAAGTTTCATGTCTAAGGTTAAATGAGGGCAAAGGGGTAAAAACACTGAATAACTTTGAGGTTACAGAAGCAGCAATAAATTCTTCCATTTTGTACCTTAATAAAAGAATAAAACCTTGTCTTTTCTAAGCCAAAAGTACTGCCTTCGGTTTCATCTTGAAATGAGGTTTTCTCATAAAATGATATGAGGCTGATCAGATGTTGACTATCTTGGGGATTCCTGTTGAACTAGTCCTGCACAGGAGTGAGGAAGGAGCCCTGATGACTTGGAACATGAGAGATCAAATCAACAATTAAAGGATAATAGTGAATTGGGAGGGAAAGGGAAGATGACTAGCCAGGAAGGATTAGCCTGAGTCAGGAACAAATTTCCTGAAATTACTCAAGCAGGTGCTTAAAGGGAGGTGGGTTATTCTCTTCAGGAGTGATTTTTCCAGGAGTGTGTGAGCCAGCTATAAGCAGGTCTGAGAGGCCATCGAGGAAAAAAACTCCATTGGGGAAGAGAAGGATACTGCCTCATAGGGTCAGAGAGAAAGCAGTGTGCCTCTGAAGGATAATAAGATTTCTGCTCTTCCCTATGAGAGGCAATGTGCATTGTTCTATGAGAGAGGTTAATGTGCTAGCCCACTGACCTTTTCCAGTTGGTAAAAAGGAGTGTTTAAAGAGCTAATTACATATTTTCAGTGTGATTTCTTTGTATAATATCAGTAGATATTAAAATCAAGACTTACTGGAAAGAAAACAACAGGTATAAACTGTGGCAAGTTTCACAGGGAAAACTAGCATCTCTTATTAGACCAGCCAATGAGGTTGTGAAGAAAAAAGGCAGCACCAAAGTTCACAGCCTGTTCCTTGCTGCAGCTTCAGTGGGGAAGGGGGTTAAAGATTTGTCTGTGATGTTTTCATAGGCTCCATCCCTGTACTTTGATGTTGGGAAGCTGGAACCAGAGAGAGGGACAAATCAAACATGGGCACAGGTGAGGTGAGGACTTTGAGTTTCTGCTCTGAACAGTTGGTGTACCAATTGTCAGTGCAGTGTCAGCATTGTTTCATGAAATGGCCCGGCATTAACAGATATTACAGCTACCCATGTTTAGATATTACAGCTACCTGTGTTTCTTTTCATTAAAATATTCTCAGATCGATTTTGTGTGCTCAACTGTATGCACACCAGCCTCGTGAATAGAAATGAGGATTTGGTTTTCTCATTTTCAATGTGTTTCATTACACTGGATTCCTTTACAAGCCAAGCTGGTATTTGGCTGAATTCATCTTGGAGTTGTATGGGAATGGACACCTCAAATACTAATATCTGATTTTATACATACTACAACATCTGCACTAGTTTTTGTGGGGATTAGGATTCTATGGGCAGTGGTTTTGTTCAGGAGCAATTACATTAGTGTTCAGTAAACTTGAGATTGTATATTTTACTATTTATAAAATATTTGTCAAAGGATTAACCATTAAACACTTCCACTTAAAGGAAGAAAGCAGAGTTTGTTTGTATGTCAGAGATTTCACCAGATTGCTATCTTCTGGCTTCAATCTAAAGAAAAGGAGAGAGACCTGCAAATACCAAGCATCTAAAATTCCAGAGTATTTTATTGGACAAGGAAACTTTATGTTAAAAAAACATGTACTTTGAATGATTTCCAAAATATATTGTTGGATTCAAAGTTGTGAAATGTAATTGCTTTTACATCCTGACAGAGCCACAGGATCTGGAATGGCTTAAGAATAGTGAAGACCGAAGGCCAGATTTTCAGAGGCAGCTTAGTCCCCCTAAAATTAATGCATGTTAGGCACCTAAATGCCTTTGAAATCTGACTCTGAGCCCATAGTTTTTGTTGCTGTTAATACTTTGGACATTTCTTTATGCCAGCCCTTTGGTTCAACTCAAGGAACAGGAGAGGGATTTCCTGTGTCGGTCAGCAACGTGCTGTTTAGCACTGGAGCTAACCCCAAGCACAGGGCTGGGCAGTGCTGCTCTGGGACTCACTCTACATTAATATTACTCTAGTAGAAGTCAAAGCTTAATTGCTGATGCGACTTTTGACTCCATTCTACAAATAAGTTCTGAAGTAAGGAGGATGTCAAAGAACAATTTCCCCTTCCCTCCCCCCGACTTTTTATTTTTCTACTGGGTTTCAGTGTTTCTCCCAAGACTTATTTTGAGAGGGTAATATATATCCTAGCAACATAGACATCAGTGTTCTGAGCTCGTTGTGTAGTCATAGTTGTATGGGTAATAATACTATGCTGTCTTTAAAGGAAGGAGCAGCCTTAGAGAGTCAGGCTGGAAAATAGCTAAAAAGTATAATTTTTTCCCCATCAAATTATAAACCTGTACTGTGCTTGCTGAAAGCACATAATGAGTAGAAAGTGAGCACTAATCTATTTGACTCTGTCTGAACCTTCATATTTCTATTTATCTCAGTGGGAGTTTTTAATATTCCACTGATGTTATTTTATGTTTTGCTGACTTTCAGGTTGAGATATTGTCACTTAGAATCATGTTGACTGCCTGAATGCAAAATCAGACTTTATGAGACTTAATAAAATCATGCTATTATAGACCTTGGAGATGGCACTAGCTGATATAAGTGGTGTCCAAAAATGATGTAATGAGCTGGTTTTGCCATTATTTCAAGGTTCTTTTTCATACACTTGAAAGGGTTTTGCAGAGGTATATGCACATTAAGGATTAGATTCTGCTTACATTGCTGGGAGAGTATCTCTAATTGATCTAAGCAACAGTGCTAAACGCATGAATGAAACTTCTTTCCAGTTGCTACTTCATTAATTGCAAATTACTTATGCCTGGTCCCCAATTTGCCCTCTGATTTTCCCTGGATGCCTGCCTCCTCCCTACTGCAGTTCCAGACTGTGGTTATTGAACATGCTGTGGCTTTGCAGCTGATTCAGTGAGGACTGCAAAAAAGTTTTAAAGATGAGCGAAACTTGATGGAGAGTTTTGACACATGAGGACACATCCCACTGATTGTGGTGTTGAAGTGTAGAATGTGCAGTGGTGAGGAATACAATATATGAGCTAAGTAAACTGCAGCTCTTATTGGCGGTTCCATGCATGGCTGGAAAATGTTTTTTAAAGTAACAGTAAAAAAAGTTTTGTTTATAACCAAACTGGAAACACAAAAAAGGGAAAAAATTAATTCAGCATTGTAAATTTTTAAAATAATAAAATCTGCTATGTAAATACAACATTTAGTTATTTTGTAGTGAAACTTAATTGAATGATCTTGGAGAAATAATGGAAACCTTTTATTAATACCTTCACCTTATCCATCAAGTTCCTTTTTCGCTTTGTGCCTGTGCTGCCAGATGGTGAGTTGAAATCCAGGCTCAGATTTAAATGCTTGGTAGAAATGAGGCATATTATGGAAGAATTCGTGAATGAGATTCAGTTCTACATGGAGATGTGAAGACAAAGAGTGGAAAGTCTTTCAGATAGGAAGAGTCCTGGGGAAACAAGAGCCTACAACCACCTCCTTCTCCCTTTGATGCAATCTTAGTGAATTTTGAAGTGAGGCAATTTCAGGGGAACTGCAGAGTTTTAATCTTATGGCTTTTTTTGAGACGACTCAAAATAAATCTGCAATTTCTCCAAACAACTTATGAGGCTTTTAAAAATATTTAGGAATGGAACCACTGGAGTTGTACATTCTGCAGAGTGACCCCAAACTATCAGCTTCACCTTAGAGCTCATAGAGAGGTTGCTGACACATTTAAGGCCCTTAGGAAAGTGCTTAGGAATGATTCATCATGGCTTTATCCTTGAAAGCACTTAAAATACAGGCATGCTTTTATGAACTGAGATCTGTATAGACATTTTTACCTTGGTCCATCATTTATCTGCATTCATTATTGCTTTTTTCCCTACTCAAAGCCTCTTTGAATGAGCTCATGTAAAGGAAAAGAGGACAAATCCTCTAGTTCATGTACTGCTTTTCTCGGAAAATGTGACTAAAGATTCATAAGTAATAGAATTATGAATGCCCAAGGAATCTTTCTTCATTTGTAACAGTTTATATTCAGAGCACTTCCATAGAAAATCTGTAAAATCTCCAGCAAATTATGAGCTTACACTCTGATTTTCTCACTAGAGAGAATCCTCCTCCAAATTCTCCAGTACTTCAGTGGCTGCTGCAGGTACAAATTTTACAAGTGTGTGTCCATATTCTTGCTACCATGTCCTTATGGTAGAGGCAGTGACATGTCTAAAAAAAAGTTCACATCTTCCAATAGTAAGAAAAATGATTAAAGAATGGATTCTTTATTTTTCAAAAGTCGTGGCTGTGGCATTGAATAAGCCCACCAAATTGCAGCTTAGGCTGGCAGGAATACAAAATATTTACGTGCAGCACAGATAAATTAGGGCTGGTTGGTGGTGGCAGACTTCAGGTGGGAGGCATCTAGACCACTTCTATAGACAAGAAAGCATTTCATTGGATGCTAAAAAACCCCACTGAAAGTTCTTATATGCGCTTTAAAAATTCTTTATAGGTGTTTCTGGAAGGTGAAGTTGGTTAAAGCATGCTAATAACACCAAGGTCATGGGTTCAGTCACCATGTGAGGGTTGGACTTAATGATCCTTGCGAGCTCCTTCCAACTCAGAATATTCTGTGAAATGCAAAAATATGATATGTAATAGGAATATATTGTCAGATGGACAAATGTCTAAGAGATGGAGAAGAAGATTATTCAAAATTCTTAGTGCTTGGTCATCACTTGTATGTGTGCCAGGTTGTACTTGAAATCACAAGGCAGAACAAATTGAGAAAATGTGCCTACTCAAAGAAAAGAGGCTTGTTTTGCATGAAAAAAGCTGGGTCTGCTCCTTAGGTAAGAAATTAGTCAGGAGTCTGTGTTGTGTTTTTGTGATTACGTTTTCAGATGTGATAGATTCCTCTTGCATGCATGCAGATCAGTGGAAATTGCAAATTCTTCCATGTTTCAGGAATCAGGGTATTGATAGTTCTCCACTGTCTCATAGTTGGAGTAAATGATTTCTCTCAGTAGAGAACTGTTAAAACCTTTTCTAATATGATTTTGTCTGCAGCTTGCCAGTGACATCTTTACTATGCAGGCATGCATGGTGGCCCAGTGGGAGTTTCAGTTCACTTCCGATTATTTCCCAGGCTTTGGCCAGGGAATTTCTCAGGCTCAGAGAGTTCTGAGCAGTCATTTCAGAGCACTCCTCTTCTTCACTGCACATCAGTGCCAGGTTTCCAAAGATGCAAATACAGCACAGTGTGTGACAGTTCAGTCTCTGTAGCCCAAATACATGTATTTGAAAAGGCAATTCTCTGTGTCTGATTTTGAAACTTCCAGTGATACTGCAGTGATGCTATAGAGACAAATTAGTTCTTTCAACAACAGAGAGGGAGAGAGATGAATGTTTTAATCAGAAGAACGAAGGAAAAACACGTGTATTCATTAGTAACAGGGTTAATGGGGAGAATTTACTTTTTTTAATTAAAAAATGAAAAATTAAATCTTACTGCTAGCTTGTTTCTTTTTAAAATGATCTGTTTGCATCATTACTTATTAATCAATACTATTTTTCTGTGCACAAGGAACTTATTTATTGTATTTATATTACATTGCCTGATGAACAGGGTGGCTGCTTACAGTGCAGTGATATTGAAGTAGTTTGAGTTATAAATATTTTTAATGATCCTGTTGTTGATGGATGGATTATTCCTCTCAGCAAAGGCAAAGTCTTACCCAAGTAGTTTAAGAGAACAATTTGAGTGTCAGTTTCACAAGTGAAAAAAATCCAAAAAGGAAAAGGAAGCAATTCATTCACAACGGGACATGGTGCAGAGGAGGATAACCTGCCTTCAAAGATTTTTGTTTCGAGTATTATAATGTTTAATAAATAGTTTACTTCAAAGGGCTTTGCTGGAGAAAAAAAAATAAAATAAGCAGCTTTCCTGCTATTCTTGTTCACTGGTCCAGTGTTGCTATAAGTAGCTCATATCCTGTCCTCTGTGGTCTCAGGTGGTTAGCTTTTGTTTGGGAAACTGAAGCTTCAGCCGAAAGAGCTGTGCCTACCAGTTAAATTATTAGGTACTTGACAATATGTCTTGAGAATCAATGGAACTCATTGTGGAGCTTGGCGGGGCGACTTTGGCAGGGGAGGAGGGGTCTTGGTATTATTTTGGGTGATGAGCAAAGGCAACAGATCAGATCATGTAAAAATAGAAGTTGCTAAGAAAGGCATCCAAAGTAGGTTCTTCACTTTCATCTGCCCCCACTACACTTTTTTTCCCTCAAGCATTGTTAAACTTTCATAGAGTGCAAGATATATTGGGAGGTCATTTGATCTGTTCTCAGTGTCATGATTAGCTATAACAAAACCCATTCTTATTTGAAGTCTTTTTTTACATGCTTTGTATCCATTTCAGTATTTCTGTATTGTTTTATTTCTGCTAAATGTTGTACTTTGGGTTTCTGTTCCATCAATTTAAGAAATGACTCAAGATTTAAAGGAAAAGGCTTAGGTGTTTCCCTAATAATAATAATAATAATCTTAGGATTTCTAGTTCTGAGCATATGAACTAAGCTGCTGTTTTCTTCCATTGTTTTTAAATGTGAATTGGTTTAAATCATTTGAGGGAGTGGTAGTATGTTGCTATCATTGTTCTAAAGCCTCATGGGCATGAGGCACTTGCCCAAGGATGTTTCAGAGACACATTCTCTGGCCCAAATTTCAGTGTCTTCCCTATGAAATATCCTGCATTTCTAGCCATGACAACTCCAAGCCAATGAAACAAGAAATATTCTCCGCATGTGATTTTTGTGAGGAAGAAGTTTTTGTCGGTAAGGATCGATGGGTAAGGAGGAGAAGTCTGAGTGCAAGGACAAACGAGTTCTCCAGAAATAAGATACCATAATCACCTGTAAGGAGGGCTTCAGACAGGCAAAACACAGCCTTTCTCCAAGACCAAATAGGTAAGGTGTAACACTGAGCCGTCTCAAAGTCTGCTTTCCTATTCAGTAATCTATGATCTACAGTAACATCCTTCATTACTCTGGCTGGAGGAAAGTTTGTTTTACCAAATAATCCACAAACAGAAAATAGAAGTCATTCTGAGGATATTTTAGAGTTTCACCCCTGATTGTTTTGGGTCTTTATTATTGATCATGTATTTTGTCTGTCATCATCTGATGACTACGAAATAATTAGTCCTCAGAACATGTTGAGTAAGTGTAATTGCTTCAAATCAACCCTTGTTCAACTTACAGCTAATGAATAACTACTACAGACTAATCAGTGCTCTAATGGTAATTAGTAAAGCAGATAAAATAGCTGGAAATTAAAATGATTAAACTTGCCTGTTTGGTATTCCCTGTTGAGCAGTGAGTAAATGATGAAACAGAAATCATAAAGGGTGCACTTGTGAATTTATGCCCCTTGGACAGATCCTCTGCACTTCAGACAGTAGTTTGAAGGGAGAGGACATGTGCTCTGGTGGTGACCAGGGCTGCCAAAAAGTTCAAGGATTGTATCTTGGATCACCAGGAGCCCTTTCAGCCCTGTTCTCATTCACCACCTGTGCACATACTCACATTCTGCCAAGTTCCTGTCCCACTCCTACAGTCTCTTCCTTACTCAAAAGCTGTGTTGAAGTTTTGGGTGTGATGAGCCCTTTATCTGCCACCTCCACAGTCCTGGGTTTTCCATGTCTCCAGGTCCAGTAGTAGCTTCATCTGGATAAACTGCCTGAAGGAAATTAAGAAGCTGTTTGTCTTTTGTCTTAAACAAACTCAACTGCCATAGAGGGAAGACATGAAACTACTTCCCAACCATCCACCAGCAAATCTATGACACAGTGACTTGCCTAATTTTTATTTTTTTTTTACAGAAGGGCCTTTTGTGAATGTTATTCCACAATCCCACAATGAAAGAACTATATTTTCTTTCTTTTCAAGTAGAGTGTAGTTCTGTTTTTCTGTTCTGTGATCTTTTGCTTCTCTTTCCTGACTAAGGGACAGCATTTTTCAGAACTGAAAAAAATAGCAGTCTGATTTAGACCTGTCCTAGTGGAAATGACCAAATACTAGACATTGCAATTGAAGATTGCTTGGTCAATAGAGAGAATCAAGTACTTGCAGGAATGATTCTCTTCCGTGTGCTTCTCTGTTTGGTCTGTAAAGGGGTGGAAGTTGCCTTGTTCAAACTTTGATATCTAACTTTCATACGTGTAATGTATCCCAGACACCTGTAGTAATCTGACAGCCCTAACACAGGATCTACAGGTATGCTGTGGTTTTC
The DNA here is from genome assembly GCA_013398615.1 of Brachypodius melanocephalos. NCBI lineage: Eukaryota > Metazoa > Chordata > Aves > Passeriformes > Pycnonotidae > Brachypodius > Brachypodius melanocephalos. The sequence continues at coordinate 45,836,231 of VZSR01003803.1, forward strand.
TAGAGCAACATGCAGAAGCCAGATAGGACACCTTAAAGCATCCCAAATGGCAATGGCACTTGAACTTCACCCCTAAAACTGAGATGTTATAGAAAGTTTCTCTTCAAGTCTGGAATTTACCGGGAGCATTATCAGCAGATTTTCTTTTTACTGTGTGATGTACTATCTCATACCTTAACTGAATAACAAAACTTCCTTTAGAATGCCTTTCAAATGTATGAGAACAAGAGAAAGCCTTGTTTTATTCCATGTTTCATGTTGCTGATCATAATAAACTCCTACCACTTAACCCCTCCCACTCAATACATTCTTTCCGGTGCAAGAGGAAGACTCACAGCTGTAAGAGAAAAGGTTTTATAAACCTCAAAACAGAAATAAGTTCTTGCATGTATATCTACTTATGCAAATGTATAAATATAATTTGTACATACACACTGTGGATTTCTATGGTTATGTTATAAATAATGTTGTTTATACAGATTGAATTTAGGTAAAAGGAAACAGTTTAATGTAGCTATGAATGAATCAGATGATGTTTGCACTTTGTGTGTTCAGGTAGTACAGCTCTTCATGTGATAAAGAAGCTTAGTTAGTTCCTTCCCCGCCCCTCATCTGTAACTTTGTTGATGTGAATGTTAAATGAATTAGTGAAATTATGAAGCCAATTAATAACTGGTATTTCAAATTTAAAAGTCAGACATTGGGAAGATGAGGCTGGGAGGAATAGGAACAAAAAGAAAAACCAGCAAAGATAAAAGATTCTTTGGTGGTAGTTGTTGACTCCTACACTAAATTGCCTTACTGTCCCACTGTCAAACCTTCCATTTTGTGGGCTCCAGCAGTTGCAGTAGCTCTCTGCATTTTACATATGCTGTATTGAGTATTGTTCATCATCATGGGCACCTGAAAGCGAATTATGGAAATTTCTCTTCTGCTCGTGGTTTAATATTACATGGGAAATAATATCAAGCTTTGATTGTTAATTCCAGTTCAGTTTTATATTTATTCTGTGAAGCAAGATATGGCATTTGTTCTATTTTTGTGAGATTATGGTATGGTTGTCACAGGGATGTTTTTATGAAACGCAGGTAAAAGGGAGGAAATATGGACAACATACTGGCTTGCTGTATTTTTTGCAAGCAAATAGCAAAACTGATAGATGTAATATATGAGCAGATTTTTTTTTAAGGAAAAGAGTTACTCTAGATTTTCAGGAATTCACAGTTTTTTTCAAGGAAGGCAACTTAAGTCTTAGAACATATGTATAAAAAAAAAGCTGTGAAATTGATTTCTGAAAGATGTGAGCTGTAAAGATTGTTTATACTTAAAATCACTATTTTCTCTCTCTCTCACTCTCTCTTTCTCCCTCTTTTTCCATAAATATATAAAAATGTTCCAGTGTTGTTCTAAAGCATTCTGGTTTTGTTTTCCGGGCTCTTATGCAAAGAATATCTGAATATTAAATCGATAGTAAAGCATGTGTTCAACTGTGCTATGGAAGTAAGCTTTTCTTCCGTGTACTTCCTGGAATTTTCTACAAGTAAAAGCAGGATTGCTCAAGATGTATAAAGGTTGAGGAGGTGGCTAGAAAGAAGTGATACCTTGGTAGCTGGGAAAATGACTGCTGCATCATGACTTCAGAGTGGTGCAAGCTAGGTTGAGTTACTCTAGGAAAAATGGGGACTGCCTTAAAAAGATTAAAAGCTGAAGGATTGTAAGGATTCAAAGACATGGTCTGTAAGGGAGAAAGAACAACCAGAAGACTAGCTCCCATTGAAAGGGAGTGGTCACAGACACCCTTATCTCTAATGTCTTCTAAAACCTTCTTTTCTCACATTTTATTTTAAGTAGCTGTAAATGAAATTACTTTGCTGAAGTCTCTTTTTTTCATTGACTTTGAAGTTAGCAGAGTTGTTTTGTCAATCTCCTTGGCATTAGCTTTGTTTTCAATGTATGTAATATAACTTTAAATGAATCTTAGCTTATATTAACTGATATTACATTCATCCTTTTCTAAATGAAAAATGCTATCTTTGGATGTCCTCCCTAGAACTAAACATTTCTTTCTTACTCTGTTTTGAACAAAACAAACTGAAATTTATGCAATGTGCCCTTCAAAATACAAAGTTGTCTTTCACATGACACTCATATGATGCTCAAGAGTTCAAACATATATTTTTCAAGAAATGCTGAGAATCATTAACATATCTTTCTTGAGGTTTCCTTTTTTCTGTTGGCTACCTCACATGGCACAACCTTGTCAGGAGTTCAGTGACGTTCAATGCACAGTGGTGTTGCCTGGTAATTTTTCAGATTCTTACTGTATAGGTGCTGCCTATTAAATTCAGATTCTCCTTATATGAAACCTAAAAGAAGAAGTAAAAAGACAAAACTCAGCTTTCACTTCAGTTACAATTCAGTCACACACCAGAAAACTCACATTTCTGGGTATTGATTGTGTTCATTTACCACAGCAAAGTGCATTCATTGATAACTACCTGCTGGTATTGAATCAATTGTATGTGAAACACGGGGCATTATTGTCAGGTAGGGTAAATAATATTGATTCTATTTTAAAATGAATACAGCATAGGAGAAATTAATTTGATTCTATGAAGTCATTAAATTGTGTTCTATCAACTATATAAACAGTGAAGGTCATGTAATATGATATCATGAGGCAAGTTCCAGCTGCAAGTTTTAGCAAGGTTTCCCCTCCATAACTGCAGCAGAGACATTTTAGTTTTGTTTTGTATTAAAGGGGGAAGAGAAATCCAATGCCTGGAATCGATCTTAAGGTAGGATCCCAACTGGTACCAGGTCCTCTGACACTCCTTAAGTGGAACTACAGTCTTAACTGACTGCAGCAAACCAGGCCCTTGGTCATGCTGTAGGACAGCAGTCTTTGAAGCTTCAAATATTACTGTGACTATGGACTCTGCAGTCAAAAGTCCTTATCTTCCAAAATGAGCAAACAATCAGAAATGGGAGAAGGGGGTTGTGTTGACTGATCATCTTTGAAGCCATTGGCTCCATGAAAGAATAGCAAGGAAGGAAAAGTGCAATAAGCTCAACTATCACAAACATGAGTCAGCCATGAAGGTGGCTTTGCATCTATTAGATGCTCTTTCATCTATTCCCTTAAAATGAAAATGAACTGTCTTACAGAAAACATGTTAAACAGCAGCAGCTAAAGCACTGAAACTGTGAAACATAAAACCCTTTCGTGGATTACAGCTGACCATACAGCTGAGATTTAGTAGCTAATCATGTAGACAGCTACTCAGACATTGTCTTCATAATCTGCACAGTGATCTTGAAGTCTTCATATATGAGCAAATAAGTTACCAGTTATCACATACCATATGAAGAGAGCAGGAGACACAGCTCTCTGTGACCCTTGTCTCATTTCAGATATTTACTAACAAATAACTTGCAACCAAGCTGTAGCTTATTGAACAGGTATCTAGAATCTGATATTTGGAAACAGTATTATGTCAAAAGAGCTATAGCAATAGCGTTGTCTGTATATGAAAAAAGGATGGAGGATATAAGCCGTGTGTCTGTAATTGGTGGATCCAATTTCATAATGAGTGAAATATGTCAGTAGAAAGTAATCCATAGAGAAATGAATGTAGATAATTGTCACTAATCAGTGTTACAGGAAAAAAAAAAATCTGTGTGCTACACTTCTTTGACAAGAGTATCTCAGTATCATGTATACAGATGTCTTTAAGCATCAAGCATAACCTTCAGAGCAGGTCAAGTGCCTATTTTGGCACCTACAGCAGGATTCAAGTACAATTTATGTGTCTGAGTCCAAGAAAGTGATCCAGGGGGTTTAGCATCCAGTAACTTTCTGAGTCTCCTCAGGACACCTAAAATAGATTTCACAGCTGTCCAACTAAAGGCACTTGTGTCTTCTCAGCAACCCTGCTCTGCAGAACTGGATATCAAATCACTTATCCTTCCTGTGCTGCTGAAACAAAGTACTTGAGTACAACTCAAGTCTCCTGAGAGAATAGTCTTTGGAAAACATCTAGCATGGATGGGCAGAATTGAGTTCAAGCCAAAGCCTAGCAGCTGTGGCCACACTGATGAAAATTCATAGCAGTAAAAGGTAGAGGTGGTCACTTTTTGCAGCTCCCCTTGCTGCTGAGAGCACTTGCCTACAAGACTGTGGGTGGGAGTTCTGTGCTAAGTTCCACATGACAGAATTAAAATTTGCTCCATTCCTGCAGTATGTTGTAATTGCCAAGTCTTAGAGATATAGAGCAAGAAATGCTGTGCTCGAGACATTCTATAGGGAAAGCAAATTTTGATCCTCATTTTCAGAACCATTTCCTCATGTCAGACCAGGTAGCTGGGCAGAATGCAATTTTCTCTTCTTCTCAGCTGAGTTCCTTAACCTTTAAGCCACATAACTAGTTTTGTTCTTCCCTTGTCCTGTTTTTCCACTCATGAATGTTTAACTGCCCTCCTTACACAGCAGCAGTCATCTTCTTTGAGTACCTTGTAGTCAAAATTTGTAAATATTTTAATTATTGAGTCCATTTTGAAGTATAGAGTGCTGAGCTGCATCTTGACTGCCCTTTAACCACTCTGCTTGGTGTGTTGCAGATTTCCTCTACTGATGAAAGCACCCCTTTATTAGCCAGACCAGTATTGCATTGTCAGCCAAATTTCAGCCATGTTGGATATAGTTAAAATTTAAAGAAAAGAAATTTTTTTTGCAATCTGTCTCACTTAAAAAATTTATTAGCGAATAATGTTAGAAGAGTGATCTGTTAAACTTTGATCTTATCCCACTGTGAAATGTCCTCAGTTCTATTTCTTTGCAGATTTGACAGAGAAACTGGGAAGCTTTAAAACATCCAGATAACCAGCATGTTTCTTCCTAACATTATACTGAGTAGTGAGAGTATTGTGATGGATAAAATCAGTGCTAATTATTTCTAGTCTGAAAACCCTTTCCTTCTCTTCATCCTCACGTTACTCTACACAGCAATACTCAGGAATTTGCCTTTCTCAGCAGCATTCTTTGTTGTTCTGAGTTCCTTTTCCTGTTCCCAGACTAGGTTCATATGATTATTGATACACAGACTCACTCCTGTTGCTATTTATGCCAAGTGTGATGAACTGGTATGTTGAAAATAGATATCTAACTGTGGATGTGTTACCCTACTATATTGTTGCTGCTAAAATCCTTTCTGGTTGACTGGTTTTTACCTTGTACCTAGTGGATCATTCCTAGTCTTCTCCCAGAGTAGAGGAATTCACTGATTAACAACAGGCTTAAGGAGGAGTTAAAATGTCTTGTGAACAGTGCTTGTGGTTGTTTTGAAACAAAGAACAGCAGTTAAAAAACACAACAAATTTTTCTAGTGATTGAAAAGTTGCATTACCAGCAATGATATTAGCCTGGTGACCCTGGAAAACAGCTTTTGGATCTAAACCAGTGGTAGCTCCAAGTGTTACACTGCAGATCTATTGTAGGTTGTCCGAGCAATCATTCTATTGGATTACGCTCAGAAAAATGCTGCTGTGAGGGATAAACATAGTTTAGATACATAATAAGATAGAACAGAATGCAAAATCTGGGCACCCTGGTCTGGTGGGAGGAATCTCTGCCCATGACAGGGGGCTGGAACTAGATGATCTTTAAGGTGTCTTTTAAACCAAACCATTCTGAGATTCTATGAAAATGCATCTCTAAAAAAATCCTATAGTGGCAATTGCAAATATATTTCCCACGGCATTAAAAAATGATTGTTCAGTGAAGTGGAGAACTGATAAAATATTTATTCAAAGTCCATTATCTTTGAGTTTGATTTGCATTTAAAGAAATATTCCTAGCTTTCTTTCTCTACTGTTTTTATTAGGATAGTCAGAGTTTCGCATGATCCTTTAATTGTTGTGTAAAGAATTGAGTCAGTTACAGAGATGAAATATGGAGATCAGTACACTCTGCAAGTGCTTCACAAAGACTCAGGTAAATTAAAAAATTAAACATTAAAGCACTCTAACCAAGAACTTCAAAATATTGCTGTGAGGACAGAGGTTAAATCAATTATGAAGTAATGGCCCTATCAAGCATGTTTCACATGATCATAGAATCCTTAGGGTTGGACGGGACCTCTGGAGATCATTTGATCCAACCCCCTGCCAGGTCAGGGTCACCTGAAGCTGGTGACACAGGAATGTGTCCAGGTGGGATTTGAATGTCTCCAGAGAGGGAGACCCCACGCCCTCCCTGGACAGCCTGTTCCAGTCCTCTGCCACCCTCAGTGGAAAGAAATTCTTCATGTTGAGGCAGTGCACACAGTAACATTCATCACTTCATGTCCAGTCCCAAGTCCACTGGATAATGTTGCTGCTCACTGAAAAATGAGTCCCAGGACTCACTTCTTACAGGAGTGTTAAGGGTTTGGGCTAAGACAGCTCAGTCATAAGTTGTTTAATCATGGAATCATATAATAGTTTGGGTTGGAAGGAACCTTGAACATCATCTCATTCCAACCCTTCCTCTAGACTAGGTTGCTCAATGTCCTGTCTAACCTGGCCTTGAACACTGCCAGTGATGGGGCATCTGCAGCCTTTCTGAGCAGCCTGTTCCAGTGTCTCACCAACCTCGCAGTAAAGTATTTCTTCCTAATATCTTACTTAAATTTACCCTGTTTCAGTTTAAAGCCATCACCCTTTCTCATGTCTCTAGGGACCCTTGTAAAAAGTCCCTCTCCAACTCTCTCATAGGCCCTTTTATGTAGTAGAAGGCTGCAAGAAGATAGAAGTGGCCCCTAGAGCAGAACTGGACCCTGTTCTCCTGACTTTTGTGTCACATTTGGACTTGAAGAAGGAAGTGTCTATATTATGTGGTACTGGGGAGGTATAGCAGCAAAGCTCCAAATGTGTATTTTGAACCAGGAAGGAAGATAGAATACAAGTACCTTCAGTGCTAAGTGACAAATGATTGGGGATTTGTATTGCCAATTTGGATATAGGTGCTTCAATTTTGCCTACTTTAGGTATGTAAGTCTTTTTGAACCTAGCCCTTAGATAGTAGTAAATGTTGTCATGGAAGGTTGGAATTACAAAAGTCAGTGACATAAAAGAGAATTTTAAGTCCTACATGAATAGTTCTGCTTAGTAATCATGGATGCAGTAGCATGTATTTCTAAATTACAAAGGGTAGAGAATATGCATCTATTGCTAATGTATTTATCCTTCCTAATGCCATGAAACGATCATTGGAAATTTAATGGTAGGAAACAAGTCTCACACCAGAGCTCTGCTATGGCTGAGACTTTCATGATGATTTAATATCCAGAATAATTAAAAAACCATAACTAAACCCTGTTTTATTACATATAATAAAATGTACTGATTTTGTGTGGATTTTTATAGTCTTACTGTCAGTCTTTTATTTTATTGCATCTTAAATAATTTTTTTTAAACTGTGGATTGAAAAAGTAGAGCACAATTAAGTGGTTTTTCAACAGCCCCCTTCTGAAGAAGATGGTAAGAATGGGAATTCATTTTTCAAACTATTTTTTTTTCCATGCAGATATGTCCTTATTTATGTGCAGTGTAGTAATTAACTTAGTTTTTACTGAATTGAAAGTTCTAACTAAAGTACCTTGGGTGCTACTGTGAACTGAGTGAAATTAGTGGGACTACTGACAAAAACAAATCCAGAACAAGATCACACCCAGGATTTAAAGCCTCTCTAACCTGGCCAGTAATGCTACTAACCCCCCTAAATCAGTAGTCAGGCTGTGTAATTGCCATGGTGCGAGAACAGAGTGTCTGTCAGGAAGACATATGGAAGAGATTATCACACCATTTATGTAAAATGGCACCATCTTGGATGACTTGAGCTCTCACACATGTATGCCTTTCTCACAGCTTCCCCTCATGACCAACTAGACTCCTGCTCGGAATTTTGAGTTTGCAACAGGCTTACAAATGTATCTGGACTTGCCCAGGTTCAAAGGGCTTTGTATTTAAACTTTACTAAATCCATATTTCAATCCAGAGAGGATTAAAATATACTGAATCAAATATCTGTAGAAAGGCCTTGGTCTCCTACACACATTTTCCTCCAGTTGTAGATGTCCTTGTGCTACCTGCTGTACAAAACAAAACACAAAGATGCCATGGCTTACCAAGTAGTATTTGGAAATGTTCCAAGGCACATTAACAGACCAAGCTCTAACCAGTGCTTGCCCAACCATTAGAAAACTTAGTAAGCCGTGAAAGAATGCAGTTTGCTCTGCAGTTTTCTCCCTATGAAATGTACAGACTAAAACCATTTTTGCAGTCAGTGGGAATTAAGGTCTATCTAAATGTTCTCTGTGGTTGTAGGTATCCTCACAGTGAATGAAAGACCTGTCTCTGCTCTGCTTTTTCCTCCATTTAAGTGAGTGCCAAAAGTAGTGCTGAGCTTGAAGGGAAGAGGAGTCAAACTTTTATTATATCCTGGCCACCCAGAGGGGGAAAAACATTGGTGTCTACAAATGAAGCAGCATTTGCTTGACCTTTCTGTAAATGAATTTTACTCAAAGGTTGGTTTTTTTCCCTAGTGAGACTGTGTTTTGCCCCAAATCAGATAGTACTTTTTAAAAAAGTGCTTCTATACTAAACTTACTGAATAGCTCACAAATTTGTAGTTAACCAAAAGAAATCAGGGTGAAAAGTAGTAAATATCCTACAGGTTTTGGGTTGCTATGTAATTGGTACTTGAGTTTTACATATCTTTGGGTTTTCCCTTTTTATAAGTAATTACCTTGGTCTCTAGTCAGACTAGACTCTACAGTTTGCTTTTGTGATCCTTGTGCCATTTATTATCAATGGATTTTCTTTTTATTGTTGTGAGAATCCCTTACTCTAACACGTTACTGTGTCAAGACATACGACCGTGTTCATAGTCACCTGTGGCCAGTGCAGCTCCTGGCAGCCTTTATTAGTTGGGGACATCTGTGTAACTCCTCAGACAGTGAACTCCAGGACAGCTGAACCAAACTTCTCTCTGAAAGATTTAAAGATGTGGTTGTAGGTGATGGTGTTACCTCTACCTCTACAGCAGCTTTCCAAGGGTAAGAAAAGGAGCAGGGCAAGGGGCTACTTATGAGGCAGCATGTTTTTGTTTTCAAGGTACTGAGCCTTTCTAGCCATGCTGTCTGTGGTACAGCTGAAATCTCAGGGGCAGCTGTAGTTACATTGAGGTTCAGAATATCAGCACACTTAATCTTGCCTTGCTGCCACTGGGTCTGCCCCTCACCTTTTCCTGCATGCATCCTGTAACAGTGGTCACTGAAGTGGTTTGCTTGTTTTTTGGTTTGTTTGTTTTGGGGGGCTTTTGTGCTTTGTTTGTTTGTTGGGATTTTTTAGGGGGGTGTATTTTCTTGAAAAATGAAACCAAAACCCCATCCCATTTTGCAGCCATCTGAGTGTTCTCTGCTACACAATGCAGAACCAATTGCATGGTTCTTGTCAGTGGTTACATTTTTATTGTTATATAAAATAAACAGGTCAAATGTTCTTGCCCATTTTAAACAATTGTAGAAATAAAATTTATTTTAAAATTAATTCATGTTAAAAACCTCAGTAGTATGTAATAGGGTTAGTCAAGTTTAACCACACTGTCTGTACATAGCTACAAGATATATTTTTTCCTACTCTAGATCATATTCCATATTTTGGGGGTATGATTTTGTAAACACTTAAGCATATGATCTGCCTTATGCTAAAAAGAAGTCCTGATGGCTGCTGTTGGCCTGGTTACGTGTGAAAAGTTGGGCAAAAGCCTGCAGGATTGGGACACATTTCAGAAAACAAGTAGTTGTTTTTTTCTTGTGCAGATATTTTCATGCTCTTTTTCAATGATTTTATCAGAGAAATAGAAATTATTACAGTGGGAACTTCTGGTGTTTTGAGACAAAAAGCAAGTCACTAATAACGTAACTAAGTAATTTTCACAAAGTTGCAAGTGCTGTGGCAGAAGCTGGTTTCTAACCAACCTGCAGGTGAGTTGAGGCAGTGGTGTGTGTTTTACCCATGTTCCACATGTGGCACTCAGGGCAGTTCTCCCCAGCTTTGTCATTAAATAGCAGATTTAAAGTAAATGTTTGAAGTATAGGTTGACCGTATTTGAAGCATAAGGGTGATGAAAGTGATGCATTATGTCACTGTAACATATTGACATTATCAATTATGTGTTATTAAACAGCTTAGCTAACTGAATGATTTACCTTGTGTTTAACTGCCTCTTTCAATTAAAAGTAGCAAATGCTGTAGAACTGGAGCACAGTCATAGAAACCATATATTTTCTCCTGTTAACACCGGCACTGCTGACATGCAAGTGATGGGAGTGTTGGCATTTTGCTGCAGGCTCTAATGGGCTAGTTTAAATGACCTTAAAAAAGTGATTAATGATTAGGAACAGGACTGTTACACAGCTTCGCAGCTCTTTTCCTCAATGCATTTCCATTTACATCAACCAGCGCACACTTGGGAGGTGTTACTTCAAAGTAGTCAGCACAGGGGTATTTTTCCACTACCATTTGTTTCTATTCCTTAGGTCCCTTTGGTTGTCCAGATATAGCTAGTGCTTCCTTAAAGTTGTAAGCTTCAATGATAAAGGAGGATATCCTCAGACTAGTATGTCTGGTGACCAAAATCTAAAACTGTGGAACTCTGTTGTCATTTCAAAATATCTTTGCCATCACTCTGCTTACTCCTGTTTGGTTTGTTGTGTTGGAAATAATCTGAAGGTTCCTCTCGGAGTTACTGAACCACTTCATCAACCAGCACATGATTCTCCTCTGCTATTCACTTGATTTCTGCAGCAAGCAGTAATTTGTACATTAGTCCTGCTTGTTTGTAATGGGTAACTGTCCACCCCTAAGCCCTCCCTTTATTTACATGGATACGCATCTACATATACATTTGTTATGTGTATTCCTTGGGAATTCAATAGACACTGCTGCAACACTCCCACCCCAAGTAATAATTAACACTTTAACCCCTCTCACCTCAAGTAATAATTAGGTGCCACGAGTAGGAAAAACAAGTAGTTCCAAAAGAAAATTAAAACCAAAGTTGGAAAATCTAGCATCTCAGTCTTTTTAATGAACCTTAGGAGAGTGAGGTGTCTAGCAGACATAATGCATTCTCTTTGCTCTTTTAAGCTAAGGCAATATCAAACACTGGAGTAGAGGGGATTGAACACTCAAGGGAAAGATACTTTGTACTTTTTGGAAGTTTGTTTCACTGTGCTGAGATCTTAGAGCTTGTGGCTGAAAGTCAGCACTTGCTCTCAGGTATCATGTTGCAAGAGAATGAAATACATTTTCTTGGAACAGGACATTTGTGTAGTATTTCAGTTGCTAGCATATTTTTAGTGATCAAAGTATGTAGCTAAGTCTTAACTGTGTACAAGTTCAACCAAGTTTTCTGAACAAGAAACTTAAAAAAAAAAGTTCATACAATAATTTGGAGGGCAGAGGGGAAAAGGGGGGATTTAAGTCTGGAGCGCAGTGGCGTTGACTCCAGCAGGTGTACTAGAGCCACTCTTCTGCAGAATAAAAGATGCCAAACAGATTTGCGGTGTCTGTGGGGGAATAAGCGTGGCTCAAAGATGAGCATGTCACCAAGTTGGCTGGTCCTTGAATGTGGTGTTCAAGGTGATATTGCAACTCATCTTCCTTTTTTAATGCTATTTTTAGGAAACTAAGGCTGAGGCAGGCATGCCGAAGGCTCTATGTGTGTGTTTGTTCTCTGGCTTTGCAGTACCTTTGACTCAGCTGATGGACTTCAGCCAAGCATATCAGAGAAGGAAGAATCCCAAAAGCATTACGGTCCAACCTGTTCCTCAAATAAAATGTGTCCAGCTAGAGAAGGAAGCTGCAACTCTTTGTGGTAGGGAGTGTGGTCAGCGGGTTTGGTTAAATTCGGGTTTTTTAGGATGATAGAATGCAGATTGGGGAGTGCAGCTGGGAATACCCCCAGGGCTGTAATGGTGCTTTACATGACAAACAACTACAAACCCCATCCGAGGAAAAGCAGGCCTTGATAGTCCTGGTGCAGACACACTTGTTACATCTGAGAGGTTCTCCTCCCCTTTGTGCAGTACACGGAGGGGGATTTATACGAGTTTTCTTGTCTGCATATGCACGGGCCAGAATATGAATAATTTTTACTAGAGGTGTGTAAAGCTGCTTCCCTTCTTCCTCCTTATTAGGATATTTAGTTAATCAGTAGCCACTTGAATGTCTTGGTTGTTTTTTTTCTATTTTTAAAAAAATTATTTTATTTTCTTTTATTTTTGCACAGACATTTTCTATTTGCAGAGCCTGCATTTCCACTTCTCGGTTGGGTCAGGGAAACATCTGCTTTGCATAGTTTGCAAGTGTTACTTATTAACTCAGGCCCCCCAAATCCGGGCAGTGCGGTGCCTGTTCCCAGGCCAGGCTCAGCCTGCTACTTGTCTTTTGGAAGCATGTGTTGAAGTTCATTACACACATTTTTTCTTCGGTTTTCTGCTTGACTTGGAATCGCTTCTAAGATTCTGTTCTGAAACGATGATGTAAAGGATATAATAAAATATATATATATATATATATATTTCCTTACGCATTCGTGCAGCACTTTCCCCCTGTAGTTCATAGTAGTACTGCTTGTGGGCAGGTTTCAAAGGAATCTCATCTCCATATGGTTTTACCCGATAATCCTTTATCCACCATCTTCAGCTCTCATTCCGTTGCTTTCTTGCCTGTGGCTACGTTTCTATCTCTGCATCAATTAGCACAGTGATTTATACAACAAGCAAGCAGTTTAGAGGTAATGGTACACAATTAACATCTCATTCCACCATAAAGGGTATGCTAAATACCCCAGTCACTGCTTTCTCTGCCTGGAATTGAAATAAGTGTTTGTCCTAATTCATATGCTATCTGATGTGAAGTGGGCCTGCTTTGTACGGCACTACACCATTAATCTAATTATAGATAGCTGCAAATGAAGTGCTGTCTGAGCACAGAGACCGAAGAAAATAGCGCTTTTGTCATTTAGCATGACTCTGTGAAGCAAGATCGCACTTTACACGGCAGCATGGCAAAATGGGAATCTGAATAATATTGCTGCCTGTTGCATCTTTTCTAATTACAACAGCATTGTAAACACAACCGGGCGCTGATATAAATAGAGCTGTAGATACGCTGTCATGTGGCTTGTAGGAGAAAATCCTTAGTGTGCTGTTGTATTAAATGATGCATCCTGATTGACAGCTACCTTGAGACTGCGCTGATGGAGTTGTCAAAACCTTGTGCGATCGCGCTGCTCCGGCGGCGGCAGCTGCGGCCGCTCCCGCTCCCCGCGCCGCCGGCGCGCCCCGACCGGGAGGACATCGCCGGCTTTCCGTCTGTCCGCTCCCGGCTCTGCCCGCTCCCGGCTCTGCCCGCTCCCGGCCTCCGCCTGAAGCCGAGGGAAGCTATTTTTTTGCATGGCTTTAACCCTTGGTAGGTTTCTCTAGAGTGTTAATTATGTATCACACGAAAAAGGGAAGGTGGGAGATGTGGCTGAATTACAAGTCTAATTAAGTTTCTGCTGCTGGAGTGTGTGCTGCTCGGTGGTGAGGCTCCTCTCGGTTTTCTTTCCCTTTTGCTGCTACTAGAGGCTCGTGATTTTTGTGATTGTTTTGAGATTTTTTTTTCTTACTGTTATTTTTTTCATCAGCTGTCTCTGTAGCGGTTTGTGCGTTTGCTCCTCCGTCAGACTGAAAGTGCTGTTATTTTGTGCAGGTGTCAATGCCAATCCTCACCACCACCCTGTGGAAGCAAATTAGCTCTAGAACTCAGAGCTCGGAGAAAAAAAGCCTCTGTGATTTGCAAAATGTCATTTATCTCCTTGTTCAGTAGGGAATCCTTGACTCTGAAAGAAGGTGGTGTCTGATACCGTTGAGTAGTATGGAATAAATACATCATTTTCCTGCTTAGATGCTGTGGTGGAAATCTAAGCAAGGGTATGGTCATGATGTTGACGTGTATAATGGTTAATAAAAAAGGCAGCATGCTCATTGTGTTTGCAACTGGAACATTGCTTGCTATTGCTTCCACTGAATGCAGAATAATACACTCCATGTGAATCGATGACGTCAAACCACAGGTGACAACAGTGAAGTGACTCGAGGCGGGATGTGCATTAGGAATGCTGAAGGGAAATTATGTGACCACAGTTAATACATTTCACTGGTTCCAAACCCGAGACTGTGAGGCTAGTGAAAATAATGAAGACACACAGCAGACAATTCCTCTACTGAAATCTGAGCTAGGTAAGATTTTCACCCTTCTGACCACAGGAATGACAGACATTTGAAAAACATGGTTGAGCATTTAGGTAAAGCATACTGAAAATCCACATCTGGTCAGCAGTCCAAACACTAACGTAAGTAACATATGGGTAGTGATTACTCTATAAAATCTCCAATGGAGTTTGAACATTTACAGCTTCTGGGGACATGAGTTTCAAGTGTACAGGGAAGATCATATTTAATAAACTGATGTGAGGTGTAACAGAGTGCAGTTTTGAGCATTTTAGTGAAGACTTGCAATATTCTGAGGTATATGGTAAGGGAATCATACCTGTGCAAACTACAGAACTTGTTTTTCAGCACAGATGGGGCTGAAATATGCACTGGCCATCTTTTTTGTAGCAATCAGTCTCCTTGTCTACTGACTTGGGGGATCAGTAGGCAATATACTGACAGAAAAAAAAATCCACAAAACCCAAGGTATAATTTTCGCTGTATTTGCTTTCTTCTCCCCCACCCCCAGCCTGAATTGCTATTACTGCACCTTTTTGTGTTCTTATTTTTGTCATGAAGATTTGGTAGTAAGAGGTAGTTTTGCATTACATAAACATCCAATTCATTTAGTGGGAGAGGTAGGACAGGATGCTGTTGCCCAAGCTATCAAGTAACATCACTTTTCCCCACTATATTTTTTTTCAACTGACTGTGGACTCCAGTGGTCTGGTGGAAAAGAAACACCTGTTCTGTGCCATCAAAAGTTGTATGGCTCTTTTTGGTACTGCCTTATTGACTTTACTTTGGCTGGCAGAATTGGGCTTTGAAACCCTGTGGAGTGGAGCAGTGGCTGGTGACAACTACTCATCAGCACAGGTCTGATGGCTAGCAGATTTCTCTGCTCTCACAGTCCACCTGCAATCTATTTATGACTCCAACAAATCTTTCTTCTGGTTTAGGCCAGTGGAAACCTCCTGGTCTCTATTTATAACCCAAACTTAACAGCCTTCCCCAATTTACGCCCCCTTCTTTCTCCCATCTCCTCCTTCTGAGCGTAAAGGAAGAAAATCAGAACCTCATCCGCACTCGGTTAGAAGCATATCAAAACTTCTGCTTCCTATGTTCAGCATTGTTCTCGCTAAATCAAAGGCATAGCAGCAGCGTTTGTCATGTAATGAAAATATGTGGTATTTTCTTAATTGCCTTTGTTGTGGCAGCACCGGTGGGCGTTGTTCGACTTGGTCTTCCAGAGAGTCCTGTGGCTCTCACCGAGCTGGGTTGGGTGGACAGCACTCTGCACCCCGCTCCACAACTCATCTCCAGGGATAAGCAGCAGCATCACAAAGGGATATTTATGCAGGTATTTAGTGGGGTCCAGCCAGCAGCAGAAATACATCAAAGGTAATCTTGGAGAAGGAACCTTTCTTTGCGGCTTTGTCTTTTTATATTCTGAAAGGTCATTTGTGAACCAACTGTGCCAAAAAAGGCCTTTCCCCAGAAGTTTACTGTTGTTATTTTTTACTTTTTGATTACAGTAACTTGCTTATCCCCCAAACAGACTAAAGAACAATAAACAAATACAAAAGGAAAAGGAACAGCTCATCAATAACAAAGACCTGCATTTTAAAGCTTTGAGAGTACTGACTCTTACATCTCACTCCAAGCAAAGCAGGAGTCCTGCAGAGAAAGGAATCTAAAAGATATGAAAATTATAAAGATAGTAAAAACAATGTTTGGTAAGGATATTTTAGCTTGGTGTGGAGAACTGAGCTTTAAAGTGCAACATACTGAGGAATGTGTTTTTCCCCCACTGTTGAATGTTGTGAAGTGCATAGGGAATTCTGTATTTCAACCCTTGTGAAATACTGTAACCTAGATGAATGCAGAAGGTCTGGCTTTCCCTTCAAGTTTAAATTTTGAAATTGGGCAGCTCAGTTAATATGGCTTAAAGAACTAAACCTAATCCTTTGAAATCATACCAAAATAGTCTCTGGCAAAAGGCAACAATACAATCCACAAATATAACTTATTTCTGCATTCTTCCTTTTTTTTTTCTTTCTTTTTTAAAAAAATTATTTTCAAACTCTGAGTACAAAGAAGGCACCAACCATGGATACTGAAACTGTGCAATTTGTTGTAATTATATTCCCCCCCATAGATTTAATGAAGGACTTTAAAGTACAATTTATCTTTGATAAATAGTCCCTCTACACAGAATGTTTATTAGATTGACAGCAGAATACACTCTGCAAGCTTTTTTTCCTTGCCACTTATGACTCAGATGAATTTTAATAGGAGTAAAAAGCTTTTATTTGCACAGTAATTTCACTTAAGGATCATATCCTTCAGAAACTGGCAGACACTTGTATGTCTTGATTGCAAAACAGACACTCCAGAGTAAAGAAACACGCACAAGATGTTATTATTTGACTTGTCACACTGCTGCAGTTCTGTTTGCAGCTTGTGTCACCGGTTCTCCTGTAGGCATCGCGTGCCCTGTCCCTGCACCCGGAGCGTGTGTCCGTGCCTGCCCGCACACGTGCACCTGGCTCTTGGAAAAGGAACTCCTGGAAAAGGAACTCCTGGGAAAGGAACTCCTGGGAAAGGAGCCGCGACGAGCACAGCGCGCTGATCGCGGTGCCTCGAGCCGGGAGAGAGCTGCCTGGGCTTCGGGGTGGGAATCCTGAGTGCCACGCTCTGAATTGCCATGATGATGATGCCTGCGGGAGGCTCGGAGTTAAAGCTGCTTTCTGCATACAAAATGGTGCTGCTTTCCCAGTGCCACGGCAATTATGACCGAGGCACATGGCTGGGAGCGGGTCCTCAAATCTTTGGGTGCCACTTAGAGCCTCCGGGAACATCGCTGTGGCGTTGTATTACACTTACTGGGGCGTGGTGGCAGGATCGCTTCGTGTGATGATTTGCCTCTGTTTCTGGTTAGATGCGAGTATTTCTGAGTGAGTGGCTGCACCGTTCATCTCACAAAATAATGTGTGTCCACACACCGTTTGTGGAGGATGATAATCCTCTGTTATGTTGTTTTAATTCGGCTTTGAAAGCTGCGTTTTAAAGATGTCACTGCAGAGTTAATCACCCTTTGCATGTATTTCTAAGTAACTTGTTCTGCTTCCTACAGAAGCAGAAGGTAGAGTCCCCCTTTACCTTCACCATAAGGATATCGGATTTTTTCTGTCCACGTAAAAATGAAAAGTAAAGACATTTTATTGTTAATAAAACAATAGCTAATTGTTTTGGAGGAAAACATACTGTTCCAAGCAAGGTGTTGAACTTTACATCAGCCAAATACGCATTTGAATTGTAAATGCCGTCCGCCGGATGCTTATTATTAAAACCTTTGTTTAAATTATTGATGAAGTGCGGTGCTGGCCTTGGCTCGGTGTGCCCCGGCGAGGCGGGAGTGTCACACAGAGACCTGCTGCCATCTACTGGCTCCGAGCGCTCCCTCCCGGGTGCCGTCCGTCTGTCCGTCCGTCCGTCCGTCCGTCTGTCCGAGGGCAGGGAGCTCGCCAAGTGATGGCAAGTTCTTAAAAATGAAAAACCCTGGGCCCGAAATCACTTTAGGCAACATTTATACGCCTTCAGAAAGGTTTCGCTTAGAGGGATGCTCTCACCTGAGGGTCGTCATATTCCGCTCTGTTTTTGATTTCTATGAAACATACTAGAGGAAACAATACTTTCTGCAGATGGTAATGGCTACTGAATGGATTTTATTGCAGATAAAGCATATTCAATGCAACAGCGTTTGATTGTTCTGCTCATGCATGGAATTGAAATTGAATTAATAGGTTTTAATTGCAAAATCTGGGCAAATTACTATCTTTAAACGTTAAAGACGTGGTAAAAAGAAATGTTTAAAAGGTAAACATAATGTTTAAGATCAGTCATGTCATTGAAAATCTGGCAGACTTTTCTAAAAGGTCAATTTCCAATTCATCACTGCACTGGAAAAGAATCCCTCACTATTCCTTATCCACCAAAGATAATGTGCAGCAAGCAGAAGAGCATTTTTGTTTCTAAATTTGCATCTCCCCTCTCTACCCCAATTTTAAAATGAGCCTGACATCTCTTTACTGTACTGGTTTCTTTGGTTTTATATGCACTTTGCTGCAGATTGGGGTTGCATATTTTTATTTTTACACCCTGAAAATGAAACTCTGAATAATTATTTCAAACAGTGTTTTTTAGACAGTCCTGTGAAGAACATCTAATAGATGTATTACATAAAAACATGCCATAAAATCATGCAGGTTATTGACTGGAATTCACCAAGGTACAGTTTTCTAAACCAGTCCTCTTCCTACTCTTTAGTACAAATTGCAAATACTGACGAAGGTTGCTGCGGAGCTGAGCAAGTACATGCCAGAGAAAGCAGCAGAGGACACCTCCAGCATTTTGAGATCTCCCATGCCTGGAACAGTGGTGGCAGTTTCTGTCAAGCCTGGGGACATGGTAAGAAATGTGATCTATATATCTGCATTTTCATTATGCATCCCACAGAAATTTCACCTTGGTGTGAGTGAAACTACTGGTTTGGTGTGGGGCTTTTTGTTGTTGTTGTTGTCTTGGTTTTGTTTCTTTTTGTTTTTTAAAATCACCTGTAGAACAAAGTGTGCTGAAGGATGTGTGCTGGTTTTAGTTTGAATTATAAAAACTAGTAAGGAAAACCAATTCAAATTAAACTGGCTTTAAAAGGAAAATTTTCAGCCTGGTACAAGTCCACAGCAGAAACTCAAAGAGATAGCTTGGTTTTGTATGTCAAATACCTTGAGGGGCAGGACAGGTCCAAGGGAGAAAATAGTGAGTAAATTCACATAAGTGTGTGTGTTTATCTATCTGTCTGTCTGTCTATCTATCTATTTATCTATCTATCTACTGTTAGTTCTAGCAAGAGGGAATTGTTGATTTTCTGCCCTGAAGTAATGAAAATATTACTAATGTAATGAATTACATTACATTAAAATACATTAAATTATATTGAAATAATTACATTATTACTAAGTAATGAAATATTTACTAGAAAAAAGGGACACAGGATAGATATTTAACTTTACCTTTTTTTAAAAAAAATTTTTTTTTTAAAAGCCCTGTGTTATCATTTTGCAAGGCACATGAGTTGAGAATTCTGTGCTGCGAATTTCCAGGCTCATGTGGTAGTCTTCTTGTCTTGCAGAAGGAATAAACTTGCCATACAGAAAGACAAGGGATTATGCTGTTGCTGGTCTGGGGATTTCCAGTGCTCCTTACCTCACACTGAGTTGGAAACAAATTTTTGTTTCAAAGTTGTATATAAACACTGACTTGAACCCAGCTTTATATAAAATTCTACCACATTGTATCATATGTTGTTCTACCACATTGTATCATATTTCTAAGGTCGAGGCCCTTATCTCTCATAACTATTGAAAACAAGAGAATGATTGCAAACACAGGAACATTTGAATCAGATTGTGCATACTAATTTTAAAGTACTGTTGTCAGTTAAATGATGCCATAAACGTGTATGTAGCTTCAGTCACAGGGTTCATAATTTATGGCAATGAAACCTAGATTTTCTTGAAAGATGATTCAAAAATAGGATCAAGGTCTGAAATTCAAAATCAGCATTGCACTTATTAGGTGGCAGTCACTGATCATGCTGGCAAAGTGGTATATTTGCTTACATTTTGCTATGATACCACCTTTGACTATAAAATATACGATTGTTTCTGTCTGTGTACAGTGAAAACAGAGTCATGATGTTAATATAAAAGATCTGTAGGTGCCAATGTTTGTAGTAAGGAAATAAAGACATTTCAGAGGAAACTGATCTAAGTTAAGCTGGTAAGAAATTAAAAATTCTTTTTGCTTCTACACTTAGCTTGCTTGTTTATGATCTGTACTGTGCACACAGAGTTTAGATACTTTAAAACAAAAAACCAGTATTCAATTAAAATTATTCTTTATATTGTGACATGGACAGAAGAATCTGCTTTCTTTGTCTAGTGCAATACAAGTGGCTGAATGAGGGAGATCATAAGCAAATACTTTCCTTTTTGTGAAGAATTAATGGAAACATTTTTAATTCAAGGATTTTGAGACTTTAAATATTTGTTTAGTATGTATTTTTGAGAAGTTAATTCTAAATGTTACCAGCCTTCTTGCCCTGAAGAACAGTTCTTGTCTTGAAGGAATACAATCAGTGGAGAAGGAGGCCAGAGCCTAAGGGATTTTAAGTAAATAAATAAATGAACTTTCCTCCACAAATCTACAAGTGGTGCTGTGCATCAGAACACAAGTTGTTAAATAATGTGTGTGAGATTTTTTTTTCTCTTTTCCTCTCCTGCAGCTTTTTGCTGGAGGCACTGAGTGGCAGAACATTTGAACAGCATAATCTACGTTCTGCTGACCTGAGCTTGTCATTGCTAATTGTGTGGCTTTAATTGCAAAAAACCACATTT
Organism: Brachypodius melanocephalos; assembly: GCA_013398615.1. NCBI lineage: Eukaryota > Metazoa > Chordata > Aves > Passeriformes > Pycnonotidae > Brachypodius > Brachypodius melanocephalos. Next base: position 45,856,992 of record VZSR01003803.1, read on the forward strand.
GCGTTATTGAAAAGGATTTAACTTAAATCCTTCCTTTTCAGGACTAGTGTCAAAACGATAAAAAAAAAAGAAAAAAAAAAAAAAAAACGAGCCAGCGAGTGAAGGAGGGTAACATCAGCTATGGGCGCTGAATAAGCAGTGGGATGGTGGGATTCAGATTACACGTCTTGGCTGTCTGTCGGAAACCAGCTCACCCACTACAGCTGAAGGCATGATGGGCAGGGAACTGTAGCTCCTTGATAAATACAGCTCTTTTTGTTGCACTGCTTGGGAACACTCTAATTTCTTTAGGGCGCTGGAGAAATGGGAATTTAAGTAGCTCCCATTCTGTGTGCTTGCCACTGGGTTTGGCAGCTCGAATTTACACGGTGTGTGCAAACAGCACAGCTGAAAAATGGGAGAACGTGAGCTAGCTGTCCATCCTTCTCCGGTGTTGCTGCTGCTGGCAATAAAGCTGTGGGGTTATAGCTACTCTGAGATTGTTTGCCCTAAGCTGTGAGCTGCAGTGTTGGTGCAGCACAGTCCGTGCTCACAGGGACACTCTCGAGTGATCAGTAGCACGGGGAGCGAGCTGTCATCCCCCTCCCTCAGGTGTAACTTTACAAATGGTGAAAAAGCGCCTAGAGAGGGTCACCTCATCTTTGTCGGGGTGGCCGCGCTTGCAAACTCGTGTTTATTGCCTACGGTTCAGCTCCAGGGCATGGCGCCCGCTCAGGTAAAGCGTGTGGCATTTGTTAGTCCCTCTCCATGTTCCCGTAGCCAAATGAGAGGGCAGGGCTCATCTCCGGGTTCGTTTTCCCCACTCGATGTGTCATTGTTTTCTCTTAGCACAGTGTTCCTTTTCGGCTGCTGTTGCTGAGAAATACTTTGGTCTGGTGAAGCCTGATAGAAGATTGCGTGAGCATCCTCTATCCAGCTGGTCTGATAAGCAGTTTTCAATTCATTTTTTGCCAAAAGATATTGCATATGCAAGGAATTTATTTTCTTTTGTCTGTAAGATGATCTGTAGATTTTAGTAACACAGTAGGGAAGTGCTGTTTGTCGTTTAGAGGGAAGCAGAACTTGTGATGCTGCCAATTTCTTTAGGTTTTTAGTTACTTTCTACTTTCTTTATTTTCCTTCATGTGATCAGAAGACTGTAATTAGTTGTCACTCAGTTATTCCTGGAAGCACAATGAAGGCATTCAGAAGCAGAAAGCAACATAAACAATGAAACAGAAGTCTGGCTGACTAGAAAGAAGGTTAATATTATTTAGGGAAAGAAGATTTAAATTTAGGTTACATTCCTCATGATAACATAGTCCCATTAATATAGGAAATATATCCCTTATTGGGGAATGAGGATGTTTGTGTATTTGTTTTCTAAGTAGTTGTTAATGATCGTGTGCATTAGGGCGAAATTCGGTTTTGGGAAAATTACCTTTTGGTTCCTCATGGTGCCATGGGCCAGAGAAACCACTGGGCTTCAAGAGCCCAGGCAAGTGATTCACTCAGTTTTTGCTGACCCTGGTGGCAGCACAAGCCAGCCCTGGTAGCACACAGCAGGATTTTTATGCCAGAGTGTGGAGATGGCACTGCACGTGGTTCTAATCTCACCACAGCTACCACAAAGACAGCACCATAAAAACAACTAGAGCTGCACACATTCCTTTATTTACTCAGAGGGCAGGACACGGGCAGGCACTTGAAAATACTTCTGCTTTGTGTTGAGTTGTTTGGCTTGGTTTTTGTTCATGTAGGATTCTGTGCACTGAAAGTGCAGGGGTGGGGAAAGATCTAGATCTTAATGGTTGCACGGGTAAAAGCAATGTTGTTGTTCCTAAAGCAAAGACACCCAAAGTCTACCCACTACTGGTAGTCTGAACTGTCCACAGCAACAAAGAAAGATCCTAACTGTCCTGAATGCCTTGCAGCCTTTGCTATATTTTCACCTATGAACACATTTTTTTGGTTTTTTTTCAGTTTTCTGTCTGTCAGGAAGGCGAAGGTGTTTTTCTTTTAGCTGTATGTTTCTGTTGGTTGTTTTTCCTTTTTAGTAACATTAGCCAGGACAGGTGTCATTACTAAGCTAAGCATTGGTCAATAAGCTAGTGCCTAATATGTGGCAGCCTAAATCACTTTAATGATTCCCCCCCACACTTAAATATGTAAGAGGAAAGCACCTCTGGGTAAACACCCCAGTGTTACTGAGTCTTTTAGGACTACAGCCAGAAGAAGAGGACAATTAATTATTTTCACTAAAGTTTCTAAATTTCCTCTCTTTCCAGTAGATTAAGATTAGTCCAGTTTATGGAAGTTATCCCCATTCAAGCTATTTTAAAATGTACTTTTCTCATATAAAAATTCCTTAAGATTATAGATTGATGCTAGTGTATCCATGGGCATTAATACTGCATGGGATGAATTTTTTCTTACCAAAATGTCAGCTGTTATATGTAGATGCTAATAGTCTCAGTAATTTCAAAATTGGGTAACTTAAAGGCTGCTTTTTTTAGTTGTATAACTTATAAAAAGACATTACTGTGTTTCCACCTTTTACAAGTAATTAAAGAAAAAAAAATTAAACTGCATTCCTCTTTCAGTTCAGCTGCATGCATTTTATTTCAATTTCTCTTGTTATTCTTTAGAAGAATAGTTTAAAAAAATCTTTATTCATGAGCTTCCATATCACAAGCCCTGGGAAGTTTTTGCTATGGGAAAAGATGTTTTGTTTGACCTCCACTGCTGAAATGCTCACTACTAAAAACCAAAACAAAAGAGCTTTCTAAGTTCTGTTTGTCACTATTTTATTCTTGTGAAAGAAAAGGTGAAGTTTTAGCCTCACCTGTTGCCATCAAACAGTAGTGTGTTGTTTAAAGTTGTATTTGCCATTCAGACCTCAAAATCTAAAAAAAATTTTCTCTTTTTAAATCTTTTACTAATTGGAATTTATAACAGAGAAACAACATCCAAGTTAAAACAGTAAAAATTTATTTGCTTAAGTTTCATGTTCTATTTGGATAAATATGGTATCAATAATTTAGTAAGATATTATTTAATTCAAATACTACTTTTCTCTTGTGTATGGACATTTTTTTCTTTTGTTGTATTTTCTTTTTCTTTCCCTTTCCCTCCTTTCCTCACTCCTGTTCTTCAGAGAAAATATAAAGTCCACTTGTCAGTTGAATGGAATTTGCAAACTTGACAAAATATGGTCACAAACCTTACATAGTTTTTATGATTCTGTGTATTCAACAATTTTCTTGGGGTTTATCTTTTTGGAGAAGAAAACCCTGTTGGTAAACAGGAAATGGAAACTTTTTCACAGTTGTATAATTTCCAGAGTAAAAGTATTCAAATATTTCACCATTCTTATTACATGGAAACACAAGTAATAATTCTGGTTACATTGAAAAAATTAACTATAATAATAGTTCATAATGCACTGATGTATTTTTTTTTATATTTGACTTGGAAAAAAATTACTATATATTTTATGCAATTGCAGTCTGAGATTCATGTTCAAGTACAGTGTAATTAAAAAGGAAATCCTGTTATGATGAGTTAGAAATAGTCAATATTATTAGAGTTTCCTCCTAGGGGAAAAAAATGTTACCAATCCTTTGAGATGAGTTCATACGATTTTTAAATTATTATTTTGCTGTGCTTTGTCTTTTAAAGTAATGAACAACTTTTTAGCTGTTACTGAAAAAGTTGATTGATACAGATTGGTCTGAGTTAGCAGAAGAATAGCCCCAGAAGTGCTCTGCCTGCATATCACTTCCCCAGCACCCTGGGGTGGCAGAGGCAGTTGGGGCAGTGTGTTTTGGATAAGTGGGAGTGCAATGACCAGTGCTGATTGCTGTCAGGGGGACACCAGTGACCTTTAGTCAGAGGTCAGATGATGAGGGATGTGCTATGTTCAGATTCATTCGTTAAAGGAGTGTGGCAAAAAAAGTTTAGTAATGATTTGTCAAGTACTATTAATTGCTGCTAATTATATTTGCAGTTCTATAGCTCTGGTTTCAAAGTTAATTTGGAAAGAAGAGAAAACTTGCACTAATTATTTTACATGGTAATGGACAATGCCAAAGAACGGCAATTGTTGCTCATCCAATTCCTCTTGATTTGTTTTCTTGTTGGATGCTGGCTGCCAGACTGCCGGCAAGTCAGAGAGAAAAAAATCTGGGAAGGGAATGATAATAGCATGGACTAAGTTTAAACAACAAATAAACAAACAGAATTCCCAGTATCTTCATAAATAGTGAATGCATACTTAATTCACTGCTCAGTGATTTTGCACAAGCATAAACAAGATGCATGTTTGCAATTATTTTGCAGAAGGCTACAGGAGAGGATAACTCTCTTTCATATGGCACTATCTTGCATTGTCTCGTTTCACTTTAAAAGGCTCAACAGGGACTTAAGCTGCAGTATGGTGGAAATTGTGAGTGATGTTTACTGGTGTCTTCCCAAAGATGAGGAAGGAGACACCAATGAAATACAACTCTCACTTCACTTTTAAGCAAATCCAAGCTTATATTTGGTTAGGGCTGTCATTGTTTTTTTCCACTTCAGCTCCAAGAGTCTTTAAAATGTTACGCATCAGAGCACCTGTGTTCTAAATATAATGGTCTTAAAAATGTAATTGAGGGATTTTCACTTTTGTAGGCAAATCAGCAGGGTTGATATTGATCCGTCTTTTTAGGGAGGCACAGTGCACCAGAAGGTGATACTGTAGAGGGCCCCGTAAACCCTCGGAGCCTTCTGTCTAATTTGGCAGAAAAACACAGAATGTCGGACAACAAAAGAACGATCTGATTCCGTAAGAAATCTTCATCCCTCCCACCTCCTTTTCACGAGATAAAAAAAAAAAAGGAGACTTAATTTTTTCAGCTGCACACAATGATTTGGTGCTCACTCTTGCATTGAAGCAGTTGCTGTCAAAACAGGCAGGAAACAGTTTTCTTTTAATTGCTGAAATCATTCGGAAGTGCTTCATGCACGGCTTCTATACAGCAGATGCTGTGCATTAATTGGCCTGTGTAGGGCTGACCCAGGGTTCCTTGCAGCGGGCCCAATTTTAGGCAGAGGGTTTAAATAGCTTATTTCTTATTTTGTATAACCTGGTGCACATTATGAGCGTGCCTGCACGTGGGGTATTTCATGGTCTGCAGTTTCTAATGTCATGTGGGTTTCAAAACCTGTGCTTCTCTGGTAATGTACTAGCAGCAGGTAAGCTCTAAATACCATCCATCAGGAGCTAATTTTTTATCCAGATACTCCAATGACTGATGAACCTGTCTTTTGTATGAATGTTCAGCACAGGAGAAAGCCATATGCCCCTGGCACTGGTTCCTATGCATTCTTTACAGTTTGTAGGGAGGAGATTAAGGAAAAAACAAACCCTTACATTTACATGTCTTTCATTTATTTAGCAGTTAGCACTTTCTAAAATAGCTCAATTTTTTTTTTTTTAACAGTGAAAGGAGATTTAGGTCTTTTAAAACCGATCTGACTACCACTACTCATTTTCTTTATCAGGAATATTACTGCACACCCTTAATAGGGAACCTTGTTTTGCTACTCCCCGTCTGTTCAAAACAGACCTTAGCCCATTAGAAGGTCCTCCCTTGTGTGGGAAGACCACAGCTGTTACTGTAAATCTCATCCAGTAACTGTATCACCCCCATTTTGTGGCTCTGAAGGATGAAATTGAGAAATGGAATACTGTGCAGTCATCCTTTACATCTCCAATTTTAGGCCTTTGCACATCATTTTCATGCTTTTATTCCAAATCAAACAACATTAGTGAGCAACACCACTCTGTGCTAAATGCCTGGTGTCTAAGCAGAACCTACGATCTTTGTTTTTGGAGGATTTAGGATTGGGAGGCAAGTTGGGGTTTTGTTGAACAAAAAAAATTTTTTTTTTATTCACTATTTTCTCTCGCTTCTTCCCAACCACCAAATCTTTCCCAGTCCCCAGAGTTTGTCAGAAGCAGAAATCCAGATGGTAGTGAGGTGCCTAAGATGGAGGATGCTCTGTTACGCCTCCACAGAGGAAGTGGGAGTTCAGCACGGCTTAGAAACACAACTTTAAAAAGGCTTCTGTTTCTTTAAATCCTTCTGAATAAAGTGGATCTAACTTCTTGTGAAGGATATTGGGGGCTTTAATCAGAAATAAGAAGTGGTTTAAATCATTAGCACAACAAAGCAAACTATAAGCTTGAAGATAAAAGTCTCAGGGGAAAGAGTCCTCTGAAAATAAATGGGACTTGATAGATTTCCATATCATTTATAACTTCCCTTAATTACACTTGGAAGACTTGCCAGTAAAACTGGAAAATTGGCAGCCTATATCCATTATAGTAATTTTGCCGACCATGGCAAGCAGCTGGCTTTACTGGATTTTATTTCCCATCACTCACAATTAATCATCAGCTGGAGATGTCTGAAACTCCTCAAAACGTAGCAATACTGTGTGACATTCAGGCCTCCTTAAAATGCTGAAATCTGCTGAGTAAATGGGCCGAGTTCCCCTTCCAGCGAACTCATTTTGGTGCGAGGCAGGCTGCCGGTTAATGAGTGCCACTTCGATAATCGGACGCGAATGTGAACCCTGACCTCGTGTCAAAGGAGAGGACGCAGCAAGCTGGATAAAAGATCGGTGATTCAGATCTGCAAACTTTACACCAATTAGACAGAGAGCGGGGAAATACATCAGTGCCCATTGGGTTTATCAGAAAGACTTGTGGGGCTTGTGACCATTTTGTAAGCCTAACATGGGAGACGTCCTGTCACAATCGGTAAGGCTTTACCCGATGACGCACAGAACTCTGCAGAAAGTGTACCATATTCACAAAGATCCCGTGCTAGCAATGCCCTCGGGTGTGTGCTGTCTTTTCATGCTCCTGAGCTTTAAGGAGCCCTATCTCTGAGTGTGGACAGTCTTTGTGGTCCTCGCGTAGGTGCAGAGAGCAGGTCGGCGTTGCTGCTTCTCGCATTCTGCTCCCACCATGTGGTGTGAGTCGCTTGGTTGGGAAATGACCAGAGACAGTTCCCTGTCCTGTGGGTAACCTTTAGGCCAGCAGAGAGAACAACCACCGTGCAGTCCCTGAGTCACTCAAACAGCACCACTGACTGTTCCCAAATTCACATTACAATCGTTAGCAGCATCGAGATGTTAAGTACTCTCCTCTTCAATGATCTTTTTTCTTTTTTTTTTTTCTTTCTCTTTTCTGTTTCTTTTTCCTTTTCGCTCTGTGGAGAACAAAACTGAACTGCTACTTTGAACTGCACCATGCAGAAATAAACTGTTAAAATACAGACTGCAGGGCTAGCAGTTAATCACTCATTTATTTTGATATACCAAGCAGCATAAAGGTCGATTTATCTGTAGTGTAATTCTGTGAAAAAGATACCTGAGATTTTTTTCTTTTACGAAAAGGAGCCCTTTTACTTTACTTGGTTTGAATAAATGAGATTTTTTGTTTGATTTTAGTTGCCTGTTTTGACAGATTTGGGTCATCACTGAGACCTCTCTAAATGGAAATGTAAAGATGGTGGTTTTCACTGGTTTACCATCCACTGAAAGAAATTAATTATACGATGAAAATACAGCATTAAAAATGGTCCAGATAAATCCCTAAATAAGTTAGACAGCAAGAACTTGTACACATCTCTGCGGTTTTCATTTGCAGGCTAAATGACAGGCAAAAGGATATGTGCAATTATAGAATGAAAGAAATTGGACAATGCCCAAAAGACTGAAAAAGAGGAAAGAGAGATACAAGTGCCTAATTTTAGGATTTGTCGCTTTTCAACACAATGAGTGGAGCTGTAAAGGTTTAACGTAAGAACAGTAATTAAACTTCTGTGCTTAAGTGACACTTGCGCCAAGATAATTTTCAACAAATTGCACATCATCAGAAGTACTGACACGGCATTTTCACACGTGGTACCTGCTGAAAGTGCCTCCTTCCTTTCAAACCAGTAAGACTAGATGTTAACTGGATACTTGGACTATAAATTTTGTGGGTTGAGGGGGTTATTTCCTTCCCAGACACTGCATCCTCTGTCATCAACCCAGCAGGCATTACATACAACACAAAAACTTTATTTTTGAGAAAGAGGAGAAACTGAGAAGAAATTCAGATTAAGGGATATTTCCATCTCACAATCACTAACACTTCCTGCCATTTTAGCACCATACTTTAGATCTACTGCGACAATTCTGTACTTTTCCCGTAGATGTGTTTCCAGAACTCTATTTAGATAATTGCTGACTGGTTCATTTGCACACCATCCTCCTGATGAAGTCATGTTACACTTAAATGTAACTGCTCAAGGAGAGTTTCTTGTGGCCTTGTAATTAGGCCACTGAATTCAGATCTGTTGTCCTTTGCATCTCATTCTGCAGCAACCTCTAGAGGCCTGTGTTCTTGGGTCTCTGATAGCAGAGTTTAACCAGAGGGTGGCAAAGTTGTTTCTGAAATGCATATTTTAATAATAGCATTATTAAAAAAAACCCCCTCTTCCAACAAACTTTTTTGCCTGTTTTTTTTTCCTTGACTCCAAAGTAGATATTCATTGCTTCCTCGTAACCTCAGAAATGTTTGGAAAGTTCAGAGCAGATGGAAGAAAAGTAATGAGGTAGGGAAAAGGACAGAAGAAGAAAGGAAAGGAAGAGTGAGCTGCTGGGACAAGGCTATGGGCAGAGCAGCAGGTGTGAAAGGAAGGAGACAAAAGACAGGGAATAGAGGGGAAATAACTGGGGACAAAGAACACGTCTTTGATACTATTCACCAAATTGGACACCTGCTAATGACTTAACTGCTTGCCTGAAGCTCAGGATGGAATTTCTGCAGGGTGTTGGGTTTTGGTTATCCTCTGTATCCAGTTAATACACCATATTCCCATAGCAAATGCTTTCCATATTTACTCTCCAAAACCTCTCATACTGTTGTTGCCAATCTGTTGGAGCAAGGGTGTGTAAGTACCTTTTAATGTTTGTTTTGTTTTGCTCAGAATCCACAGGCAGATATCAGTGCTTTTCAGTCAGTTAGTCAAAAAATAGCTTTACTTATATTTTTGGAATGTTCTTCATGCAATGTACATTTGATCTCTGACTTCACATCTGTCTGTGATATTCCTCCAAAGTGGTACACACTTGTCCTTAAATATGTATTATTCATTTTACATATAATTAGAGAAATATATCTATGTGTATATAAACAAACATTTTGTTGGCACTGGCACATATAACAGTGCATAAACCAGATTTCTGCAGGTTTCAGATTACCCTGTTTAATGAAACTTGGACATCACAGTGAAAGCATCCCAAACTTGCCGGGATAATGAGGGAATAGCAGACTCCATCTGCAAAAGAGCCCAATGAAAAGACTTGCAGTGGGCACTCGGAACCAGGCATCCATTAGGAGTGCACAGTTCCTAAATCCTGGCATGTAGGTCCTGGCACCCTTCCTCTCTGGCGTGCATCATCTTTGCAGAATGACCAGCTGATCACTGGGTTACACTGGGTAAATTCCAATTCCCATTTTGCCTCTCCTGCTTAGGCAGCCTCCACAACCACTGTCAAGCCTTGAGTGGCAGTTTCCTCTGTGCAAGGTGGTCCAAGACACTGGAGGGAGGATCTGACTGAGAGGCACAGGGAGCCCAGCAGAGCAGCCCAGTGGGTTCCTGGTGATCTTGAGCTTGCACATGCCTGTTAGGAGGACACAAACAGAAAGAGAAAGCCTCAGTGTTCCCTTTCAAGAGCTCTGAGCTGTGGTGAAAGTGATGTGTTTGTCTCCGCTGTGGATGAGAGCTGGTGGCTCCTCACTGCTGTGCTCCTTTCTGTCAGTCCAAAGTCATCAGCCACCATCAGAGACTGCCATGTGCAGAGGTGTGACATTCTCCTCAGTAGCAGCCCACTGGGTATTGCTGGACCTTCCAGCTCAAGCTCCCCCAGACACCTGCCAAGGAACTTTTGGCTTCTGAATCAGTATGAGTACCTGTGGACCCTGTGCTAGCGAAGCAAAGCAGAAGTTCTGCGGCCAAAAATGCACAAATTAAATTTTGCTCTCCATTTAATTGACGTTGAAGTGTGGTGGTGTGAACTGTGGAATGTGAACTGTAGAATGGAGTTGAATGGATGGGATGGAGAGGAGCCTTTCAGGTTTGCCTGGGATGATAGTTTTAAGCAGGTGATTTTTTTTCCCTTATTTTGCTACCAGTTTTGTGATTGTCATTTGTGTTGTGACTGTATAACTGGCTGACTTGACTTGTGTCATGAAAGTCGTTATAGCATTTAATGAAATAATCCTTTTATTTTCCATAAGAATCATCACATTTAGAACATTTCAAATCCTTTATCCTCATTTTGTACTGCTTGAATTTCACCAGGTTTCGGAAGGTCAAGAGATTTGTGTAATTGAAGCAATGAAAATGCAGAACAGTATGACTGCTGCTAAAACAGGCAAGGTAAGCCACCTTAGGTCACTTAAAACCATATGCAACTTGTCAAACAGGATAGAATTTAAAAAGGAAAAAAGGAGGATTCTGGTTGTTAAGGAATTAAGTCTGATTGCTGTAAGTCTTTCAAAGTGAGGTGTCTTTAATTTTGTAACATTTGCATCTGCTGTGAATGCTGTTAAGTAGTTCCGAGCCTTAGATAGCACAGCAGGAAATAGTTTTACTGGCTTCGGAAATTCATATAACTCTCTTTCTCCTAAATGATTTGTTTTCTGTGATGTTACAATGCCAAGTTGAATTGAAAGGTGTTGCAGACTATTTCTCCAAATTTCATCTTTCCAGAGAGCAGCTGAAGAAGAGAGCTCTCTTTGCCAGTTAATTATTTAATGGCAGATAATTTGACATTAAAAAAAACCCAGCCAGAACAAGGCATAGAAAGTGCTTTTGCAGGAGAGAGAAAACAGCAATTTTTTATTATTGTGACTTTTAAATATCAAGCCTAGATCTGCACATTTGTTAAGCTTTGCAAGACTGTGCGTTAGGCTATCCTGCTTCTGAGGGATCAGTGATGCAGCCCTGGAGCTGGGACTTTGCTGCAGTGTAGGCTGTGCCAAAACCAGCACTCTGGGCAGGGAACTGGTTAAGCTTATGTGACAAGGGCATGCCCTAAACCCCAGTTGGTCTGAGGACTGTCAGACCTCAAGTTGGGACTTCAGAGCATCCCTGTGCCAGATTATAATTCACAGCCTGTAACCATCACCTAGACGTGGGCCCCAGATCCATCCTTTCCATGGGAGAGCATAGTCTGGATCTGGGTTATATATTCTCCTCTACTGCTTACTTCCTAACCTGCCCTAGCCCATCTCTGCCTGGGGTCAGTCAAGCCCCTCTGCTCTCTCTGAGGCACAAACTCCATGGCAGAGCCTTCAGCCCGCCTGGAGGCAGCAGGGAGCCTGGCTCTGCGGGCAGGGATGGAGATTGCCACTGGCAAGGTTCGCTGAGATCTCAGGATGGCTCTCAATGCCAAGGACTGTTTGTGTGTTTACAAGAAAGGCTTTTTTGGCACAGCTCTAAAATTGACACCGAGGCTGGGTCCCAGGACTTGCCTCTTCCAGTGCATCCAGTGCAAAATTGGGTCTCAAGAGAAAAAAATACTGAGAAGATTATGTTCCTTTTCCTTTGGCTCCAACGTTGCCACTTGATTATTTTATTTCATGCATTAATTTCTATATAATTTATTTTCTCACTTGATTAGTACTTCCAAGCATTTAGATTTTTTATTTGTTTAACCCCTTATCGCTGCTCTTTGCATCCACTGGTTTTAACTAGTATTTGTAATTAAAATGCTGTTCCCTCTCCCACCCACCCCATTTATTTTTCACTTTAATCTTCCTTTTCCCACCAAAGTCTTGTGCAATCCATGGGCCTGTTCCTTACTATTCTGCTCGTTCTTCTCTAATAATAAATATTTCCCACTTACTCAGTATAGATGTCACAGATAACCTGTGTTTGGTTTATTAATCCTCCAAGGTAGGATGCAAAAGGTGCACAGGCCATTCAGGGGGCCACATGTATGCCTTGCAATGTCCCCCTGGTGAGCCCATTTTAATGGCAAGCACATTATTTGACCTTGAGAATGTTAAGAATTTGAATAAGCACAAAAGTTTTGGGCTATGTAGAAATGAAACTGCTAAACAGAATTCATCCTGTTCTGCAGTGCAAAGTCATGGCTCTGAGTGCTAAAATAACTTGGCCTCTCCACAGGAATGGGATGTTTGGCACAGGCTGTTAGTCCATGTTTTGATGCTTTGAAACTATGTTTTGAAACTCAGTTCATTTGTCTTCAGCTGGAAGACGTTCCCATTTTCATTCCTGACTTGAATTCCTTTTCTGTATCAAACCCCATCTTCCTGTTTGTAACTGTGAGAAAAGTGGCTTGTTTTTATCTACTTTGAGTTTACTCCAGCTGCAGGTGGTTTAAAAATGAGAGAAAGCTGGAGAGGAACTGGGGAGCCTCCTGTCTTCCACAGGACAGCTGTGCCTGGGTCAGCACAAGGAGCCGGTCCTGCTGCACAGCAGAAATCGCTGGGGAGTTTGAAACACTGGTTAGCTCCGATGTTTGCTGAACCTTGGCTTTATAGAAAAAGAAAAGCAAAGGGTAGAATGTTTTTCACACTGCTTTCATCTCCTGGAAGATTGAGGCTGAGCAATTGGGTACGCTTGCCCAGCTAGTGATTTAGAAATAAAGCCCTTGTTTGTACGTATCACGCTGTCTTTGCCCGTGCTCAGCATCACTTCTGGAGCAGTGCTGTGAGTGTGCCTGTACAGAGGCACAGATCTGCTTACAGCTCACGTGGCTTTAGACTGTCAAACATAGTTATGGACAATAGCCTGTCCATCAGAGCCTGGTACTTGGGGTATGCTGTGCATTTCCTTCAGGAGCCCAGGGAAATGTCTGGATGATGAAAATGAGCTGTCTGCTGAACAAGGATTTGGGCATGTCAGTGTGAGCTCAGAATTAATACTGGAAACAAACTCTATACAGCTTCAAATATTTTCTATTGCTTCATGTGCTGAAAGAGAATTCAAACACGTTGAAGACTTTTACAGAGGAAATGAGTGACTAGAGTAAGATGTTGGTGTTTTAAAACTCAGGAATCTGCATGGGAGTATGTAATTCATCTACAGATGGATTGCACTTATTTGACAGCGGTAGCCCTTTAACAAGTACATTTATATTAAAGGATCCTGATTCAGATTTGAACCATCTATCCCAACTCTCTAGAGATTGAGAGGAATGCACTTCATGGCTGCGGTTCCAAGATTCTGCAATATGTGAAAACTGTAATTAAAGAAATGATGGAATATTTCATTGCAGTATCCCAACATGAGTATTGAACAATCAGTCTGTCCTCTATTTCAAACAAACAGCAGTGCAACCAAGGTGAAAAAAAGGTGCTTTTTAATTTTAAAAAGTGGCATCTGACGCAAGCAAAGCAGCTAATGGTAGGTGCCTAAATACCCTGATGGGGTTGGACATCATTTGTCAAGCACTGGTACTCAAAACTCAGCTGGGCTCTGAGCACTGGAGTGTCCTCAGGCTGGGCAGTGGCCATCACCCCGTGCATGCAGATGCAGTGCTCTGTGCAACACAAGCCACTTAAGCCAAGCCATTTACTTCACCAGGTATCAAGCAAGGGTTTAAATTCTGCTGTTTCTGTACCCTAGGTGAAAGCTGTGCACTGCAAAGCTGGTGACACCGTTGGAGAAGAAGATCTGCTGGTGGAACTGGAATGAAAGCTTGCCTCTACACTGTTGAATTAACTAAGCCTTTATTATTTTCATCTGTAAAGTAACCTTAAGACATTTCAACACAGAAAACGGACAGTACTACGCACAAGATTTTATACAGACATATTTACTGTATCAGTGGTTAAGACAGCAAACACAGATGTTAAATCTTGGCACCAGATCCCAGATTTTTACTTCCAGAAATACTTGTACATAACCTTTGTAATGCTTTGATTTTTCAGGATCAAATAAAATCAATAAAATACCATTTCTGCTTTGAAACAGGAAAAACCTCTTTTTTTTAAAAAAAAAAGAAAACACAACAAAAGCCAAAATCTGATTTGTCTTCTCCACAGCAATGTCCCTGGTTTGAGGCCCCAGCCAGGCTGTACAGAATGGCTGGCAAGAATGAAAAATTAACCAGTGAGCAAACTGAGCAGTTCTCCTTTACTCTGTATAAGTGCTACACAAGTACCATCAATGGCTTAAATTTTGATCAGATTTATTTTGAATAAGGATATATATTTATTATTATTTATTAGCTAATAATAAATTATTATAGAATTATTTATTATATATTTTAAATACTTATATATTATTATATTTTTAATGCTTTGTATAGATTAGATTTAAATTACAGGTTAGAGGCTTTATTTTGCTAGTGTGGACATTTGTCATGTACTTTCCTTTAAAGCTGTAAGGGAATTGTCTTCTTTTATTCAAACTCCATACTCAATTTCCCCACTCTTACCTTCCTGGTACTGATTACTGGATGCCTTTACAGAAGGAGCTGGCACTGTTCTCAGAGCTCTTTAGCTGCCCCAAGGTACTGCTAAGAGTGCATGCTGTCCCTCAGACCAGGCCTCCTCCTGAATGCTCACAGGAAAGGGAGACAGAGGGACATTGGCCACTGCCCCAGAGTGGAGCTGACCTGCTCTCCTTGCCTGGGACGTGCAGAGTCCTGCTACTTCCCAGAGAGAAACCCTGTGGCCAGAGGTGCCTGGGCCCTTTACTGGAAGGTGAAGGATGAAAACAGTCGGTGGGTGACAGGGTTGGTGACTCATGTTCAAGCAGGAAAGTTTGATTCTGCTTAAACTTCTGACTGGAGGCATTCTTCCTGTTCTTGAGACACTGCTAATTAACTACATCACGTGGCCAAGGGGGAATGTGTAGCTCAGGGATCTGCTCAGGGAATTAGTTTATAAAACTCATCAAGATGAGTAAGGAGAGTGTTGGACAGTACCTGCCTTCCAGAAAAATTAATGCTTTTGCAGTTGGAGAAACTGAGGCAGAGACCCTGCAGATCTCCTTACAAGTCTCCTTACTGCCATCTTAGCCCTTCCCAAAGGAGCACAGTTCAGTCGCTGCAGGTTGCCCTAAACAGACAAGTATTGTAAAGAGACACAAGTATTCTACTATCAAGTTACTTGTTTTGAGTATTGTAGCAACATAAAAGCTTTTCTAAATGAGATGCAGCAGTGCCTACTGCTGCTAAAGTTTAGGCTTATTCCCTACCCGGGATCTCCTCTGGCCATCACAGGGCTACTGGCAGTGAAGCCAAAGTACAAAATTGTTCTTAATTGTATCCTTGCTGCATTTGATGGTACTTTGGCTCACTGCATGGCATACAATGCCTGCTCCCATCCCTTTGGCAGCTTTGGCTACTGTACAATCTATCTGTACCAAACACTGCCGCTGAAGGAAAATATAAGGCACAGGAGTGTAACAAGAAAAAGCCACGATTTTCCCAGATTGTACAGAAAACCACTACAGCACAGTTGTACAGCACAGTTGGTTGGGTCAGGGGGACAACAGTCTTTTTTACTTTTTTTTTTCCCCAATTTAAATGTTGTAATAATCACAATACAGGTCCTTTGGATTTTTTAATAATGTATATAAATTTTTTCCCCATTAGGAAACTTGGTTTGCATATGGTTGCAAGTTCTGCATTAAAATGCTTGACAAAACTCACCCTGACAATAAGTTCTCACAATGGCTCCAGTGTAGGTTTGCTTTTCCTGGTCCCCAACAGCCCCCACATCCCCCAAAACAGACACACACAGGCACCCAGACACACACCCCTCCAAATCCTACAGTCACGCAGTGAACAGAAGCAGAACCTAAAGTGCTTACAATGCAAAATTAAAAATACAATTTTAAGTGTAACTCTCTTATATTTTCTCAGTATTTCTTGACACTGCCTTTTAAAACTAAACATGGTTTAAAAATACATCTTTCCAGTTCAGAAAAAAACCCATTGCAATGCAGAGTAAGAATAATCTTTACATTTTCTCCAGCAATTTCCTATTTGTCTAGAAGCACCAAGTTATCTGATCAGCTTCCCCTGTTTACATGCAGTAGCCTATTAAACTCATTACAAATTAATATTCAATAGGAGTTGTGCTTTACTTTGCAGACATTTAAATCAGTTTCAGATATTAGTGCAAGAAAATTTGTCAATTCAGGGAAAAAAATTAATGTGTTCCTCTGCCTTTCACTGACCTCCATTACTATGCACCAAGGCAAAGAGGAAATTTGAGGGAATAATTAGACCCCAGACCCATGTGCACATACAGTTTACACCTGGTGCAAACCCAGTTACCTGCATCAGGCTGGGGGGGGCCAGGAGGACACTGACTGCCTGGGGAGGAGTCTGCAGCTCTGGGCCTACAGGACATCAACGCTAGCGCCAAGGCTCCTGGGTCAGGAAGGTTACAAGGGCTCCTGCATTTTAATAACAAGGTATTACAGCTTTCCTGGAAAGGTTACCGAGCAACACCTGCTTAGCACTATGTCTTCGGCCAGGCCGTGTCACCTCCCAGTGTTTCTATTCCCGGCTTTCCCGTAGGACGTAGGTGAGGCCGTGCTTCCCTGAGGAGTCGTAACTGTCATAGTAGGGGAGCCCGACCCACTCGGGCGGGTACGTGGCCGTGCTGTACACGAAGCACTCCAGGACGCCGTCGGCCCCTGCCCGTGCCTCTCCCACGCCGCCCTTCCCTTCCCACTCCACCACCTGGATTCTCATCAGGGTGCGTTGGTACATGTCTGGGCAGCCTTCGAACTCATCCAGGAACTGCAGCATCTGCTCGTCGACAGAGTAAATCTCCCCAGCAATGTGGTGGCCTGTCCCTGGGATGTTCAGCATGTAAGGAATATTGTATTTCCCTGCAATCACCAGCGGGTACTTCTCCACCGTGTGGCCTCTTCCTTGGAATTTCGCTAGGCCTTTGGCCGTGTTGATCATGTGCTTGTAGTTGGGCTGGCCCTTCTTGAGCGTGCCATAGACAAAGACACGGGCCATGGTACTTGCAAAAGCAGCTGGAAGACAAAGAGGTGCGTTACCCACGGGGCCCTGGAGAGCCACGGCCCTGCCAAGACACCTCCTACACAAAAGGCTGTTAGGGCGCGTGCAAAAGGGGGTTTCATAGTCCTATGCCACATTTAAGTATCATATTCAAATATCTTGAAACTTTTCAGACAATAACTACATCAGTGAAAAACAGAGACCAGGAAAAAGTCAGCATTTTGCAGTTCTTTGCTGTAACCAAATTACATTCTCTAAGGAATCCCAAACATCAGGCAACACATCCCTGACTCTCAGGAAAAGCTTGAAACCTTTCTTAATTTTTCCCTCTCTCACCATTATGGCAGCTGTGCTGCAGCAAGTGTGTGGTGTCGTGCTCAGTGACACCCCAAAAGCAAGTATAACCTGGTGTGGAGTCATCTCATGGATGTGCCGGTGGATTTGCAATAATGCCAGTGGCGAGGTCCCTCCTGCTGAGTGACAGATAAATGCTGAACAGCAAGCTGTGAGGCCGAGGGAGAAACTGGAAGCCAGGGCTGCTGGCAGAGAGATCAGGTAAGACTGTGTTTCTCCCCTCTTCCCCAGACACACACCCCGAAATGTTACATCACCTCAAGTAGCTGGTCTGCACATGTGTGAGCCCCCTCTTGAAAACAGACCCTGAACAACCATTTATTTTATCTGTGATCATGAAACACTCAAAATTGGTTTAAATGGGATAAAAGACTGGCTTTACTGAAACGTAATAAGGGGGGGCGGGTGGGAAAGGTACCTTCATAGTTCCTGCATTATTTTTTCACACTGTGCCCTGTTTGTGCTCCATCACTTCTGTAGGGTAGAAGCAGTTCTTGCACTGTGATGTTTTCCCACATTTTACCTGTGGTCACTGACTGGGCAGAGCCTGCCTCAGCCACAGTCATCTGGCTGGGCCAGACACCCAACATTAGAGGAGCCTGCGCAGCTCTTCTTGAAAAGAGTGTCATTAAATAATGTATTTCAAGTTTGAGAAATATTTAAAAACAGACTGGAAGTAGAAATTTAATCTATTTTCTGCAATTTACTCTTATTTTAGTAAACTCTTAGGTTAGGTCAGTTATCCAAAAGGGTGTGTTGCTGGCCGAGAACAGTGTCATTTAAAAATCCTCAGTAGCTAAGCAATTTCCCCTTTGGTGAAGGAAACAGTTTGTATCAAAATACAGATTTCCAAGCAAAAACAGTATGTGCCTTCATTTACTGGCAAACTGCTTTCACTTAGGGGAATAAGAACACACTGATTTTTTCCCTGTATTTTATCAGATATACTTCAGAGTAATTTATCCTTATGACATAAACAAGTTTTTTTTTCTTGGATGCAGCTCATTCTCTCACAATAAAAAGAGCATTAATATTCCGTTGGCCCGAGTCTCTTTTATAAGAAAAATCATTACCTTTCAGATTGTGTTTTGAATAACAAACACAGATCCTTCAGGAAGAAACTTGTCCCAGTGGGGATTGAGAAAGGATCAGAGTTAAGCATTGAAACATGCAATTAATTCCCATTAGGGGATTAGGGCACTCGTGTTCACTTTGAATCAGAAAAATGAATTGTGAATTAAATTGTTCACAACCAAGAGGTTACTTGTCAGAGTTAATAAGTTAAAAAATAAAAAGGGAAACCTAAAACGCACATAAAAAGCTCTATAGTGAGTGGTGCATCTGTAAGAAAAAGATACGCTTCATTTCCATTAAACAAAAACCCTGTCCCTACTGTACAGCTGGAGATAAGCTTCCAAAAAGTTCACAGAGAACAGTGTCACCATTTCCTGAAACTGGTGAAAACAACTTCCTTGTTTCTGATGGCACAGCAGCTGGCCATTGGGAAACATCACCCATTTAAAGAAAGGCCCCCATCATCCCAGTGCAGGGTCCACAGAATTCAACAGCAACAAAGGAACTTGCTAACCCAGGTTTGGGCAACTGTTTCTGATTTAGCCTTTGAGCAGATTGATTCAGCAGGCAGTACAAACTCTGATGGAGTGGGAAGCTGAAGTTTCAGCCACAGCTCCCTGTGGCATTTCTGTGCCCCACAGTGGCCCTGTTGCTCATGCTGGATGGGCTGAGCACAATGACTTCTCCTTCTATTAAAAAAAACAAACAACAAAGCAAAGTCCAGCCTTCCAGCCAAGGAAGGATTGGAATAAACTTGGTAATAACATTTCCTGATCACTGCTCCATATAAATAAGACATACACAATTTTCTGCACAATAAATCTGGTCTCCAGTGTGCCGTGTGTTGCGCTGCAGAAAGGCTGTAGATGTATTAGCATCACTTAAAGCACTCACAAAACCTCGGCTTTTGAAAGAGTTTTAGCCACCTTGTGGCAGCAGAGCACAGAGCAGAATTGTCTTTGAGGGTCATTTCACAGGCTTCCACTATGCAGCTGAAAAGAGTTATAGACTGCACCCCCTTGCTGAATCACCAACAAGAAGTTGCCTTTTCTCACTTAATCCAGTTTGACACTTCTTACCTTCACTAAACCACCTGAGAGGAAAAGAAAACCCAACAAAAAAAAAAAACAAAAGCCACCCAGACTTATGCTGAATATTAGCTGCAAGGACAAAACAAACCCATTCAGAAAGTACTTTCATGAAATATTCATACCAAAATCATTAAAATTTAATGGCATGGGGAAACACGAGTGTAATTTGTACATCATCTCTGCAAACTGTTTCTTTTAGCTATGAAAGATGACCTGCCAGATCGCTTGTGGGATCTGTAAGTAGTTGCTTTATCAGGCGAGATGCAAAGATCAGAAAACAGAGGAACTATTTCAGCATCACACAGGTTGGTGGTTAAGGGTGAAAAGTGGCTCACAACTGGTGCCAGCCAGGAGCGCCCGGGTTGCCACTCGGCATTAGCGCTGGTACGGCGGCAGCACTGTATCCGCATCACCCTCACCCGGCAATGGGAGTGCTGGGTCAGGGCTTTGGTTTTCCCTCTCGAGGCCCAACAGCTCCAGCAGGGTGACAGAAGGGTGGGTGGCCATGGGACCAGTCGCTGGCTCACTCACTGTGCACTCACAGATGAAGCTGCAACCAGGCTCTTCACTCCCAGGTTGAGCCCAAAACAAGACCCTGCTTCCCAAGTGGCAGCAGCAGCTTTGGCAAAAACATTTTTTTTTTTTTTTTTCCACAATTCAGACAATTACAGTACCCTACCAGCTTCTTTTAAAAATAAAGCATGGCCCCAGAGCCGTGCATTACGCTGGTTCCAGGGCTGTTTGCAATCATGCTCACAGTGGGTTTGAGAGAAAAAGTTTCAACAAAATAAAACCTAACTCAGAAAGTATCCATTTCTCTCACTCCATACAGTAACATTATTTTCCCTTGAGAAAAATTCTCTGCATTGGCTCTGTGACCAGATATAGTTACACATTAATTCTTCAGAAGTTTCTTTAAAACTGTAGGAAACAGGTGAAAAAACAAAATGCCTTGAACTTTAAACTTAAGCTCAGTCTGTTTGAATGAAGGGAGTTTTAAGGTCACTCTTCACTCAATGCTAACTTTCAAGAAGGACTAACATGCCAGAGAGGACTCCTGGGACCGCATCCTGTTGGTCCTTTGATGCTTTCATTTTGTTGCTTGCTATTTTCTTTATAGCACAGACAAGGGCTTCCTGCCTGGGCCGACCCCTTCCCAACCTTGCTGAATACCTCGGAAAAAGTTTATGGCAAGACACCTTTCTTACATTAACCACAGAGGCACCAGTGAAATGATGGCTCCTTTGAAATCAAGAGGTTATGGTCTCCTCGCAGCGGTCACCCGCTCCAGAACTGTGAGGTGCTGGTTTGTTAAAACAAACAAGAGTATTGGAGTAACCAGGGCCATGCTGGATGCTACTGGGCACTACCTGAAACTCCACTTAACCTTCTTTGCAGATTCTTTTCATTTCTTCCTTGGATAACTCACATCTACAAACCAACAAATACTTCTGTTCTTAAACTGAAGTATCTTATGAGTCTCTGCCAAGAGACAGAGCAAGGATGTTCCTCCTTTGGACAGGCAGCAATCACAACACTGCTCACGGGCTTTGTACCCCTCTGTATCACAGCAAACATCTGCCTTTTGTCTGTTTGAAAACATTCCAAATCACTTTCAACTGTACTGCATAAAGAAAATGTGTTAGATTCATTTTTATGACTTACGGAAAGAGTTTAATTCCCAAAGTGACTTTTAGAAGGTCTCAAAGTGACAAACAGATAAAACTACCACAGGCAGAAAAATGTAGGGGATGGAATTCAGAACACATGCTGGACACAACATTACACTGATTAACAGGCTAAATTTCTAAAGTGCAGAGACAGGAGGGGATTGTCAGTGCATCAAGACAAGAAAAGGAGGATGAAAAAAACAGGTCAGTGGATGTGGACAAACTGAATTGAGAGGAATGAGGGGAAAGCTACCACCTCAACAGAAAATTATATTAGTAAGTATTGACTGTTTTCTCCTAATATTAACTCCTGTTGTACAAGTTTCACTAAAGTCTTGGAACCTCAAGTCAGAAACCTGGAGACTACAAAACTATTTAGAAAGAGCTCAGGACAAGAGCACTGAGTCTTACTTGGGCCAAGAACAAACCAGCAGGAGCTTAAATAGGAGCTGATGAGATGGGGCATAATCACCTAAAAATACAGGTAAAGGTTTTAAGAAGAGACAGTTGATTCTCTGCATACATGAACACAAAGCCAACCAAAATTTTTTTGCATGGCATTGTTAATGTGGATAGGAGCTGCTTTCCAATTAGAAGAACAGACAGGCCTAAGAACAACCATAACAAATGACCCAAAAAAAGCTTGAGAGCCCAGTGCCCTCTATCTTAGGCTGATCAACAACAGGTACCTCAGCATCACAGCACAAGAACAGGGCAAGGCAACATCAATGCATTTCCAGACTTGGGTCCAGACCCTCCCCAAGTCAAAGTAGTGAGCGTTGTGATGTGTAAAGGCCTTTTCTTCCTGTGAGCTCTCACACCTGCTTTTGTGTCAGCAACGGCAGCAGCAGCATGGAAGGCAGCCCCAAGCTGTGACTGCGTGTGTGTGCATGAGGCCAGATTACTGTGGAGTCCTTCCCTGATGCCTGCTTGCTTCATATTCCTGAGTCAGGATGATCTGTGCACTTCCTCAGTGCCACCAGATACTTTTTCAATGCTTACTCTCTTGATGGCTGAGAAGTCCACATAGATTTAACAAACAAAGAATCACTCTACTGATTCTCCTAGGTTTTCTGACAGAGGGAAACTAGAACTGAAATATTTAAGGATAAACCATGAATTTATACAGGGAGCGAAACCATGTCTCCTCCTTTGTTCACACTCCATTCTCCCCATGCCTTTCTGAGTGTTACTGAGCAACACACTGATGTTTGAGAAGAACACAGCAATACCTTAAGCATCTTAATCTTGAGTGCCAACTGAAGTGTGTTTACTGAAAATCAATAAACAGTGTGGAAGCCTTGAAAACTGGAACTCTTGAAAACTTTGTTCAAACTATCATGGATGCTACAGTTATTCTTGTATTAGAGAAAGGCAAGAGACTAGATGGCTTCTCAAATTCCCACTCAAGCATGGTGGGTCATTGCAATGCAGTTTTAAATACACTACAATTAATTTAAATTATATACAAAAATATCTATTCTTTGCACTTTTAGCATAGGTGCTTACACTGTTGTATCTACACAAAAGGAAGAAAAAAAACAACCCACAAGAATGGAGCATAAGCTTTAAATGCCAGACTGCTATTACAGGGAAAAAGTAGAAAAACAACTTTTGATAGGGCAGCCCTGCTATGCCATGGTGAATTTGAAGTGGTTTCCATCATTGAGATGCAGAACAGAGCCCAGAGTTTCAAACCGCCGACATCCTGAAACTCTGGACAGAGCCTGCAGCTTGGATGGGTTCCCTGCGAGGTCAGCACATTCATTTACATGCCAATACCCAGAGCGGTCAGTTCGCTGTTTTGGACCGAGAAGATCATCCCGGCCTGTGGAACACGGCAAACACTTTGAGTACCTAAGCATGGGAATGTGTTTTTCTGCACTGAAAGGATGGTGAGAGAGAGAACGGGAAGAGAGAAAAGATGGGGTCTTGTGTGGGATCGTGAGGTGCCTTTCCACAAAGGAAATGAGGGAACAGCTGCACAATGATCCTCTGTGAGGAGGGGAGAGGTGCCCAGGTCATGGCCCAGCACCGTCCCTTGGGAGTGCAACTGAGCCTGGAAGGGAGATGTTTATAAAGCCCCATTGGTGAGCAAGAGCATCCTCCCACTGGCAGGGGCCTCTGGCTTGGGAAGCCATCTTATGCCTGTGCCCCTGCTCCGTGGAGGTGCCATGGCAAGGGCTGCAGGCAGGATGAGCTCTGCTCAAGAGAGACCCAGTGGTGCCCCTCAGGCCTCACTGTGTGGCTGGCTGGGAGGGCCAGCTGCTGGACATCCTGATAGAATAGAGGAGGCCCCTCCAGCCAGCAGCTCCATAGCAGGATGTCTCCCTGAGATGAGTCAAGCTGCATGAGCCCTGCAGTACCATGTGGAGAGGTCACTGCAACACGATGGTCCTCAAACCTTGCTAAAAACCAAATGAGAGCACAGATGTTCAGGGAACAAAAGGTGCTCTGCTAAACGACCCGAACAGAAAAATCCAGGTATAAACCTGGGAACAGTGTCACATTACACTGTAGTATTTTTCCTCAAAATATACATACATACTCCAGTCCAGCATGGACTAGCTACTAAAACACAAACCTTTGACCAATGTGGCAGAAATTAAACATCAGAAAAATCCAACAAACTGGTTTTTTTCAACATGGGAGTCCTGGGAAACTAGCAGATGCTTTAAAGATTCAAAGAAAGGTAATTAATATGCATTTGCTACAACGACATAAACACACACGCAAGAATTTTCTACAAAGAGCCATGCTTTGCTTGTGAAGTGTTAGTGGCCACAGAAAAGGAGAAACAGGAAGGTTAAAACCAGCTGTACTGGAGGAGCCACCAGCTCTAAATACAAAACCAATTTTAAATACTCCACCAGAAAAGGTACAGATAGTGTGGGATAATGGCAAGGACACGTGCTCTGAGGCACTCACACAAATTTAGTGAGGTTCAGGAGTAGTGGACAATAAAGTATATCTATACCCAAAAAGTTACACTAAAAATAATGCTTTTTTATTTGTATGCCACTAGGCAGCAATGGAAGGAGGAGAGGCCCTCCTTGACATTTAAAGGACCAGAGCTGAGGTTACTAAAGGTACATAGAAGCAAAAGTGGAGCTTTTTTCTTTTTTTTTTTTTTTTTTTTTTTTTTTAAATAAGAAGTCTTATACTGTCCTTTCAGTCTATGAATCAAATTTGTGGAAGAGTGTAATATTTAACATGGGATATATTAATAACAAAATACATCAGCTCAACAGGCTGCCCAGGGATCTGGTGAAGTCACTATCCCTGGAGGTGTTTAAAAGATATGTAGATGTGGTGCTCAGGGACATGGTTTAGTGAGCTGGCATTGCTGGGTTAACAGTTGGACTCAAACATCTTTTTCCAAACGAAATAATTTTGTGATTCTATTCTAAATCATTATAATTATTTTATTTGTCTTAGTAATTAAATGTATATGCAAGTCTTACATTGGTAAACTATCTGGGCAGTTTCATTTAATGAAAAGATTTTTAAAGTGAATTTCAGCTTGCAACTTAATACAAGTCAGAAATAAAAACCCAATCCCTATCTCAGCAACATATCTCTTCCACCATTTTCTAATATAATAAAAGGCAAGAAAATAAAAACCAAAACAGGACATCAAATCAAAACTATAAAGAACCACAAACAGATGTATATAATTAACTTCAGTCCCACTGAGGGATATCACTTCTCTTTAGAAATTAGTAACAAGTTTACTACAGAACAAGTCACAGATCATCAAGAAAAGAGAATTAATGAATTATTTCAACTGTCCTGGTCTTGATTTTTGCTAAGAATGACTTGCAAATTCCTGCAATGAAGTCTGAAACATACCTCACATCCTTCTTCAGCAACAGAGAAATGCATCCTTATCCCCAAGTAAATACATTTACTGGCCTCTTCTACACAGAAGAAACATACATATTCTGGGGACATCCAAAAAAGCCTGAAATTGAACATAGCAAGGCACTGGAGTATTTGCTTTCAAATCCGTAAAATGTACTGACCAAACTCTCAAATACCCTCCTGCCTGGTAGAGTCAAAGCAAGACAAGAAATCTCCAATTCATATGTGTCCTATAAAGGATGTATTGAATTAAATGTTTATTTTCTGGTAAAGAGTGGTTTGGTCTCTGGTGAAGAAACAGGTTCCATAGTCTAATGCAAAATTTAACACAGGTCTGTAAGATCTGTGCTTACTGAAAAACGAGGAAAAGCAGCTAAACAACCCCTTAAATCTTCTCATGGAGCCACAAGAATCTCACAAGAATTACTGATGGAAATAATTCCCTATCTCTACATATACATTTGCAGATAAAAGCTATTTTGGTTTTATGATGACACATAGAATGTACTCTAATTCAAGGTTTCCTTGCCAGTTCTCCTTCCAGAATGCTTGGAAGGAAGCTTTAATGAAGGGCATCTTATAGCAGGGGTAAGACTGTAACAGGATTACATAATATTCATCTTAATTCACATGAGCCAATTATTTACAAATAAAATATTTACATAAATGAAAATGGCTTTAAACACGCTCTGCAGCCTCTTTTCAGTGACCTTTGAGAAAGAATTTCTGATCATAACTTGATGAAGAAAGAAGAACAGAATTAAGTACTGGAAGTAAATGAGAAGGTGATTAATATGCAATGTGGTTCTGAATGCAAAAAAGCCAGGCCAGGGTCATTAAACAACCTACTCTGACAAGGATAACACAGTGAACCTGGAGTTCATTATTTAAAATCAGTGAAAACACCTCCAGACCAAGACATAGGGAAAAACTGCCTACGAACAAGAAGTAAGTTAAGGGAAGATTATAATGGACTACATTAAAGTAAGAAGTAATAAGCACAGACAAAAGTTATCAGTCGTATTACTCAGGAATCAATGTTGTTTTATTTCTTAGTACAGTAATCAGCTGTGTACCTACCACATCTGTGTGTGATGCATCCAGAAGAGCATCATTTCATGCTACAGCCACATGGGATGGCCTAAGAACTGTAATTGAAGTAAGATGGCTTTTAATGATACAAAGTGCAAGGACATGTGCTTGGGGACCACAGACAAGAGCTTCTGGGGCACTCATCATTTGAAGGCAATAAAGGAATCAGAATCTCTCAAGCTGGAAGGGACACGGGAATCTTGGAGTCCAACTCCCTGCTCCTCACAGGACAGCCTAAAGCTAACCCATATACGACAAAGAGCATTGCCCAGACTCTCGTCGATCTCTGACAGGATTGGAGCCATGATCACTCCCATTCAGTGGCCAGTCACCCTCTCAGTGAGGAACCTGCTCCTAATGTCCAGTCTGATCCCCTGTGTCATCCCATTTCCTCATATCCTATCACTGGTCAGCAGAGAGATCAGCACCTGCCCTCCACTGCCCCCCTTGAGGAAGCTGCTGGCTGTGATGAGGTTCCCCCTCAGCCTTCCCTTCTCCGAGCTGAATGTGCCAAGTGACCTCAGCCACTCCTTGTTAGTCTTGCCCTTGAGGCCTCGCACCACCCCGGTCACCCTGCTCTGGACACACTCTAATGGCTTTTGTGAAGGATTTTACTTCTACAAACCAAGGGGTTTCCATCTGTGATACATTTCTGCATCATGAGAGCATACTGTGCAGCTGAAAAGGACCTTTTACATTTCTTAAAAATAAAATTAGCATTCTAGAGACGTAAGTCTTCCAAGTTACTTTGTGTGCACATCAGAAGAAACTCACATACCTTGAGGCACTGAAATGAGAGTGCCTCAACTACACCTATCCATCAATCTAAAGCTTGGAAAACAGAATGAATTAGGCAATATTACAATGTAAAATGTTCTGAATGCCTCGAGCTACATCTTAAGATGTAGCCAATTTAGGATTGGAGCAAGTCCCAAGCAAAGGTGATTAAGCCTCCATTACAAATTATCATATCCTCTGACTAGCTTTAGTACCTCCCCACAACAGCCTCCTCACACACCCCAAACATGTGCCAAAATTATGAGAAAAGCAGATGGCTAAACTGGCTATTTTAGCTGTCAACAGAGCAGAACAAAGGGGATACACAAAACTCGGCAGGGAAAGAAGAACTGCCACTGTCCCCTGTCCATATCAGGGGACATGAAGAAGTGACAAGGGATCACTATATTCTTGCTTTCTTAGGGTATGCTGTAGAAATAAGAAAACAATTCATACGTGCTGCTATTTTATTGGGATCCCACCTTTCCAAATAGCTACCAAATGTCCAGTAGTATGTAGAGTATCCTCTAGTTCACTTCCTCATGCTTTTTCAAATCTCGGTGTGAGTAAACAGGGTAAGTAGGACAGGAACAGCAAGTCCCAAGACTTCTCTGTCCTTCTAAGTGAAAAGTCTCCTCTCGCATTGGGATCGGCAGACATTTTCAACACACATCTCAGCACAAACTGCTACCAACTGCTCTTCCTGTCAGCAACTTTGTTCTCACTAAAATAAATTTACAAGCACCACTTAAAATTTATTTTAATGCCGCAAATAAAGACAGCAGCCTCCAGTAAATACAATCGGCACCACACTTTTAAAAACAGACTTCTTCCACTGAAAGGTCTTGGCTCATAGCAAATGAGCCAAGTTTAAAGAAGTTCTAAGAAGTAGTTCTGGATGAACACTGGTATGCCCTCACACCAAATGTATTTGACAACGAAAAACTGGAATAAGAAGGGATGATTTTACAGATTAACCAAAAATCATTATCTTTGCAGTTAAAATGATGCTACCTGAAAAAGATTAAAGATAAGCGTTATTCACACATTACTGAAAATGCACAAGACATTATTAAATAACTTCTTAGTCCAACTTGGCCATGGGAAGTTACATTTGAGCTCTTGAACAAATCTGTCACTGCCCTCTCAGTGCCACTCTCCCCACCCAAATACTGTGCAGTACAGCAGACTCGGCAACTCCCAATGCCCACACAGAGGAATAATGTTATTATTCTGAACAGAATTTCTCCCAGACTTGACAGTATCTAGGGACATCTGGAAATCTCAGCTAATTTCACTTCTACATTTCTTAAGCAAACACTCACTTAGTGATGCTAATTAACTGAGGAAAAATTAAATAATATAATTAGAGAGCCAGATGTAAATCAAGAAACAGTACATTATTTAAAACACAGAAAGAACAGAAATCATACAACATTTTAATTTTGTCTTTTTGATATGATTTAAAAAGACAGGTGATGATCAAGCAACTTCTGCCTTTCAGCATGTGAACATTTCTTTCAAAATAGATAAATTATTGGCAAATTATAAACCCTCACTAGCTCACTGTTTACTCCACAATAACTATCAATTAGTAAAGGCACGCTTCTGAATTCATAATGCATTACATTTTTTACTTTCAACACCTGGTGTCACCAGAATAACACCATATATTTCTAAAATGCTCTGCAATGGTGTGTGTGTGTGTGCTTTGATTTTAGAGCAGCAATACTTCAAAGGAAGTGGAATTGTAGAAAATTATGCCAAGTCATGCACAGAGATTTTTTTTGTTGTTGTTGTTAATTGATACATTATCAGTTAACTGACCATGGCAGGTCATTTTAAATATGAGGCTCAAGGTGTCTAAGAGCCTTCATCCCTTAGACAAGGTCAAAAAAGGCCTGAACCAAGTGAAAATTATGCTTTATTCCAGTATTTTGAGCAAACTAAAGCCTAAATGTTTTTTTTTGCAAAAACACTTTAATTGGTGATTTCTGCTACAGCAGAATTTTGCTAATTGCAATCAATTTTTGTAGAGGCTAATCACCACCTTTCTGTCTAGGGCTGTATTAATTGGTTATTATTACAGTTCCCCTGAGAATAGACAGAGGGGAGTGATTTTGATTGATTATTGCTTCAAGCTCCTTGGATCCCCAAGACACTAAATAAAAAGTTAAATATCAAAGAAGATTTAATTAATTTCAGTCTCTCCTTCTTTCCACTCTATCAGCAAAATAGAGCCGATAAAAAATTGACAAATTAAAGGGAAATGAAAAGAGTCAGAACTAGTGACCCTGTATTTTTTTAATGAGAAAGTACATGCATTTATTTGCTCTAATCTTTAGATAATGGGCATAAGAAAATGAAAACTTCCTCAGCTTTTGATTCTTATTCCAAAGCCCAAATTGAGTTATGGCTGGCAGTTAGATTATCTCGTATAAAATTTAAGTTGTGTTATGTTTTTCTTTTAATATAGCATTTCAAATAAATCAATGAAAGAATCCTGAACTCTTGGGGGAAAAAAAAAAGTCATAAGCTTGTTACACAAGAAAGATAGAAAATACTGTATTATAACATACAAACACAGTATTTCATAATCAAAATGTTTAGGAGTCTCTATTTTGGCAGAAAATTCTGTATCAGAAAACAAAGGAAGATGTGATCAAGATATTTATAATCAATTTTGTAAAATCTTATTCAGATTTACACTTTGACTAATTATGCATGGGTTTCCTGCAGCAGACTTTCCAGAAGTCATATTGTCTTTCAATACTTTTTCAGTTAAGACAGAAGCACTTCCACAGGTACAAGTTTTCAGGTTTTAGTGCAATCTTTAAAGCTAGACTTTAAAGCTAGAAGAGA
The DNA here is from genome assembly GCA_013398615.1 of Brachypodius melanocephalos. Classification (NCBI taxonomy): domain Eukaryota; kingdom Metazoa; phylum Chordata; class Aves; order Passeriformes; family Pycnonotidae; genus Brachypodius; species Brachypodius melanocephalos. Next base: position 45,886,825 of record VZSR01003803.1, read on the forward strand.
AAAGCTAACCCTGATACAGGAATTATTTTCAGGTGAGTGCATTTCTAGGATCCATAGACAATGTTTGGAGGAGATCCCTATGTGCCTGCGAGGCATTTATTACCTCTAAGCTGATCTGTGGGGCCAGCTTTTTGATGACAGGCTTCCAAATCCCCTAAAAGGAAGACAGGCAAGCAATACAACCTTGAATAATAGTATCAAATAACATCAACCCATATAAAGAATAAAACAACCATGGAAAGCAGGAAAAAAGCTTAAGCCTGGGAAAAGCAATGCAAGTCACTAAGAAAAAGCAGCTCTTCTCCTCAATGCTTGATTTAAACAGATGTTGACGTAAGTTAGTAATTTTTAAGAGACAGCCTAAGTCTGGTGGGTTAACCAAGTTGGACAGGTTTTACAGGTAGGTTTTGTTTATTCTAACACCACCACTTGTTCACCTCAGCATTTCAGAACAAAAAAAAACCAAACCAAACCAAACAAACCAAATCAACCAAACAACCAACCAATCAACCAAACAACCAACCAAAAAAAGCGCCTAACAACAACAAAAAACCCAAACACTAGTAGTTTTCTGTAAAACAAGGTGTTAATTACTTTAGGATGCCCTAGTCTCTTACCCCTTTTTAAAAGTGAAAAATAATAGTAAGAAAGACCTTAGAGGATCCTTTTCTCCCAAAAGACACAAGTATTCAGTGGTCACTGACTAGAATGTCCTTTTATGCACAGGAGCAAAAGGACAACTGGTAAAGTAATACACAGGTCACAAAGGTTTAGCTGAAGGTGCTCAGCAGAGTGGCCTGATGTGTCCACCTCCACCTGACTGCCCAGGCAGACCTAGGGGACACCGCTTGGATGGAGATACACACTATTCCCAATGTCAGCTCCTATGGAAGAAAGAAGGGATGCAGACCTTTTAGTAATAAAACCTAATATTTAGAATGCACAGAGAGGCAGTTTCCCTGTCACAGGTATGTGTATGCTGAATGTGCAGATGCTGAAAAGAAATCATCTGTCTTGATCCATACTAGTTACTTTGTCTTGACCTTGGTAGAACTTTTGACACTGCTAAGGCTCATGATACTGCCACAAGCTAGCTAGAAAAACATGATTTAACAAGAACTGTTGGTATTTAGACAAAAAAAAAACCCCAAAAACAAAACAAAACCCAAACCAAAACAACAACAACAACAACAACAAAAAGCCACAAAAAATCAAACCTCCAAAATTGGTTAGAAAGACTAGTTAATATTTATCAGAGGTTAACCTCAAACTGGACATGTACTCAGGATTTGTTATGTTAACTCCAGTACCAGGGAAGCACCAATAATGAAAATACTGAATGATGTGCACAAAGCTAATGACAGTCACAAGCCCCTGCACAACTGCTGCCCTGCAAAAGCCATTCAGGTAAGGCCAGAACAAAGATCTAAGATTATGCCAGGAATAACCAACCACATAAACAAAATCTGGAGAGAGACTGGTGTAACAGCACTTCTGCAGAAAGAAATTTGACAGTTATAATGATCATGAACTCAACAAGAGTCAACAACTAGTAGGGCTGGAAAAAAATATCCTGCTCTAACCCAGCCACAAATAGAGTAGTATGCCCAGCTTTGAGCACTACACGTAAAGAACTGTTATCAGCTGGACAAAGAGAGCAATCACAGGTCAGGAAACCAACAACAAAAATAAAGAGCCTGTACTGTGATCACTTCTTTTAAAGAAAATAGCATTGTGCCTTTAAGAATACGAAAGCATACTGGAAAAGGAAGAGGCTGTAAGCTTTTCTTCACATGTGCTTTGAGAGAAGATCCAATAAGCTCAAATTCTGAAGATGGACATTAGAAAGATCATCCACCTCCTAATAAGCATGGTGCCCAGGAAGAGCATAGATAACTAGGAAAGTTAGGAATTCTTCACTACTGTCTATTCTCAATAGCAAGACAGCAGACCTCTATCAGAAGTAACACTGCTGCTGCCAAACTTGCCTCTTGCAAAGAAAATGGATGAGACAATCTCTCAGCTCTCCTTTAAAAGTAAACATAAAAAGCAGTTTGAATCATATGCTATACATGGAAAGGAACACTGGACTTGTGGAGATTGCAAGAGAACAATTCTGAGGTCTAGTCAGTAGATTCCTGCTACCTCAAGGAGAGGTTTCTAGTATAGATCCCACTCCCTGTCTCTTTACAGATGGTAAATTATGCAATTACTTGATTTTTAAGATTTACTTTCCGAAATAGTAATAACCCTGAAAAGCAAATGAAATGTTGGGTTCCCACCCATCTTTGTCCATGCAGTGCCTCCTAAATACACTCACAGATATAATCCTGAGGTGCTACACTGAGTGCTTTCTGACCCCATGAATTTTGCATTGCTTTCTGCACTGGGAGCTAGCTTCAAAAGGCCAGACAAGACCAAATGGGACATGGGTTAGAGCCCTGGGGACAAAGGGCATGAATCTAATTTTTCTGTTTCCTAGGAAATCATAGAATCATAGAATATGCTGAGTTGGAAGGGGCTGATCAGGATTCTCAAGTAGAACTCCCAGCCCTGCATAGGATACCCCAGCAATCACACCATGTGCCTGAGAGCTTTGCCCAAATACTTCTTGAATTCAGACAGGCTAAAGCCTGTTGCTAGTCCTGCAGCTGGCTTTGGTTGGATCTGGCACACCCAGGGTATGACTGGCTCAAAGGCAGAGCAGTGCCAGCCCAGCCAGACATCCTTGGCTCATAAAAGCACCAAAAGAAGGCAAAGTGCAAGAACAACCAAAGCCTCTACCACCACAGCCTCAAGAACAGGTGCACAGCTCACCTGTAACATTCCTGCTCTGAAACTTCTGTTCCCCAGGCAGAAAGCTACAGGCATTTGTGCCTTGAGGCTTCCAAGACAGCCATCCTGGTTTATGTATTATACATAAAAGGCCACTTTAAATATGAGTCCACAAAATAGCCCTTGTCCTGGTTGTCTATTTTTCATCTCAAAAACTGCTTTTAGATCACAGATATGACAGTTTAATCCCAAGTAGTTCCGAAATAACTGCTATTTAATAAAGATTTTAAAAATAAAAATTATGGGTTTTTATAGGCATATAGGTTTTATTTATTTATTGATAGCATGCTGGTGAGATACATCACTTTGATATGGAACCATTAAAAATCTATACCCTCATAAATTTTTCCTCTAAGCTGCTGATGTGGTAACTGTAGAAAAAAGACACTGCTGCTTTTCTAGACATACAATAAACAATCTTACACATTTGTTTACCCACTGCATATGTGATTCACAGGTAAACTGCTGCACGTGCATATGAGTGTAATCCACAGCAGTGTCACAGCTTTTATCAAAAAGAACAATGTAAGCTAGTACACATTTCATAGACAGCTAAATGATTGTGTCATGGTAACTCAGAAAACACGCTTCAAAAGCTGCATCTGCAGCAGGTTTGCTCACAAGATAGAAATAACTAGAGCTGGGATTCAAGCAGAGCTGTCTAAGTAAACACTAAATTTGTGTGTGCTGTTAGTAGTCCAGAGTGTTTATAGATCACAAAAGTAGATTACTGGAGAGTTTATTCCCATTAAGAGATAAAAATCATCAAGTTTAAGAGTGACTGTTCCATTGTCACTGAAAATATTTCCTAACACTCTTCCCTAACTAAACTCCCAAAGCACCACTACCACCTAAAGTAAAAACTCAGCTGACAATGTAGTTGTGCTGATGACTTAATGAGCTGGCACAGAGAACCACAGAGGGGTGGGCCAGATGTCAAAGAAATAATCTGTCTCATATATAATCTCAAAAATTAGCCCAATAGATTAAGTTTTGACCTATCTAATGTCAAACCAAGTTACCTGATGTGGCAGGAGGGTCATGAAAGACAAATTATCCCAAAAGCAATGTCATCTGTTCCTTCCTTCTAGTATCATACCTACCAGGTCTGGTGTCTGCTGCATCACTCTCCATACCCTCCTTAAAACCTGGCTGCAACAACACTGACGGTCAATCTCAAAATCTCCCAAAAAAGCACCTCAAAACCAACCAAAATGTTTGACAAACCTAGAACTGAAAGGTCAACCACGGACTTGATAATTTTCTCAGTCTGTTGTAAGACTGAGAGCACGAAGTTATTATATCAAAAGAATAAGTACACTTAACAAAATTCAAAAGTGAACTGGCTCACCATGTCAATGAATAAACACTTCCTGGCTTCACAATAAGACTGTGATGATAATAAACGTCTGCTAAAGACAGCTAAAATACAGAGCCTGATTTGAGTTTCCACCTAAACCAACATTGAAACAGAAATTACAAGTAAGAGATATAGGCTACAATATGACAAATTAAAGAGATTAAATCATTGTTATACAGAAATTAGGAAGAAAATTTTTAAGTTTATCCTGTACAAACTTAAAGATACTTGATGCCCTCCATTAATATAGTAAACTGTCACTAAGCGTACTTAATTAAAAGATATAATAACAACTAGCAGTAAAAGAACAGACTAGATGAACAGATGGATCCAGAGATATTTTGACCTAAATTTCTTGATATTTTGACAAGATAAATAAAGGTAAACATAAACAAGAAGAGGAGGGAGAGGAATAACCAGCCAGTCAGTAGATCTCAGTAAGACGACTCATACTACAAAGACGAAAAAACCACTATCAAATCCTTTTCTTTCTCTGCTCACCTGCTTGTCTTCTCAAATACGTTTTGTTTCTGTTAAGCAGGTTTCCTGTTGCTTCCCATAACCACTTACATATTCACCTTACTGAGACATTAATCATGCCAGGAACCCAAATAATGAAATAAGGCCCACTGCCTCAGGACAGTTTAATCAAAAGAAATAAATCATTAACCTGTTACATAATTTAAATCTCTTAAAAGTTGATTTTCTTTTATGCTCACTCTCTCCTGAATTTGACCCCTGCTAGAGATAACAGTTAAGAGAAGTGCTTCTATCTACAGAGGCCACATAAGGCAGAGATTCTTCTTTCTGAGCCCTTCCTATCACCTTCCCTTTGGGCACTCTCCCCAGCCAGCCAGTTCCTAAGTACATAACTTTGTGTTACTTACCATGTTTGAAATGAGCTTCAGAAAGCTCCAGTAAGATCTGGCCTGTGGCTGGATTCATATCCTGAAAGTTTTCATAGCAGGTATACTTGAACTACATCACAGCAAAGACTGCAGCCTTGGAGCAGGTTAGTGGTTTGATGTGTGAAATGTCTATGTGCATGGTAAGCATCCTGCTGGGATTTATTCCCTACGTAATCTTCAGCTAAGGCAAAATCAAGCCTGAGGCTCCGCTCCATAAGCTGCGTTGAAACATTCCTCTCCATTCATAGAGTTTCTCAGTTATTTATAATTTTAGTAATATAGTGCAGGCTCAGTGCAATCTCATCTAAATTTAATTTAGTTCCTTTCCTATGCCCACATCCCATCCTAACACTTACCAAGCACGATCTCCGCACCGCACAAGCAGCGCCTGACTTTTGAAGCATTGCTTTACAGTACATGGAGCCACACTCCATACATGTGCTGTACTCCATCTCCTCTCAGTGAAAACATCCTGGAACACTGAGCTCAGATTCCTTACTTACTCATTCCACAGAAAATCTAAGTTTCGATGGCTTCACTAAAAACTGCCTCAGAGAAGATCCACATCAATTGATGTACCCTCAAACATACCTGAAAGATGACATTCATTCCAAGATTATGTTTTCTATACAGTAATTTTTAGTAATCTTTCCCCCTCAATTTCCTAGCCTCTGCAGGCTTGTCCCACCCCCTTCAGAGTTCTTATTTTCCCAGAAATAAGTTTGAGCCTAAGATGTTCTTCAAGCCAGTTTCTGTTGAGCACCCGTGCAGGTATGCAATCAGGGGAATAAAGAACTCTATTATCCTCCTTCTATTCCTGTCAATAAATCCAAGACCATCACATCTCAGCTGACAATCATGGCAAGTTTTTTTTTTTCATTCCTCATCTGGTCATCTGTACCAAACTACTATTGCTGAAAACTCTTTTCTTCAGTTGTCTTCAGTTCTTCTACCTACATAATTCTGGTGAGTTTCTCTCTCAACTAGTCTTATCTTCTGATCTCTGAGATAAAAAAATCTGAATATAGTAATTTTCTCTTACATTTGTTACAAGAATGCTTATGTTATTAAGTCTCTTCTCTAGACTCCTAATATTTCTCCTTTTCTTCCATGAGCTTTTCACAAAACTCGTGAAGTAATTCCCGTTTTCCCCCCAGTTAAAACACAAAGAAGAACTTGTTGCCTCACTGCAGAATAACTTCCTCTCAGTCTAGGTGAGCTAGGTTGGCTAAATCCCCACAATGAGTGCATATCTCAGCACTCACTTCACATATTGCCATGATGCAGTTTTTGTTATCCCTTAAGCAGAGGGAAAATACACAAAAACAGAGGCCAAAAGAATGTCATCACAAAAGGGAGGCAAGAGTTAGGCAGGAGGACATCGCTAGGTCTACCTGTTGTTGAAAACCACTGCAAACACCATTCTTCCAAGAGAAAACCAGAACAAGACCCTTATTTCTCACTCACTACTTCCAGTCTCACTTTCAAGATCATTTTTCTCAGCAATGTTTTGAAGAAAACTTGTTTGTTTCTACTCTTCTTCAAGCTTTCAGTACTACTGTATATGTGGACTGGGCCTCTCCTGATGGGAAATAATCAAACTTGTTACCTTTGATTTCCAGTGAAATTCACACATTCTGAGATCCAACCAAGAACAAAACTGTTGCTTACAGAACTTGCAGGGGACAGAATCCATAGACAATTAAAATGACATACTGATTTTAGTGGTAAAATTCAGTGTCCATACCCTAGCCTAGTTTAATGTGCAAATTAAACAACAAACACATGGTTTCAATTAAAAGAATTCAGAAAGAATGCCATTAATAGCCTCCAATGAGCCAGAAGGTAGCATTCACTTTGCTTTAATTTCCTACAGTTCAGAATCTAGGCTGGTCACTCAGGCTTCAGTTGCTGTAAAGAGATTTGAGGTACATCTCTTGTCAGCAACTACAAATGAAACTCACATTTCAAACACAAATCTGTCATCATGGAAAGTAGACTAAAGAAGGGGGCAGTGCTGAGGTACAAACTCATGATTCTTATCTGTGTGTCACCAGAAACAATAAAACCTTAGTTATTGGAAGTCCTGCACACAAACTGGTCTGCTCACCAGAAGGCAAAAGGTATTAACTTGACATATTTCACAAGATGTGTAGACAGCATTTAGTACCTGAGGTACAAAGGTGACAGCAGAGGTACAGGATGAAACCCAGGATATCACAGAATGGGTCAGGTTGGAGGGCACCACAGTGGGTTACAGGTCTCACTGCCCTGCTCAAGCATGCTTATCCTAGGTCATACTGTACAGGATTGCAACCAGATGGTTTTTGAGTAACCCCAGTAAGGGAGACTCCACAACCTCTCTGGTCAATCTGTTCCAGTGTTTGGTCACCTGCACAGTAAAGAAATTCATCCTTATGTTTAGGGGGAACTTCCTGTGCATCAGCATCTGCCCATAGCCTCTTGTCCTATTGCTCAGCACTGCTGAACTGAGCCTGGCTCCATCCTCTTGGCACCTTCCCTTCAATACTTAGAGACACTGATGAGGCCCTCTCTTAGATGTCTCTTCTCCAGGCTGAATAGGTCTAGATATGGAGAGATACAAGAGAGAAACTAGAGAAGATTTGAGTCTAGATCAGGTGTAAAAAAAATATTTTGGAGAAGAGAGAAGTCTTTTATACCAGCACTCCAAAACACTACTGAAACTGTGCATGATATTTTTACCAGAAAGTAACGTAATGCCAACAAACATTCCTAACACTTCTGGAATACTAAGTAAACAGCAAGACTTCTAGACATGTGATAAGAAATGACTATCTGCATCTGCTTCCTCACTAAAAGGAGAGCTACAACCCTGACTGCTGTTGGAGCCAAGATTCAGCCAGAAGTGCAGCACAGCAGTCAAGATGATACTGTTTGGGATCCGTGTTTCCTCTGACATCTCAATGATTTGCCTTATACATCCTTACCTTAGGACTCATGAATACACCTTGCTGAACAAAGCAAGCCGCCAAGGCAGCAAGCACCCTGCACTGTAATAATAACAACAAAACCAGCAGATTACAGGGAGTGACAATCTCCCTTTACTTGACACCCACTAGACCACAACTACAATACTGTACCCACTTTGGTGCCCAAAACAAGATAAAAATATGGACAAATTGCAGTGCATACAGACAGTCATAGGGCAAGAGTACTTGCCTTGTGAAAAGCAGCTCAGGAAACAGCCTTTTCAACTTGAGAAGAGATGACTTTCAATTGGCCTGTGGCTATCCAGGAAACACACAGGGTCTTCACAGCAGTGCATGTCAGAGTTGAAAAGCAGTATGTATAAACCAAAATCAACCAACTAGATTCAAGGAAAAGGTTCTCATGATACAGACAAAAATTGAAGTAAGCTACCCAGAGTTGTTGTGTAGTCTCTATCCCTACAGGTTTTCAACACACATTGGATAAAACACTGAGAAACCTGGTGTGGCCACACAAACAATTTGCAAATAAAATTACTTGCACTGAGTAAGGAGGTTGGACGAGTGACTTCCCATGCCCCTTCCAACTTAAATTTTGCTGTGATAAAAGTTGTGGGCTGCATCAGGCTAGAGAAAATGAGGGAGAGAAAGAAGATAAAGAGACTTGCAGTTACTCTGGTATTATCTGATAGCATGTATTTTCCAAATTGCAGCATTGTTCTAATACAGCTACTGTCACACAGCTGAAGCCTGCTTCAGCACAGGTGGGATCAACTCCCTTTTATTTAGCAGCAATCCACAGCACTGGAAAAAAAGCAATGCTTGAGGGAAAGGATGAGAAAAGCAATTCTACGTGACCGAGAACTTCTGTCAGAATGTCAGCAATACAATGGTAACTCTGGCTGTTAGTAAAGGTCATGAGCAATTACAGTCAAAACACTGCAGAGAGAGGTGGTTACGCAGGTAATTCCAAAGGAAAAGAGCTGTCTTGTAAGACGGAGAAATCAGGTGTGACAGTGATATCGAATCGAATATGTTTCCTCAATATGTTAAGAGAGAATAGCTGACACACTTAAAGAAATCACAGTGGCCAAGAATCTTAATGTAAAGGCCATTCTTCAACAACACTGTAATGGTAAATCAATAGGACATGATATCCTGGTACAGTCTGTCCTTCTTTAACATTAATTGGAAGTAGGGAAAAGAGAGCTGTAGCTGACACAGTCCATAAAATGTAATTAAAACTTTGCAGTGAAAAAGAGCAAAAAATTCTGGCTAGCTATGGATTCTGGGTTAAGACCAGTGATTTACTACTGCCTGAATAGTTCAATTTCTAAAGCAAAAAGGTATTAAACATCCTCTTTAGAGAGACAGAATGAAAAGGGTATTACATTTGCTAACTCAATGACATGACTGGGTCCATCCATTTCCCCTGTCTCTTACTCAATTATCTATGTAATACTTACCCTTTCTGTCAGAATACTGCAATATATCTATGAAAGATGAGAAAACAAAAGGTAGCATCAGTTCATATAGAAAATGTGTTCTGTTACAGCACACGCTCTCTGCTTAAGCAGTTCACATTACTTAAAATTGCATTCAAGTTTCACATTCAATTCTACTTAAAAGAGTTATGAAAATTATTTGACCAGGTTCAAGTTCAAAGAACTTTTAGAGCATGAGAAACACACAAGAAGACTTGAATAGGAAAAGTGCATTGCTCTGAAAATGAAATGACAGAAAACTGGAGTGAAATGTTGTGTCTTTTTCTTCTACCAACAGTAACAACATGTTAACAGCATTCATGATTACACAGAAAAATAATTTGGCTAATCCATTAGAGAGTAAAAGTGTATCAGAGCTGGCAGCAGAAACAAATGCCATAATGTACGCCTGGAATTTACTCTCTTACTTCACTCCATGACACTCCCATGACTTTACCTTTGTGCCTGTACTTACACTTGCATATTCACAATGTAGACCAGGCAGTCACATAACCTCATTTCCCTGAAGTTCCCCAAGAACAAACAACCATATAAACAAGAGGAGCAGAATTGGCAAAACCCGTGGTTACATGAGCAATCAGATGAAAGTAATTTTCAAGAGGAAACTTCCTTTAAAATAGACAGTTGGGTTACTATTGGGAGTTATGAGACTGTACAGACAGACTTGGAGGAATGTTGGTTGGATGGGACCTTTGAAGGTCACCTAGCCCAGCCTCCCACTCTGAGCAGGACCAAAGCCAATGCTAGATGACACTTCCCAAGAGAAGAGGCTGTGCTCAGCAGAACAGTGGGTGGCAGAGACAGCAGGATGTTTGGTGAAGACCAGGCCTTGCTCGTGCCCTCTACTCTCCAGAGGTACCAAGATTTCCATGTCAAACATCAGCCAAGAAAAGCATGAACTGACATGGTAAGCCTTGCTAAAGGATAAAAAGACGCTGCAGTAAATAAAGCACTCCAAGCAATATTTCTATGCTGAATGATAGGAGAAATCAAGCAACAGAAAACTAATGACACATATAAAGTCACCAAAAAGAAAAGCTGTAAGGAGTTGATGACATGACACGTACCAACAACATGACACGCTTTCTTCCGTGATGGAGCGAAGCTGTGTTCGGTGTTCCACTGGTCTCAAAACAAACTCATGAACAAGCTCAAAGAAACTTGCTTGCAAAGCTGATGGCAGAAAACCACACTAATTTGCAAAGTGAGGAGCAAACATGCTGCAAGAACCCAAGGAAAATGAAGTGTGACGCACATATCAAGTAGTTAGTATCTGTCAGCAGTCAGGTGCAGACGTAAAAACATTAGTAACGCATGGAAGGGCCATTTTTTTTTTATTTAACGTGTAACCTCTTTGAAAATTCAGGTTTGGAGACAGACAGTAAGAGACATCTGTTCTGTTTAGCATTTATTTAACCATGGCAGGAGAAAGCTGTTCTGCACTTAGGTAACAAGACATGTTAGTGTTCCTATGACTTTTGACAGTTATGATGGGGTGAGGGCAGGAGATGAGTGCCAGTTAAAGATAAATATACTGTAGAGTCAGTCTAAGTTTTTAAGACTTCTGTCAAGAGGAGGTGAGAAGAGTGATTAAAATTTGCCCATGTTTTCTTCAGAGATGTGAAATTTAAAGCCTCTCTTAATGGCTTTTGACACACAATGAACAACTTTAATTGTCAAGAAATCGCTTTTCCAGGTTGACTGCCTGCTTAAGCTAGAGAGTATATAAAACAAGTCCACTACTCACAGAGCTCTACATGAAAAAACTTGGTCATGGAGATATTTACAATTTTGCCGCTGTATGTTCAGCTCTATAGAAGCTGCTACCTTGATATTTTCAAAGCATGGCAAAAATTACAGAAGCAGCAAATTAAAAAATACCTGAAGCAAAAAATGAGGAAGTTAATTGTCTGGAATTAACATAGATATAACTAAATGAACCTTAACCCAAACCCAAAAGACTTATGTTACTCTGTAATGGAAAAGGATATAGAACAGGAGGCAGACGAAAGTATATCAAAATGAAAAGCCAAGGCAGATTAAAAAAAAAAAAAGACCCCCTCAAATATTCTGGTCAAGCAATGCAAGCAAAAAGATAAGTGCTTTGAAATGTTATTTTGTAAGGATGTACAGTCATGGAATAATTTGGATTGAAAAGGGCCTTAAATCATCTATTTTCAAGCCCCACCGTGGGCAGGGGCACTTTCTGCTAGACTCTACATCTATGATACCGGAACTCTTTTCTTTCTCTTTTCCCTCTAGTTAAAGTATTGGTTGTTCAAACACCCATCACTAACCCATTACAAGGGGAAAGGTATGTTACTAAAAGGACTATTTGGATCATAATGAACAGTTCTGTTTGGACGATGTGCCTAAGAACCTAGAGAACACAAGGTGATCACCCCCTTGGCCTGTCCAGCCAGGGACAGCTCTCCCTGCACTCAGCTTTATCACCGATGGGCCTCCCCTCGCACACTGAGGCGCTGCTGTGCCCTTGACCCACGGGAACCCGTGTCCCGGCCCGGTGCTCTGAGCCGCCCCCCGGCCCCGCTCCCGCCAGCAGGGCCGGTCCGGTCCGTGCCGGCCCCCACGAGGCTTTCGGAGCGTGGCCCGGGCCGCAGGGTGCTCCCCGCAGGGCAGGGCCGCCCCGCCGGCAGAGCCCCCGGCCGCCGCCGGCCCTCCCGCAGCCCGTGCCGGCACCTCCGCGTCCCCTCAGCGCTTCCCCGCAGCACCACGTGTGGCGAGAGCGGACCGGCCTCGGCCCGCCGCCCCGCCCCGCTCCGCTCCGCTCTGCCCGGCGCTCTTCGGGGCACTCACTAGCCAGGGCTGCCGCCGCCTCCGCTCCTCCGCTCCCGCCTACGGCCTCGGCGTTCTGCCCGTCCCGGGGCGCCTCTCTGGGGAATAGGCAGCGGGGCGGAGCGGGCGTGGGGCGGTGCCTGCCCGCGCTCCCTCCCCTGCAGACGGGGCAGCGCGGGGCCGCGTGTGAGCTGGGTTGCGGGCCGGAGCTGTCCCGGCTGCCAGAGGGACGGATCGTGCTTGGCGGGAGCGCGGACAGGGCGGCCAGCCGGACACCCCGTGCTCGCTGCCAAAGCAAAGCGCCCGGCGCTCCCGGGAAGGGCCGCTCCCGAAACCCGCGCCGCGGCCTCGCCTCCTGGAGGCCGTAATAAACGTGCGCCAAGCAGCGCAACATTTGGCAGCCAATCTGGGCTTTAGAGAACCTTAAAAAAACCCCCTTATTGTTTTATAAACGCTGTTGACTACTCTGCAGGAAGGGGTTTTGGCTGCAGGCATCGATTGGTCTTGAGCCTGCTGAAGCAGGAGTTTTAAACTTTGAGTCTGAAGTGTCTGTTTACCAGTTTGCAGGCAGCTTCTGGTTACCAGCCAGGTAAGCTGGCTCAAGCTGGCTCCGTAGGGATCAGTCTGCTCTTTAGCAAAGCATGTTAATGTTCCACACAGTAGATCACTTTAAAGTGAATGCATTGATAGAATGAATATGAGTGAGATACCCTTTCTACTGGTGCTGTAGAAAGGGACCAGGGGTTCCTGGTCAGTGGCAAGTTGAACATGAGTCAGCAGTGCCCTGGCAGCCAGGAGGGCCAAGCGTGTCCTGGGGGACATCAGGCACAGCAGCACCAGTGGGATTGTCCCATTCTGCTCTGCACTGGGGCAGCCTCACCTTGAATATTGTGTGCAGTCTAGGGTGCCACAATATAAGGAAGATACTTAACTATTAGATTGTCCAAAAGAGAACTCTGAAGATACTGAGGAGTCTACAGGAGAAGCTGAGGAGCAGTCTGTTCAGCCTGGAGAAGACCTCATTGTAGTCCACAATTTCCTGATGAGGGGAAGCAGAGGGGCAGACACTGATCTCTTTTCTCTGGTGACTAGTGATAGAACCCAAGGGAATGGGCTGAAGCTGTGAAGTTGTGTCAGGGAAGGTTTAAGTTGGATATCAGAAAAAAGGTTTCTCAGCTGAAGGATGGCTGAGCCCTAGAACAGGCTCCCCAGGGAAGTGGTCACAGCATCAGCCAGACAAAGTTCAAGAAGCATTTTGGACAACACTCTTGGGCACATGGTGTCACTCTTGGGGGTGGCCCTGTGCAGGGCCAGGAGCTGGACTTGGATGATCCCCATGAGTCCCTTCCAACTCAGGATATTCTATGATTCTCTCTGGAGCATGCAAGTATCATTCTGTAGCCTGGTTACTGGGACAGCAGGTGATATTTTGGTGTTAATTCCTCCTCCTTGACTAGTTACTAAGTGGAAGCCAGGTTGTATCTCTTAGAGACAATTCACTTTCTTACCTAATTACCATTCAATAATTCTGTTCCACCTATAACACTGGCTAGGACTGTTGCAAAACAACATACATAAATATGTATATGTAAATAGATGTAAACATTTTCTTAAGAAAGGATGTTCTTTGATGTTTGTTCTTTGTATGCTTTTAAGCCTAATCAACAAGAAGGGATATTCAATCTGTGAAACAGGTAACGGCTAACAAGCAAGCTCTAAGTGATGTCTAGGTGTTAGAAAAACAATTACTTGGTAGAATTGCCTTGTTAGGGTTTAGGGCTTGAAACGCTTCAATGATCTCAGACCTAGGAGAAGGATAACAAAGCTTGGGAGGAATAGATGTACCACTGATAGTGGACACAAAGAATGTGGAATTTACAGGCCACAAAGACATCTGGCAGAACTCCCAAGATAAAGTAGAAACTAATAAACCCAACCCAGCAATTGTGCTGAAATCAGCTCTGACTGGGTAAATGGTAATTCCAACAGGGGAAGATTGTGACCACTGGCTTATGGGCCACTGACCCAAGAAACCCACCGACCCCAAAGAAGAGAAAGACTGAGCATGGGACTAATTAGCATGAGAAGCCACAGAATCATTAACCAATAAAATAATACCAATTAATAAGAGAACTATGTAACTTGTAGCCAATGAACACTAATTCCTTTGTTTGCTAAATTCTATAAATACTAAAAGGGTTCTGATAATTAGTGTGTGTAATTTGTGCAATACCACAGCCCAGGATTGTGCAACTCTGAAATAAATAATCAGTGTCTCTCTTAAGTGTGTCATTAGTGGCTAGTAGCACACTGAGTAAAAAATCCACATTTGGCAGAGAAGGTCGCTCAGCGTTTGAGGCAGTGGCTCCTGCTTTTTACATGTTATAATTTCAGAGACTGAATTAATTAGTTAAGTATTCCTTTGCATTCCTCAGATGCTGCTTTTTGGTTGTTTAGGCACACACATTCAACATCAATACACTCGTGTTGAATCTAGATGTTGAATTGTTACTCTAAGAAGAATGCCTTCCTGTATGCCCCAGTCCTAGTCTGCCAGGCCCATTAGGTTTTCTTCCTAGCTTGTAGCAGAACTCTGAATCAAAAACTTACTACAAAAATAAACACCATTGTCACAAGTAAAATCTATGCAAAAAAAAGATAGCAAAAAGCAGATTTATTTCATGGCTTCATTACAAATGTATTTACTTCCTGCTCAGCTGAAAATAAATTGGAACATACCATTGGCAATCTAAATGATTAACACTACATAAAAAAAAGTTCATTTCAGAAATCACAAGCTACCAGTTTCAGTACCTGTAGGGATTTTTCCTAACAAAAATATTTATTTTAAAAAGCCCTGAACCACTTGACATGTATCATCACTGACACACACTGAACACCCATGCCACAACACGGCAGTGCAACTTTCTAACACCAAGTAATCAGTCCTCCAATGCTCGATAGTCCATGCAGCTGTGCACATCCTCTTCCTTGGAGAGATACATAGTCCTTTTCCTTTAAAGCACAGGGTTCAGGTTGCTGTGTTTATAACATTACATCTATGTACAACCACTTCACATTACTGTGGAGCCCAGCACAGAGGCTGAAGTGCCCTTTACGAGTGGCACCTGCTGCTTTTGGAGTTCCATGCTGCAAATTTGGCTCCCACAGCTTTTACATTTCAGAAATCCGGCCACGTGATCTCACTTTTGCTCCTAAAAAAATTTAGTCTTTTCTAGTTAAACATGCCCTCAATTAACAGACATTTGGTAGAGACACACCAAGAGCTGTGGAAGGGAGCACTATTCAGTCAAAGGGCCAAGTTGGGAAGCACATGAGAATCTACATGTCATGACAGGTCTGTGAATGTACCAACACTCATGTGAAACATGAGACACAGGCAGGAACCAGCAAATAAATATCAAAAGATATTGAAACAAAAAAACCTCACCATACTGAAACACACAGTGCTATCACATTTAACATTCTAACAGCTACAGCTTGAAATAGTAACTGGAACTTAAGGAAAAAAAAATAAATCTCACTGTGGCAAATTTACAGTTGATTTAGAATTGCTTTTTAAAATAGGAGTGAAAGACACAAAAATTCAATTCAATAAGAAGTTGTTACTGTTCATTACAGATACATAAACAATTAATCAAACTGGATGTGAATGTTGTTTTCATATACAGGGATCTGATGTTCAATGCTTTATCAGTCATGTAAATTTATCAAAGTTAATTTGTTTTCTCCTATTCCCTCGTTCAGCTACTCTGTGACTCTCAAGGCAAGTATCTGCAAGTTTGCTTCAATGCCAGTCTTTTAACATTCTTGGTGCCAATAATATAGGAGAATTCTAGAGGAATCAGATTACTTCATGTATGGGACCAGATTACTTCAACTGAAAGCAGCAGTGAGATTTTTTTTTCATGTGTATGAGCTGATCACTTTAGTTACCCTTTGAGGTTATTAAAGATGAGTATCTCCTTCAAGTATGACTTCTCACATCCTAAAGATTTTTTTCTCCCACAGTAACTATACAGAGAAAGTAGAATGGAAAGCTCAAATACAGGTATCTGAAATATGAAGGAAAAGGTTCCCAGTGAATAGGCCCAATATTTTTAAGAAACCATTCAAAAGTATTACAGATTTTTATTTCTTAGTGCCCATAAACACACACAAAACCCACACCTCTTAAGTTTAAATACTATGAAATTAAATAACAGGAAACTTCATGTACATGGCATTGATCTAGACACAACAGAGACATACAATTAGGGAACTTCACTGGGAGTTTTTGGTGAAAAGAGACTAACATCCATAGTAGTCATTGTGACTATTTTCCTGACTCCATTCTGTGCATTAAAGCATTCTGTATTTCTCTTCTCAGAACTGTATTTGAAGAAGTAATCTTTCTCAAAAGGAAAAAAAAAAAAAAAAAAAAGAAAAGAAAAAAATACCAAGAAAAAAGGTTTCTTAATTTCCCTAGAGAATCAAACAGGCCAACTGATAAGGAAATCTTAATCTTCTGGAATTAGCAATGGGAAAAAAATCCAGCATGCTGGAAAGATAGACAATATTTGTAGCTTGTACAGTTGTACGAGCTCACTTTTTCTTCACCTTTTTCTCTTTGAAGTTGAGTGCTCTGCACTGTTCCAGGAGTCAGTTATGAGGTATGAAAAACCAATAAAAAGGTTAACATTATAACCGTTTTAATAAAAGCTACTGCACTGTTTGCACTTTCAAAACATTTCTGAAAATAAAGTAAAAAAATATTTAGTATTCTTAAAAGTCTTAAGGAAGTTTTTATTACAAAAGCAGTCATTTTTGTGGCTTCTTTTGAGCACAATTCTCCCTCAGCATTTTCGAATACTAACAAAACATCCAATTTGTTTGTCTGTCTCTTCTGTCTTAAGACTCTTAAATACAAGGACTTCCACAGAGGAATTTCTACAACTTTGGTTTATAATGACCTAGAAAGAATTCATCCCTCAAAAATAATATTGATCTAGTGAATGTCTTTAAAGCTGATATGGAAAGTAACAGGGAAAGCTACACATGTGGACTTTATGATGAGAATAATAATTTAAACTCAGGAGGTCATATTCCAAATATACAGAAAAGACCTGATTATACTAAATATATATATCTTCTGCTATAAATTAGCTCATCCAGCCAGATCCCAACTCTTGAATTTCTCATGACTGAAGAAGCTACTTGTTCTCTCTATCTGATGAACAGTAGTCTATGACTGGAAAGCCTTAAGAACCTGCTGTTTGTACTGAAGGGTGTATCTATTTCAGCGCCTTTCAGGTACAAAGTTGGTACTGAGCTATGCTGGTCATTGGAAGATGATTAGCTGTACTGGTGCAGTGTTCTGCTTACCAGATACTTATCAAAGAGCATGCTTGGATCATATTCAAAAACAAATTTCTGGAAATTCTGTCCAGAAACCAGAAGAAATGGAAACAGTTGCCACACCTTTGTACCCTATGTGAACTAATTAGTCCTGCTGAGAAACAGACTATATTTGTAGGAGAGGAGCATATATACATGCCTCTGGCACCTTGACTAAAACCAGTATGTAGCCGTGTTAGTTCACTCAAAGCCAAATTTGTGGACAGCACCACACTGCCACAGCCTTGCTGGCTAGATCTACAGTCACTGTGGCAAACATAGTACACTAAAGTACCTCCACCTTGTAGTGCCCAAGCTAGCTTTGTCAGAGGATGCTTTGGTAGTCCTGCAGTATTGTAGTGGGCTCTGAAGACACACCTAGTTCTTGAAACAACAGTCATTTCCAAGCAAATTCAATAATGTAAAAGTAGCCTCTGGGAGGTTCAAAACGTGGTATAGATGTAAAATGGTGGTCAGATGAGAAGGTCACACAGCATCCTGTCCTGTGGCAGGAATTTCCCTGACACTTTAAGTGGTTCCACACATAGATGAGTTATGTGTGGAGAATGCTCAACAGTCCCACAATACTCGATGGATCAATTAGGAAAGCTGCAAATACTATGCTGATCAATTTCTCCCAGGGGACATGGATGTCACGAATAAAGGAGTATGAAAAGACAGGTAAAGTTCCCCAGCTTTCAGATCCAATAGCAAACATCCAATCTTAAACAAACAAACAAACCCAAACATCTCAAAAAGCACTAAAGAAACTGGAAAAACTGACCACCAGCAAATGAACAGACTTGTGACTGCTTCCTGAAGCAGGAATGTACATATTAGTACATGACAAACAACTCTGGACAGCCAGAGTTCAAATGTGTATTAAAGCACAGCCCCTTTTGAGAGGTAGCACGGTATCAACACAAACCACCTCTGAGTCATTGCACATGGATGTGCTCAGTTTATGCATTAACAGCTACGCTTCTTTATCTGCCCTTTCAGCAAACACATGAGCCATGGGAGACAAAGGTGAAGCCAAGTTCTTTCAGGTAACAACAAATCAACAGCCAAGGTCAGGTCTTCTGCAGTTACTTCTCCACAGAAACACCCTCTCCATTCCCCAGGAAAGGTGTAATGTCCTTAACCTGAAAGCACTGAATTGCCTGAGAACACAGCAATTAGCTCCTACAGACACCATACTGTATTTAAATGACTGACCTGCCACAGGAGCTAAAGCAATTCTGACCTGTTGCCCATGCTGTCTGTGGTAGATGAGGCTGCCTGCAAGAGCAGAAACTCTGACTCCTCTGTTGCCTCACTTTGTTTTTGTTAGCTGCTTGCTAAAATCTCCATCTAACAGTATATTCTACACTCAAGCACACCTGAGCAGTGAAGTGGCTGACAGATATTTATGGTCAAATCCTTGCCCTTATTTACTCCTGTACAAATCTGACACTTCACAGGCTGAAGACAGAAATGAGCATAAGGGCTTAACTCAAATTGTATGAGTAGACTGATGTGCTGGAGAGAATTCATTCTTACACTGGCTCTGCAGGACTGGCACTGGAAGGCAGTAATAAAACTGAAGTGGACAGGTATTTTTCATACTTGAAAAGATCAGGATTTAAACAGGAAATTGCACTTTTAAGTATCACTTTTAGAAATAAAACTGCCTCCTGCTATTCATCCCACTATTAAAAAGTCAGATGAAGATATCAAATTACAAGTGTATGCTGTGAAATTCCATCTGCATTGCTTTCATATACCTATAAAAATGTTCTAATGGACTTTAAAAGCAGTTCAAGTAAAAATAAAATGATCTCTCAAGCTGAAATGTTAGGATCTGTAGGAGGGCAAATCCGGACATTCAAGTGTGTGGTGCTGGTGGTGTTTTTGAGAAATGATGACTGAATCCTGTACATGGTCCAAAGTACCCATGTAACAGTTGTCGTAAACAGCATGCACGGGCAACCTGAAGAGGAACATCAGGCACCGCCTTTCTTTTGCAACTGCTCCAGTTTTCTTCTTAAGAGGTTGTAGTTTTCCTTGGTTCCTGGTGCCATGGGATCGAGCTTCAGAGAGACTTCATAGTGCTTCTTCGCTAAGTCAAGGTTTCCCCAGCGATGATAAAGCACAGCTGGAACATCAATTGGGAATTTCATTAGCAATATTGTTGAATAATGTACAATCTTGCCAATCACTTGGAGAACAACATTGAAGTATTTGTTTCCAGTGAGGGTCTGTCACTGGCTGGTGGCACAGTAGCTGCTTGTTCTTTTGCCAAATGCAGGAGCAAAGCCTGGGAGCAGAACTGGCATGGGAATGATGGAATGAATTACAATGGAGCCATAAATGGCAGCTCTTATCTGGTGAGCTCATTGCGGGTTACAAGCATAGCATAAATGAACCAATTTGCAGACACTAAAGTGCAGCTACCTCTGGGCTGGATTGTGCAGCCCTCTTGATCTGTCATATCGTGTGACAGCTTTTCTGGCTTTAGTGCCCTGTTCTTCTGGCTGGCAGTTCTTCTAGAAAGTAAAATAGAAATCTGCCCAGCAGGAAGAAGGCTCAAAAGATTGCTTTTGCTTTTTAAACACAATGAATATGAAGCAAATAAACAATAGAGCTGATAAGAGTTAGAAAGGCTCTTACCCAAATTACCGTGATAACTGGCAGCATTTGGATTGGCTTTAATTGCCTTGAGGAACAAAGCTTCAGATTCCTGAATAATTTAAAATAACAGGTCAGCAGGAAAGTCCATTCTCATATATATATAAATATGCCAAATTTACCCACCACTGTAATTACAAACTCTCCAAAACTATGCCATATCTATATGATACCACCATATAAATATCCTGAGCCTGCCTGATCCTGTAGCTCAGGTGGCTACAGCTCCATGAAAATAGTAAAAATGCTACAACTAAGTGTCATGTTTTCACAGGCTGCTGTTATTTTAACAGAAATTTATTCAGCACTAGTGATGCTAGCTCTTTACCTAAAGTACCTTTTAAAAAAATAGTTATTGTATTTTCAAACATTACCTGCTGAAGTTTTCCCTACTTATGCAATCAAATGAAGGAAATGTAATCTGGTATCTAAGCAAACTGCTTATAGACACTTTTCCTTTTACAATAGTTATAGCATTAAAAATAGGGGCATTCCAGTAAATCCCTTTCAAACAGGTGTTTCAGTGGGGTTCCCCTTGAAGACTAGCTGAGTATCTTTTACTTAAAAAATCATGCCAAAACATATAATGCCATGCAACATCCTTTACATTTTCCACACCAGTTATCTTCTCTGTATTACTGCTTGCAATGTGTGCTTTTAAGACTCTTGATATCTGACTACTATTCAGCTCCCTCACCTAATAGTCAGAGAATAATTTACCACTACATTTATTCTCTAATTAAAACAATTCTGTTTCTCTGAACTAGCTGCTAATATTGTTACCTTTTCCCCAGAGCATATTTCCTGCGGAAGTTTAAAAAGTCACACCCTCCCAATCCAAATGGAGCACATTTACTCGCTGATATGCAAGTTTAGATGCTTGAGAGCAAATTTTACATAGATTTCTATGCTGTGCTTTAGGGAAAGTTGTTCATTCAGTTTCAATGCAAATGGCCTGAAGATAAAATTACCTCAATGTGGTAGGCTTCCATCCGAATGCACATACTTGCTGTCTGAGGTATGTGAGAACAGTAACATGGAGAAAAGTCCTTTCCTTTGTGCTAAGTTTTCACTGCTTAAAATATAACACAAGTTCTACTGAAAAAGAAAACCTGTCAGCCAGGGTTTTGGTTCCACCATCTTCTCATGTCAAGCATGAAATAAGTCTCTGTAAGGGTCCCTCCAGGGAAAAAGAAATTTCTGATGTCAAGATTGAGTCACTCAGCTCTGAGTGACTTAAGAGCCTGCCCGTATGTCCAAATTTGAACCCAAACTAAAAGCATTGCTGAGCACAGCTGAGGCTGCCATTCTCAAGCCAGGAGAAACTCATGCAGAAAGTGCCTTAGTCTCCACCTGTCAAGGAAATTACAAACCCTAGGACTCTCAGTGGAGAGCTGTGAAGATGATGAGGGGACTGCAGCTTTTTTTATGGGGAAAGGCAGAAGGAGCTGGGCCTGCTCAGCCTCAAGAAGAGATGACTGAGAGGGGGCCTCATTGATGTCTAAGCATCTGAAGCAAGGGTGCCAAAAGGATGGGTCCAGGCTCTTCTCATTCATGCCATGCAACAGCACAAGAGGCAATGAGGAGAAACTGATGCACAGGAGTTCCACCTGAACATGAGGAAGATCTTCTTTACTGTGCTGGTGACAGCACTGGCACAGACTGACCAGAGAGGTTGTGGAGTGTCCTTCCCCAAAGATACTCAGAACCTGTTTGGACATGATTTTGTGCAACCTGCTCTAGGTGAACTTGCTCTAGCAGGGAATTGGATGAGACAATCTCCAGAGGTCCCTTCCAATCCCGACCATTCTGTGATTCTGTTTCAGGAGAAGAACCAGATGTCTGGAAATTTACAGTATATGACTCCATAGCACAAGTTTTAGTATTGCTTTCCTATGACAAGAGCAGTTGCTTCAGCATTCTTGTACCCAGACTGTTGAAGTTCCTGGATGCATTGGTCTCTTTGAAACCCATACTATTTAGTGATTTCATTCAAGTTTTGGATGACAGGACTAAATGCAACTTCAAAACATTACAGACAGCACCTAAGAGGAGGGAGTGAGAAATACACTGGAGGGGAGAAAACTATTTTGAGGGACTGAAGCAGAGAAACAGGCTAGCAGGAATCACAGAATGGTTGAGGCTGGAATAGACCTCTAGTGTCCATGTGATTATGATAAGCACTTCTGAGACCACACCTGGAGTATGTGTCCAGGCTGGGGGTCTCCATTACGAGATGCAGACACAGTCCAGTGAGTCTTACACAGAGCCACCAAGATGGTACAGGGCTGCAGCACGAGGAACAGCTGAGAAAAACTGCATCTTTTCAGCCTTCAGGAGAGAAGATGAAACTGCTGCCTACAACTACCTGATGAGATAATACAGAGGAGATGGAAACAGACTCTTCTCACATATCTGTGAGATGCGATGAGACATAATGGATGTAAGCTGGCACACAAGAAATTCCAGTTAAAGGAAACATCAATTTTTTTTCATCATAAAGTTGGTCAAGCATTGAAAGATGCTGTCCCAGTGAGGTTATAGGATCTCTATCCACAGAGATATTCAGGATTCACCTGGAACTGGCCCTGTTTTGGGTGAGGGGTTGGACTAGGTGACCTCTAGATGTCACTTCCAGGCAAAATTATTCTGTGATTTCCATGTTTCTCAGTCACCTGAGAAACATACTGAGACTCAAAAATTTGGCAAGTGGTGCAAGATAACCTCCTCTTTTCATACAGTTTTCCAATCCTAAAAATCAGCAGTTGATTGGCACTTGAAAGCACGTAGTAATTTTAAATCTCACAAAGTTGTGGTTTTCCCCACTCCAAATTTTAGTATTTTGACCTGGTAAATCTCTTTTTTCCTCACTGTGCAGGTTAACAGCAATCAGAATGAAAGATGTGCTAACCATTTAATTCAGCCTTATGCCTAAAAGTTACCACCTACACAGAGGAGAAGCACCTAATGTACAGATTTTTATCCTTTCACTGCTGAAGCACAATGGGACAACACGTGCAATGAGCTTCCAGATAATTTAATGAAACAGATATTCAAGAGCTGGCTGCCATTACCATAAATCCTCAACTCCATGCTGAGAATATTTTTATCACCACTACTTTGCTAAGCAGCTAGTAGAAGCATAGCGGTTGATTAAAGGCTATTTAAGGTGCATCATATTCATATTACTGTGGATATATGGAGTAAATATACATTCCAGTATATCAGTGATATTTCAAATTGCTGCATCTTGCCAAATCTTTAAGTGTTGCCAAGAAACTTGCAGCTCGCATATAGCAAAGGCCTGGGGTAGGCAGACTGCATTCCATCTGCTGCCAAGGCCACAAAATTGTAGTCTGGCTCTATTTCAAATACAAAAAATGCTGAATGATTTCAATTTATTGCACTTTTTACAGAAAAAAAGCATAGATGTATATGTAACAAAAATATAGCACACATCTTTTTCAGAGAACTAAAGATGGCTTGGTTCTTCATCAATTGAGATAAAACAAACATTTAAAAGAGAATCTAACTTGGTATAACAGATGTTAATTAAAAAACCCAAACAAAACCACAGAAACAGCTCATCCTTTATGTGCTTTTCTCTCTGGAACAATAAATCATTCATCGCTAGATACAAACAACAAAAAAAGGGCTTTTTTTTTTGTGACGTAGGAAACCTATCTTCTGCTGAAAATCAAAGTGCATTTGAAACTGAAGGGCAATGTTGTGTGCTTATTGGAAGGAGGAGAATGCTGCGTGCTTATTGGAAGGAAATCTCTCACAACATAGCAATACTTTTTTGATGCAATGTCTTTTAAAATAAAAGACAACAAAAAAAATCACAGAACAAATCTTTGTTTGCGGCAACAGAGCCAACACAGTAGCAACTTATACAGACACATAATGAGTAACCTAATAAATTAAATGCCTGAGGTTATACAACACATCAGACACAGCCAGGCAGCACTCTGAAAATTACCTCCATCACCTTGACAGTCTCCATCCCCCATTCCTCCCCTCCAATTCCATTCAATAAAAATCCTTGAAGAGCCATCAGCTTCTCTCTTTTTACATGGTGAGGGGGTGGGCAAGAAATCTGAATTTTTCCTGCCTTTTTCTTTTGTCAGTAAGCATTCTCCCATTACAAACAAATCTGTATCTCCTCTTTCTAGGCAATGCCAAATACAGCTGCTGAGATCCTAACCTTTTAAAGTGAGCCCGCTTTCCAATTGTGTTAATTTGCTGTCCCTTTTATAACATTTGATGTTATAACCCATCAGTTTTAAGTGACTAGTTAAACTCTGCACAAACCTACTACTCCATATTCAACTATTAAAACAGTCACTGGCACTCTGCTTTTTTTCCTGGGCTTCACTATTCCTTTTGCTTTTTTCAGGATGTGGGAAAAAAGCTGCACTTTCCCCTACTCCTACTTTCTCTCCAACACGTTCTCCTGCAGCATAATAACCTTTCAGGGCTGGCAATCAAAACCACTATCTTCTTTTTTATTTTTTAAATCCACTAAGACAGACTTGTCTCTCCCACACCTGGAAAAGTTTTCTAGCTTGTTTTCAACTTATTTTTTCAACTTTATTTCATTATAAATGCTCTTTATTCTGTCATGCTGCATATTATTCCTGATGAATGACTATAAAATCCTCTATTCTTCCACAGGCCTGACTCACCAAAATAATCCTAGCAATTACCTCCTCCATAGTCTCATACCTTATGCATTCTGGATGTTAATTTGTATCTTTCCAGAATTTTGTTAAACTAACCTAAAATATATATTTTATAACAGTCTCAGGTGGAGAGAGAAAAGAATTAGTGTCCAGGAAAAAAAAAAAAACCTCAGCCAGTTTAGAAAAACAGTGACAGGGTGTTTAACAGCATCACTAATGCAAACAAAAGCCAGTGCTGGGTTGTTACAGGCCCTGGCCTCACATGTGGACACATCAAGATGAACAACACTGTAGAAATATAAGTAGTCACAGTAACTACTGGACAAATGTATCTACTTTGAGATTAAAATTGGAAAAGACCTTTAAGATCATGAGGTCCAACTGTAAACGCTGCACCACCAGCATGTTCACCATTAAACCATGTCCTAAAATGCCATATCCATACATTTTTTGAACACTTCCAGGGATGGTGACTCCACCACTTCCCTGGGCAATCTGGTCCGATGTTTTACAAGCCCTTTTGTGAAAAAAAAAATTCCTAATATCTAATCCAAACCTTTCCTGGTGCAAATTAGGCCATTTCTTCTTGTCAAGTTTCATATCACAAAATCTTCTTACTTTGTATATAAATGAGGATGTTCCTGCAGTGCTGTTAACATTATCACTATCAAAAAGACATCAAACCCCTTAAAAGCCTAAAAAATCCTAAAAAACGTTCATTAAATGATGTTTTTCTAAGCAACAACAAGAA
This sequence comes from Brachypodius melanocephalos, assembly GCA_013398615.1. Lineage (NCBI taxonomy): Eukaryota > Metazoa > Chordata > Aves > Passeriformes > Pycnonotidae > Brachypodius > Brachypodius melanocephalos. The sequence goes on from VZSR01003803.1 coordinate 45,912,701, forward strand.
CTTGATTATTAATTTGTCCCTATCACATACAAAAATCTCTGATTATAGAGTCAGTTTAAACAGCTAACTATATTAAATATGTATGATTTATTCTCTGTCATTTTATACAATTCCCTTTGGAAAACAAGTCATTCTCATCAGTTTCATTACATTTACTACTTGCAAATAAAGGTAGTTAATGCTGAGGTACCACTCACAGGCTGGTCCACTGCATCCAAGAGAAAGTTCAATACACTGAGCAATGTATGTACTGTCTCTCATAGTATTCTGAGATCACCCAGGTATCCCATCCTCAATCTGGGATTAACAAACTTGTATTACTATATTTTAGATTGTGTCTGAGGCAAATAGGCTGGAATTCTTATCTGTATATGTATATATTCACAGAAAATATAGCAAAAGCACAAGGACTAGCCTGTCCTGTCTAATTTGAGTTCCTGAAACAAGGTCTCTCATTCAATGCAGGCTCTCTCCCTCAGCAGTGGAGCAACACAAGACCCTAACTGCCCTCTAGTGTGCTTAAGAGCCTATTTCTCTCCACTGACCACTGACAGAGTGTAGGACAGCAACATTTGTCACCCAGGCATCTAAAATAAGGAGGGATAAGCTCAAGACAGAATCACACACCAATACTGTGATAGAAAAGGGCACTGAAACGTTTTAAACAGATTATCTAAGTCATAGTCCACAATGATCTCCTCAAATGGTTTCTACAAAAAACACAGATGGAGTTAAATTACGGGAAAAAACTCAACTAAACCAGCCCAAAGCCCTAGAGTCAAAAAGTTACCTACTCTAGTTACCTACCTTATATTTTTGTGATTTTCCCAGTACATTAGCCAAGGAAAACATAAGGGAATGATCATTAGGTATTAATTCCAGGGCTTCTCTTCCAACTGCTTCTGCTTGAGCTAGATTGCCTGGGAGCCCAGATAATGGAAAAAGAGAAGGCATGTTTTAACACAGCCTGATTAGTTACTTTTCATGCTGCAAGCACACATATTCTACAAATAGCTGACTGCATAATTTTTTAGAGAAAACCAGGTATCACACACGCACACAAATGTAAACTCCTGGAGACTAAGGCAACAGAATATCTTCATTTTGTTTTCAACAGATAACACCTTCAGAAGAACAACAACAAAGCAGAAATCACAAAGTCCTGGAATTTAATCTGTAATACAAACATGCTTGCACAATGATGGCATTTCAAGTAAGTATCAGAAATTCAATTTATGGGCTGGATTTCAAGTGATGCTTTAAAATCACTGAGTCAGAAGGCATTCTTATATTAGTAGACTGTCTGTGTAACCAAAGAAGAGATAGAGATCCTTTCAGATAAAAACAGCCAAAGGTTTAAGTTTTTCTAAACACTGAACTACTCATGAAAACATTCAAATAGACCTTTACCTGTGTTATCAAGCAATATTATCATATTGTTCCAAGCCAAACTGTGCTCTGGTTTCAGGACTGTAGCATTCCTCCATGCATTCAATGCATCTATATGGCGATTCAAATCTGCATACTAAAACAAAATAAAAACCCAGCGATTTTGATAGTACTTGCTTTTACTTTGCCATCATTCACTAAAGACACAACACTTGTTAATGTCTTGCTCCTTTCTAGCAAAAATAAACATAAAAGGAATACTCTTGTAGTGTGGAGGATAAGAATGCTATATACTAATTTTCCTTTTCTTTTCTCTGGAAGTGAGGCTTGTCTTCAAATATGCATGTACCAATAGACTAAGGAGAAGAAATAGCATACAATTTAGAAATCTACACAAGAGAATTAGTAAATATTTAATGTACATATTTCCAAAAATCTAATTTGAATTTTTCAGCATAGTTCTACCAGCTAACAATACACTAATGAATGCAAAACAGTCTAATACTGGCAAATGATTAATAATACCTTTTGGAAAAAAAAATTAAAAATCTGTATTTTTGTTTATACTTCTTTATATGATAAAGTAGGATTACCAAAGGTTCTATGGAAGAAAGTATACTGGGAAAGCAACAGGAAAAGCTACCAAAAGTATAAAATCATCCTAAAATACAATATAAGCAAACTGGGATAACTATCACCTTTTAACAGTACAGCAGAATGATATAAATCTATATATAAATTATATAAATCTATATATATATACACACACAGAGCTTCCAGTCATAGCTATCATTTATTCAAAAGCACTTACCAACCGCCCTAAATTGTAGTAACAATCTGGATATTTTTTTCTGTGTTTAATTGCTGTCCAGTAGCTTTGCTCTGCCTCTTCAAACCTTCTTAAACTGTTCTGCACTATTCCTAGATTCATCCATGCAGCAGCGAAATCAGGTCTGCACAAATTGTGAAAAAACACCAAGAGAGAGACAATTAAGCATTTGAAACACAAGATCCTATTGTATCATTTTGGCTCTGTGCAAAACACTGCTTTAGCATTGGTCTAAACATACTGTATTTGTACAGCTAAGGACAGCAACTCCTCTGCTTCATGGAGCTCATTTCTTTCTTTCAGAATATTTCCAAGGTTGTTCATGGCATGCACATATTTTGGGTTCAACCTAAAATTTAAAATTTAAGAGATTATTATTATTATTACTATGTATGGACATGTATCAATATATGCAAATTGCTAGCTCTGCAATGCTGCAGAACATGAAAATGAATACCTAAGCATTTTCTTCATATTAAACATGAAAGCAATTTTAGGACAGATCATTAAAGCAGTAAAATTTCTAATACCTTACAGCTTCTCTGTAGTATTTGATTGCAGCACTTTGATTTCCTTTGTCAGCCAGGTTTTTGCCAACATTGTAGTGCACCTGAAAACACAGATGGATATTCCACCAGATGCCACACAGTCAGATATTTTGTGGAACCAAGTAGCGAAAAATTATTTCTCCAAAAAGAAACAGTCAGCACTTGTGTCATTCACCGCTGGCTTTCAGTGTAGGTTGATACTTAAGATTGCATAATTCATACAATGAAGACAGTAAGACAAAATCTGAGGTAGATATCAACTTACCTATTCCAGCTATTTAAAGAGAGATTATTCACTTCTTAGTTATATTAATGAGGTCATCACACCTTTCACAAGGCCCTTTGTATGGAGACCTCCTGCTTTTAATTTTGTTTATTTGCTAGGTAAGTGTTTGACTCAAATCAAATCTATTGTAGCAGAAGGAGCACTACAGCAATGTGTCAGACTTGGTTGTCATTATAGCATAAACTAAAAGAAACTCAACATTCACAAAAAACCCAAACAAAAGGTAACAGAAGGCACAATTACTGTCTTAGGATAAAAATGTATCAAAGAGCATTTCTGAACATGTATAGCCAACATGTTGAAGACTGCCTGTTAAAAACTGAAGAATGAAGGAAGGATCTAGAGCTTTCAGAATACAGGGAAAAGATGCATCACCCTAATTTATGACAAGAGTAAATAGGAATAAATATATTTCAGAACAAATCTGAGTTGGAAGACATCTCAAATCCCACTTTAAAACAAATTTCAGGAGACTACGTTACCTGGTCGAAAAGTACCACAAGTACTGACTCTTGAAAAGAGATTTCTCAGCACCCAGATCAGGACTCATTATTTAGATTACTATTTGAAATCAGATTGTATACTTCATCTAAAATAAACACATATGGTAATTTTTCCCAAACTTGAAAATCTGACTTTAGAACACTCTACAGGAATAACTTCAGATTGAAGTCCAAAAAGATAGGTTCGTAATGCACTTAGATAAGTCTAATTCACCTTCTACATTCAAAAAAGGATTTTATCTGACGTTTCCATTGACTGAAAAATCCTAATTGCAGTTGTCACAGTATCTGGGACCTATTGATCCAGCACACACAATTGTTGGAGCCTAGTTGTTATGGTATTTAATTGCTGAATTTCATCTCTATATGATTGCAACTATGCAGTAACATACCATCAAAAAATGAAGTTAAGGACATTTTCCATGCTTTGTCAAATGGGAGAAAAAGTATTTTCACTGGTTTTAAGGAGAGCAGAGATGCTATAAAGCTTACTACACATGCAGAGAGGCAGGTCCTCACATTGTAAGATATAAAATAGCACACAAATTCAGCATCCCATAAAAGCAGCTCTAGCACAGCTTCCACAAAGAAAAAAAATCCTGGCATTGTACTGTACATTCATAAAAATAAGACAAGGCCCATGGCAAAAAAGCAACAGAATGGTACATTTCTATCAAGAAATAACCAAATGAAGATCCATTGACAGTGTCAAAAAATACAAAATGATAGAGCAGCATTTTCCCAGGAGTCAATAAAGCAAAATGAAGTCTCCTGAAAGCTGTTTCTTAGGACCGAATTCTATTTATATATCTCTTCCAGAAAATTTTCAGAACACTAACACTCTTATCAAATTGGACTGCTCTGATTATATATGTTGAAGTTCACATATTTAAATTTTACCCAGATTAAAGATAACTTGTGGCAATACAGAAGAAATACTTATAGATTTCACTGAATACTGGATGTTAGCCCTTGAAGTAGGTAACTTTACACTTCAGTATCAGCAAACAAAATTATATTTAACTTGATTCAACTTCATTCTTTAGGAAGCTTTACAAAATGAAATTTGACTAAAAACCAGGACACAGCAGATGCGAAAAATCTTGGTGTACACCAACCACTCAGTCTTTCACGTGTCAGCTATCTTGTGTTAGGACTAACAGCACTTCACTTTCTATTTTTCACAGTTTTTTAAAAAACATTTAGTATCTTCACATCCATTTTTTTCCCAAAAGCACCAGCAGCAAGAACATTTTTCTCATGTAAACAGAATTGTGCAGTCTGAAGAAAACCAAGACATACCAATTCTCTCAAGTCCAAACATCAAATGAAATATTAAGTGCACATGTATGTCTTGTGAACTGAACTAAAATGATGTACTATAGTCTATTAAAACTGAGAGCACAACTATTTAAATAATCTATTAGCATTTTCAATGGTGCATTTCTTTTGTGCTCAGCTATAGCTCCTGTGTGAAAGGAAACTATGTGTCTATACAATACCCCAAAAATGAAGGGCTCCTTGCTGGAGGTAAATTTTCTAATTTCCCTTCAAGTGAAATTGTAGCTTTAGTTCTTCTTAATAGGGTGGTGACAAAGAAGGGAAGAGGGAAAAAAATCCCCAAACCAAACATACCACAAGAAGTGCCCAGCCTCCGATACATATCCAATGACAAAACCAGTGCAATGGGTTGTAAGATGCAGTAATGTCCTGCTCTTAAGAACAGAATCAGCAAAGGGTTTCCAGGCACATACAATCATCTGAGAGGTGCAGGCTACTTCTGCCACCCAGCTGCGTCTCTCACCCCAGTGGCAGAGATGCCAAGGTCAGCCTCTAGCTCACTCAAAGCAGGCCTGCAGTAACCACCTGCACAAGGCTGGGAATCCTACACAACACGGGCACACAAGTGCTTCCGATGGGTGGGAAGAATCTGGTCTTTAACAATATGGGGCCCGTGAGCTGGTTAAAATTTCATCTCTAGAGGTGTGGTTCTTCTGTTTTTGACAGCTACTGTGCATGTCAGCCTGGGAGGGAATATCTTCCTTTGCTGGTTAAACATTTAAGAGCCCTTCGTTATTCACTGATTAAATATTAACTGGAAATGACGTATTACATTATACTCAGATGATCCTTTATCAATCTTAAACAGGCAATTACTTTACAGTAATAGCTCTAAAAGGAGCATTTCTCAGGGATGCATAACAACACAATATTCTCCAAAATCTAAGAGATCAGGTAAAAATACCCTAGGGTAGAACCTACTCTCTTTCAACAGGAATTTGTTGTTTAAGTTAACATAACCATGGCACCAGGGCCTAGCCAAGGAATAGGCTCTATGTATTGGTCTGTTCAATACCTCAATCAGCCTAAGAAGCCAGTACAAAAAAGAAAAACCACTGTACATTATTCTGTACCAGATATACATAGTACTTGAACTCTTATTTAAATGTTAAATTTAAACAAGGAGAGAAAAGAAATATATTTTCCTGGACAAAAATGAAATTATTACCAGATTGGGTTTTTTTGCTTTTGTTCTGCCTCAAAGCAGAACAGGAATAAATTGAAATGTAGTATCATCTTCTAGGAGGTACATCCACTCAGTTGGAGCAGTACTATTATCACCGATTTTACTCTCTCTTCCTAGCTGCTTATAATCTTTTTCAACGAATATGAACATTTGCTGAAAAGGATGAAAGCAAAGCACAGATGTCAAAATTCTCCAGGAACATGCAGATGCCTCTGTTCAATGCCAGCTCCTGTCATCAATCTTCTCTTTCTTCTACTGCTAAAACTCTGTTTTCTAAATAAAACAAAGCTTTTTTGATATTTGCATCTTGTTTGTGTATCTAATGTTGTCTAAAGGTTCTTCTGCATGACTGTGCTTGTATACACAAAAATTGACATCTAAAATGGTGGCAAAACGCTGCAAATAGCCCATACAAACACAGCCCACAGCATTTAAATTCCTCAGAAGATAGTTACCTTTTAATATATAGCATAAAGAAAAATATCTCAATATCTAAAGGAGATGCCCCTCTGGATTATGCCCTCCTTCCTCAAGGATCAAAGATAGATCCTCAGGCAGCACTAAATCTTCTTCTGTAACAGAGGTTTTATGGGACATTTTAAGAAGGTACAGAAACCGATCTCACAAATTTATTGTACCTTTTCAGTGTTAGCATAGCTCATCTCTGACAAACTTGTATCTACAATGACTGCAGTTTGCATAATGCAAAATTTTCAAAGTTACTTACTGTGATGTGTCAAAGCAGATAGTAACATTATGTTGGGGGTATTTCAACTGCCTTGCTTATTATTGCAGAAAAGTTGCTACTGAAATGGCTTTTCAAAAATTATGTTTATTAATTTCTATCCTTTAAAGAAAAGCCAGTAGAAAGGAGAATGCAGAGATTATGTACAAAATAACAACAATTTACAATCATTTAAATTCTGTTATTTCAAATCTAGGAAAAGAAAAATGCTGGCTATTTCCCATGTATGTAACAATGTAACTGCAATTATTTATTTATACAATCAATGAAAGGAAGACATCCAGCAATAAAGACCATCCCTGGATTCTTAACTGCTACAACTTTTCTAAAAGCTGAGAAAAAGTAACTCAGTTCTTCCAACAGCACAAGAGTTTCTAACAACAACAACAAAAAGAGGCAGCAATATGAGGCATTTTGGGGGATAATCTTAAAAAATAAAAGAAACAATGTGTAATAACTTCAGAAGGTGAGGAGCAATCCATCTCTGTCTAGAAATAGCAAATAGCAGTAGGACAGGGTCAAAATCTCACATAATCTGATCTATCCACATTTGCTCTACTTGTCAGGACTTCTTTTATCATCAGTAGAGAGAAAGACAGAAATCTAGGATACAGTCCTTCTGACTTATGTCTGTCATTTAGCCCAAGGTGAGGAACCACAAGCTAAAAGAACCATCTTCTTCTCCCCAGGAGAAGAATCCAACCCACACAGTATGAAAAGAGGTGGTAGGAAAAATGGAATCAATATGCAGGCACCTCCTATTCAGCTAAGGAGAATATTGTATTAAAAGGAGAATTTGTATTAAAAATGTGTACTGTTTCAGTCTAATCATCTTTGAAGCCCGCCTGAGTGCAGGGCCAGACAAGTTCAAATGTGTGACATACTCCTGGACATGTTTAACCAAGATCTGTAACTTACTTATTTCTCTCTCTTAAAAAAACTCACCTACCCAACCAATAGATATATATATATATATATTCACATAAAAATCATATATATTTTTAAATATTGTAAATAAGTAATATTTAAAATCAATTTTAAAATACTCAAAACATTTAAAAATCTGTATTGGGAACTTTTCTAGAGGTCAAAATATTTGTAGCTTCATTATGGTACTTGATTATTTCCAATAAATTTTAAAGTCACTGGGCAAGGTTTATTAAAACTGATTGGAAATGTCATCCACTTGAGCCAGATGTGTCACCACTCAAGGCACCAGGTTCACTACTGTGCCAGACAATCTCATTTAATGCAGTTTCCTCACTTGTATCTCAAGATATGTATAAAGAAATGAGTCTTGAAATGAGACAAGGCAGTGCTGTTACTACTTGTTATTTAGAATTAGGGTTAAGTTTACTCTGTACTTCCCACCCAGACAATTTGGAATTGAAAAGAGCTGTACGACAAAACATGAACAGCTTTTTCTGCTAGTGAGGATTTGAGATTTTGAGATCCTGCTACTACATAATGGCAGTAAGGCACGGCCACATTACACATATTTAATATGTTCCAAGAACAACAAGAAAAAGCTATTATCTATGTGCCATTCTTTGGTCTGCACCAGCCTCCCACTGAAATAAATGGGTCACTGAAAGAAAGTCCTGTGGAGTCATTTTTCAAGGAAGCCTGCAATTTCAAGACAACTGAAGATCAGAACAAAACGTTTACCTTTGTCAAAATTTAATAAATATAGCTGGATTCACAAAGAAAACAAGAGATAGACTCTCATACATGGACTCTCTAATGTTCCAGCTTAGAAAAGTTCCCTGCTATTGTGATTTGAAAGTTACATCCTTCAGCAAAATTGGAATATGAGCCTACAATCCTTTCCCACATCTCCACGCTTTCCAGTTGCACAAGCTGTCACCAGCAGAAATACAGCTCAGGCATGTCTACAGTGCCCAGTGTTGACAAACACAAGCTCATTTTGCCTGTACATTCATTGGCTTTGAACCAGCTGCATTACTTCAGTAGCTTGTGCACAGCTTATCGGCTGCAGCGCAGTGCTGTGGGAGCACAGCTACACAGCTTCCCAGCCATGCCTGGCTGGAGTCCAAGGAGCTTGGAGCACAGGCAAAGAGTGTGGATCTGTCTAAAGCACTCTTACCATGGCAGATGGATGGAGTTACACACAAAGAAAACAGATTGCATTTGTTCCATTTATAGTATGCGCTTGTCATCCAGAAGACGAGATATACTGAGGTCACCATTAAGAAGAAGATGGTTGCCTACCACTGCCACACCATGAAATACAACAGCTCTTTCCCATGTATTAAAATCTCAGACTACTGAAGGACGCCACCATGATGTAAATATTGGCCATAAATGTTTTTTACAGCTCACTGTTGCATATTTGTGTTCCAGTAAATGCTAAGTTTATCATTCTCTTTGTGAAGCTTTTAAACTCTGTGTCTTGACTGGTATTTTCTAGATACCACCCTAGATTACAGGAATCTAATCTTTTAAAACATCAATGTATTTTTAATGACAAGCTGCACAGTCCCACTCTCAGGCTCTTCAAAGAGTCTCTTTACTAAAATTCAGACAAATCAGGGCTCAGTGGTATGCTCCAACAGATCACACTCTGTCAAAGGCTGTGAAAGGACTGCTGTGGAGGTCACCACTGCTGGAGGCTGGAGTCTCTGACATTGAACACTGCTGCTCAGCTCAGTGAAACATCCTATCCAGTCCCACCATCCTACTTATTCCCTCACTAAGCCTGTAGGGAAAACTGCAGTTTTTCTCAGTGCCCATGTCTGAAGAATCTAGCCTGCTCAGCTGCTGTGAAAAAACAGAAGTGGCAGCAAGATTTTACTCCCACTCTTGCACTGCACTGATGATACACTGCTTTGTCCCTCAGCTGTGCTGTCCCTATATACCACTGGAAGGTACACAGAAAGGATTCTAAAAACAGCACAGACATTTTTCAGTTGAATACATTGCTAGAACTTACTAACCTTGTTTTGGTATTTTTGTTGCAATAATTTGCAATTATATACACAATTCTTCTAAATAGATTTTATTGGCAGTACATGCAATTTGACTTGATGCCTTTCTTGAAGTGCATTCTCCCCTCTCTTTCACCTCCCCACTCCCACCTCCAAGTTCAGAATTACAATATTGTAATTTGCACTTTCTGGTATTTTGACTAAGCTACCACTGTAATTTAGATGTCTGACCTGCCAATGTCATTTCTGAACGGAGCAAGACTGTGAATAACACTGTAGCACAATATATTAACAATGCATAACACCTCCTTGACCCCGAATTTCAAAACACTCAAAAAAAAAAAATAGGCAAAAAAGTTTAGTAGAAGTCCATGTGTGACTTACTTTTGCATTCAGAGGGCACACAGACAATGCACTCCTAAAAAGCTGTTCTTCTGACCTCCACTGGCTGCTGCGGAGCGCACAGCGCATCACATTTATCAACAAGATTCCAAGCACTGCCACAGCAAGAATTTTCTTAAGGAAAGAGAGCCAAGTTAAGAAACAAACCATGCAATTGAACAGCTTCATCATCAACAACTTTACTGATTATTTTGATGGTACCTTTTTCTTGGCTTGCTTACTCAAAAGACTAAATCCATATGTAAAGAGAATGCAATATCCAATACTGGGGAGGTAGATGACTCTCTCTGCAACAACAAATCCTACTCGGAAGAACAGATTACTTGCAGGAAGAAAAGGGATAATAAGAAATCCAAGTCCCAGTGTAAGGATTCTGCAAACAAGAAAGATCCTCAGATTAACTACAAATCTTAACAAAAGTGCTTTTTCCACTTAACTTATAAACTTTATTTAAACATCGTAGAAGGATGTGCATATAGAACAGGGTATTCAAACACAGCCTTTGAGAGCCACTAAGATCAAATTTCAGTGAGGCACTTAAAAAATCATTGCTATAATTTCCAGAAAAGCAATATTCAGGCTTACAGGCCAGAAAATAGCCCGATTACATATTAATTATAAAACTCCTATTTAAAATACACAGGCAAGAAAAGTAATGGTAAAAGCTGCCTGTCTATTTTTGGACCTTGTAAGATAGTAATGAGAGCAAAGATGTAAGTCACTGTTAGAGAAGAAACCTAGGTGCACGTTCAACCAAGAGGGTGGTTTTTCTCCTAACAAATGCATCAGTAGTAGAATCCATTGTGGTTAACCACTTGAAGGTTAGTATTCTACTCTCCTTCTACAGGCAGAAGAGACACATTACTTTTTGAGAGCATTCTTCCTCTTTTTAGGCACCAATGTTAGCATCCTCAGCAGGTATGGACTCAGCTCTTCATGGACTATACAGAGCTCAGACAAAAAAGTCTAGGTATTTCACAATTACACAGCTGACATAAGGGAATAAGAAATTCAGGTCCATGTCAGACGTTTCTCACAAAGGCAATCCACATGGTAATTTTTTATTCTAATTTATTACAAATGAATCTCTACACTGCAAAGTAGATGCATCTTCCTGGTCTTTTCTCCTCCCCACAAGTCCTAGGGCTTTACTATATTTTTTGTCTTCACTTTTTACTAAAATTCTAGTTAGCAATAAAGACTTAGTGAGTGCATTTTTACTAGAAAGTATGGCATCACTTGCAGCAATTACTTCCACCCCCTCACCAAAATGATTTATCTGTGCAAATAAGTATGGGAACAACAGAAAGGCAGGCAGGTGCACTGTAGACATTTGAAGGGATGAGAAGGAAGAAAAGAATAAGAAAAGATTTTGCACTCCGAACAACAGAATTATTTATGTTGGTGATAAAAGGAAGTCTGGAAAATGTGGGATCTCTCTGGAAGCAAATGGGAAGCTTGGCTACCCAGGATATGGAGAAGGCTGAGGTATTCAATAACTTTTTTGCCTCAGACTTCACCAGCAAGTGCTCCAACCACACTGCTCAAGTCACATAAGGCAAAGGCAGAGACTGGGAGAACGAAGGAAGGAAAAGGCCTGCTGTAGGAAAAGGTCAGGGTCAAGAACATCTAAGGAACCTGATGGTGCCCAGCTCCATGGGATCTGGTATGATGCACTTCCAGACCCTGAGGGAACTGGCAGATGAAGTTGTTAAGATAGTGCTGAGCTCCTACCCATCATACTTGAGAACTCATGACAGCCTGCTGAAGTTCCCACTGACTAGAAAAAGGGAGACATAACCCTCATGTTTTGAATAGGGAAAAAGACAGACTTGGGAAACTAGGTCAGTAGGTCACCTCTGTGCCTGGCAAGATCATGGAGCAGATTTTCCTGGAAAATATGCTAAGACACCTGGAAAATAAGGAGGTGATTGGTGAAAGCCAATCTGGCTTCACTAAGGAAAAAATGTGCCTGACAAATTTTATAGTCTTTTACAATGGAGTTACAGCTTTGCTGGATAAAGGAAGAGCAAGTGATACCATCTACCTGGACTTGTGCAACTCATTTGACACTGTCCAGCATGACATCCTTGTCTCTAAACTGGAAACATGGATTTGACAACTGGACCTCTTGGTGGCTAAGGAAGCGGCTGGATGGTTGCGTGCAGAGAGTTGCAGTCAATGGCTCAGAGTCCAGTGACAAGTGGTGTTCCTCAAGGGCTGGTAGTGGGTCTGGCACTGTTTAACATCTTTGTCAGTGACATGATGGTGGGACTGAGTGCATCCTTAGCAGGTTTGCCCACAACACTCAGCTGTGCAGTGTGGTCAACACACTGGAGGGAAGGGATGCCATCCAGGGGACCTGGACAGGATAGGTGGGCTGACGCAAACCTCATGAAATCCAGGTGCAAGGTCTGGTACTTGGGTCAGGGCAATATCGAGAACAAAGATGGGCTGGACAGAAAACGGCGTGAGAGCAGCCCTGAGAAGGACTTGGAGGTGTTCAGTGATGAGGAGCTGAACATGACCCAGCAATGTGCACCTGCAGTGCAGAAGGCCAACCATATCCTGGCTTGCATCAAAGTACTATGGCCAGCAGGGCAAGGGAGGTGATCCTGCCCCACTGCTCTACTCTGCTCTGGTGAGATCCTAGGTGGAATGCTGCACCCAGCTCTGGGGCCCTCAAGATAGAGAGGACATGGACCTGTTGGAGTGAGCCCAGAGGTGGGCCATGAAGATGAGGAGAGGGCTGGAGCGCGTCTCCTACGAAGACAGGCCGAGAGAGTTGGAGTTGTGTATCCTGGAGAAGAGAAGGCTCCAGGGACATCTTCCAGCAACCTTCCAGCGCCTAGAGGGGGAAACAAGAGAGATGGAAATGGGCTTTTCGAAAGGACACACAGTGATAGTGCCCCACTCCTGGAAGTGTTCAAGGCCAGGATAAATGCGGTTTTGAGAAACCTGATCTCATAAAAGGTGTCCCTGCCACAGGCAGGGGGACTGGAATTACCTGACCTTTAAGGTCTCTTCCAACTCAAACCATTCTGTGATTGAGCAGCTGAAAAATTATAAGGAACTGAAAAATTAAGTCTACATACAATCCACGTGAACAGAAGCTGCAAAGTTAAACAGGAGTCCGTAGTGAGAAAGAACAGTTTACAATAAAAGTTTTAGTTCCTTTGGGTAAAGTACAAGTTGTTTTCTGAGTACATACTATGGGTCAAGCATTTTAGTTTTTAACTGTATGACCATGGCCAGTATTTCTACCTGTTTTCAAAGTACATCTCCTTTCTTTCATTACTAGGAGAAAATTTAAGCAAATGATGACTTGTAAGAAGTAAGGGCAACAACAAACATAATTTCCTACTGCGTTTTGAGAACATATTACTTTTTACCACCTACAGTGTTAAGGATCTCAAAATACCACTTCAGAAGAAAAAATAAAGCAGCCATCCATGCCTCCTACTCCAACTCTGTTTCCTACTAGTTGGTGTACATTGATGGACCCAAATTGGGATAAAACTGTAATGACAGTTATAAATATTTATTTGAACTGCATTTGCTAGACACTGGTTCCACTGAATTGTTAAAATTATCAGTAGTGGATTTAACAAAATAATACTGTACTCAAGTTGGCCAGGCACTTAAAATTCATCACTGTCTCTTACCTTCTCTTATGGCTGTCTTCTGAGCAGAGAGCTTGGCATATCAGACCAATTAGGCAGAACCAAAGTGCTGCTAGTGCAATTATCCTCCAGTCGCTGACGGATTTAATGAGGGGTATGCAGCCCATTGACCAATCAAAACACAGCCACCAGGGACACAACAGCAACCATGCATTCAGTGAATAGTAGTAATTATAGTTTATAGCCTGCCAGTCAAAGAGAAAACAAACATTTATTTGATACTAAACTTGGGGGGGAGGGGGGCAACTTGAGTCCTTCCCTCATTTCCCTTGTAACACAATAAAGAGGCCATGAATACTGTTAGACTACAACTATTTACATATCCATTACTATTACAGCTGTGAGATTAATTTTTAATTTTTCTTTCAAACATAGCTAGGTGGCTCTCTAGCTCAGATCACGGAAATGCAATTCTGTGCTGTCCAACCAATATGCATAAATAAAAAGAACAATCTCGTACAACAAGACAAAACATCAAAAGACATCACCCACTGTCTTCATCTTTCATTCTCCATCTCCAGAAAGATCCTTAATGCCACCAGAGATATATAGCCAAGACATACTCCAAATACACCAGACTAGAACTCTGTGCTATTTTCTCTAGTTGCGAAAGAAGATGAAAAGTCAAACACAGTATGTGGAAAAGGGATAGAAATCAGCAAAAGCTAATTTCTTGCATGCATGGGAAAAACAGTGAGTAAATGGAAAAGTACTTCAATGTGTACAGTGCATGCTAAATTGAATGCAAAGAATATACATGGTATATTATTTTAAAAAAAATTGCAGGGAATTATCACAGCAGCACAAGTGAAGGTGACTCATCACACATATCTTGAAATGCAAAAACTGCCCACTTTATTGTTTCCTAGAAGCACAGAAAACTCAATTCTACGACAAAGACAAATGTTCTGAGCTGGCCAGGAAAAAGCAACTTCATAACTTACTCTTACAAATAGACTGTCAGCAAATGAAGCTGGGTTGTCCACTTCAGTGAAAGCTGGTGGTCCCGTGCCCATAATCCTCCAGCGGATATAAAGTATGCCAGCCCCTCCACACATCAAAAGAGTTATCCTGAAAAGCAGCCCCTTCCTTAACAGCCCAGCACTCTACAGGAAAGAAAGAAAACCACCTCATGCAGAAACAGTATTTGTTCTCTCACCCAACACACTGACATCCTTTTCACCTCTATCTCAGAAAGAAAAAGCTATTCTTTTCTTTCTTTCTAAATGCTTGTTTTCAAAAAATAGCATTTTTGCTATTAGAGTTGACATTTTAATTGGAAAGTATTTTTTGCAAACATTTTAATTTCCTTGTCAATCAGTAAACAAAACTTGTTAGTTCAAGAAGACTCCCTTCTACAAATCCTCTGTAATTCTATAGCTGATGTAGTTTTACATGGCAGTTTCTGGCAGGAAATTTGAGCAGAATACAACCTTTAGTATACAGCACATTAAATTAATTATCTTATCTTTTCTTTTTAGAATGGAGGATGATTACTTCAGGGACTTTGTTTTAAATAGCTATTTCCAGCTGTCTGCTTGTCATGGAAAATTTTTGTCCACTTAGGTATCTTTAGAGCTGAAATTACAGGTATATACCAAGAAAACTGCAAAGTTAGGAACTGGGAGGAATTAGAAACTGAATTAAAATTTTCACACCCAAAAACATGATTAAAAAGCAAATGACAGGGAGGCACCCAAATCACTTACTTCAGGGTAAACTACCCAAGATCAGAAAAAGTAGAACCTTGTGTTTGATCTACATTAACCCAGTTGGTTCACATCATGCATTTTATAATAGACACTTCAGGGTGTAAAGAAGGCAACTCACATGAAACATAAAGAAGTGATGGTATAGACAATAAATCTGACAGACTTTTATATCTTTTTCTCCAGAATGTATAACACTTTTCTCCAAGCACACATCATCTTCATAAATTATAAAAAACCAACCAAACCAAAAAAACAAGCCAGTATACATTGTAGAGATTCTTCAAGCTTCACCAGTGGAGACTGGAAACAAAATCATCAGTAAGTATAACAACACACCAGTCAAAGCTTTAAGATGGCACAACAATTATTATTACCTCTTAGTGGAATATGCTCTTTAGCAAGGCTTACCAGAGTTGTTTAGAATTTCAGTATCAGCTATGATTGAAGTCTAAAAAAATAAAAGCAGGCTGCCTGAACAAAGGACAGACATCAGTGCAATGGCTGAAGATACTTATTTTCTAAAAGGATGGAAAAATTAAATTAAAAATCAATTTTCAGATTGGTTTTTAGTATTTGTAATTGACAACAGAGTCATGGTAAAATATTTAATTGAATACCTAATAACACTAATAAAACAATCTGTAATTTTGATTTTACATAAGCTAGCTTTTGTGCTCAAATGATGCTTACAACCTGGACATCTCAGTAACCAAAGTTACAACAAGGAAGATTTAGGAATGGTTTTCCTATAAAAGAGCTTTTGGAGAAAATTGTTCTATGAAGAAAACCACATATAGTAAAAATTTGTAACTGTTTTATGACAGATAAAAATCTCTTATCCCAGGGCTTAATTTCATTTAACAGTACATGCAGTATCTTAAAGATTTCACAATTGCCACAAAATCGCTCAGCAGGCAGAATGTGAAAGTGGAAGAAGTGTTATTGTATCCTCTCTGATTTAGAACTAACTGAAATCTGGCATGAAACTGAAAACTGTCTCAATCAAGAAGAAAAAAAAAATGTTTTTACTTGAAGAGTTTTTAGGATCTGCCTTTCAACAAAGCAAAACAATCTTATATATGCTTCCTTGAAAAGAGCAGAACAGATTTTTGCAGGTAACAGGAGCTAAAATTAATTACTTCTACCAAAAGAATACGAGAGCAAAGGCACATCTGATATTTTCTTCACTGAGACAGAACCATTTAAAAGTTCTTCTTTTAAACAGAAGCATCATGCTCTGAGCTCTTCATGCTTAAAGCATAATCCTCCAAAACGGTTTGACTCTGGCATTTCCTAGAATCATAGAATGGCTTCGGCTCGAAGGGATGCCATGGATATCTTTTGCTAGATCAGTTTGCTCAAAGCCCTGTCAAGTCTGGCCCAAAACACTTCCAGGGACAGTGTATCCACGACTTCTCTGGGTAACCCGTTCCAGAGCCTCACCACCCTCATTGTAAAGAATTTATTACTGGTCAAACACTGGAACAGGCTTCCTAGAGAGGTGGTCTCCCTGGAACTGTCTCCTCCATTCCAGAAGGTTACTAGATTAGTCAGACACAATCTGCCCTTGGTGAAGCTGTGTTGGCTGTCCCCAGTCACCTCCCTGTCACCCATATGTTTTGACACAACTTCCAGGAGGATCTGTACCATGATCTCACCAGGCACTGATGCGAGGCTGACCGGCCACTTATTCCTGAGGTTCTAGTTATTACCTTTTGTTTCCAGCACTTAATTTGGAACTAGTTTTGCTTTATATCCCTACAGCTCCAGATGCTTCCCTTGTCATATTCTAGTTGACATTAGTGTCCTTATTCAGCAAAACTCAGCAGCATTCCTATTTACTGCCTGAAACACTCTGTAGTCCTCACTTGGCCCTTCTTGGTCAAATCTATTATTTCAGTTCTAGAAAACCTATTTCCCATGATTTCCCCTGCAGCTCCTCATTTTACTCCTTGCAAAGGAATTTAAAAGCCCCACAGGACTTGTGCCACTCAGAAACATTAGTCAGACTCCCCTGCAGTGAAACCACTGACTGAAGCAAGTACAAGGAATATTCTTTTGCCTTGTTGAATGCTGGATGAGAATCTTATCTGTTCAACAGCAGTGGTGCTCCAGTAGGCTGTAGGTCTATTTGGCTGTTATCCATCATTGATCTGAGGCTGATTGTTTCTGTTATTTGCTTGCCACTGCCAATACTAGGTGCCAGACTCCACTTGAGGCAATACCGGGTAAAGTGACATCAATGAAAGTCAGAAAAATCAATCCTTAGCAACTATCAGCACTTACAGAACTTTTTCTTTTAAATGCAAAAGCTACTAAGACCTGTTAACATAATATATTTTTAATGTACTTGTCTAACTATGTCATTGAGAATCTGAATAAATCTCTCCCTCTCTTTATTCTGACCAAACCCCATTCCAAGTACCATTTCAGGTGTATAGTTACTGACCTTGGAGAACTTGTTGCATCAAGCAGTCAACTGTTCCATAGAACATTTTTAACATACTGTTGAGAAAACTGTGGAAGAGATTTTACTATCCAATGCAATTCTAACAATACCTTGTTACTACTCATGCTGCTGCAAAGATGTCATAGCACATTGCCTTGCTACACTGACTAACAATACCTTTTTCGGTGGGTTTGGGGTTTTTTTCCCAACAACAACAATTCCAACAATTCTCAACAACAACAAAACTGTCAGAAGCTGAATCTTTGCCTTTTAGACATAACTGTCTGAATGGCCAGAATGAACAAAATCTGTAAAAATGAACAAAACATCCAGGGACTCACCTCCAATGCTTTGTCCTTATACAGTAACTTTCGAATGAGCTCCAAAAGATTTATCTTGCTAATCACCAGTGCATCAAACACTGCATTCAAACCCTAAGGAATCAAGAAAAACATAAGAGCATAAGATGAAGCAACTAACCACAAATATTTTCTTTTAAATACATCCTGAATTGCACTTCTGCCATGACTTACTGTACGTCTTAATTCTGATCCCAAACAAGCAAAGACATACATTGGTAGTAATGATGGCAGAATGCTAAATGGAGCTCAGATGAATAGAATAACATTTTACTGTAATGGGAATTCTCCTGTCACATGGAATAACCCTTCAGGGAATACCATGCACCAGCAAGCTAGATAACTTATGCATGGTCACAGCAGAAATCTGCTCTCCATCGTCTTCTCCAAATGTTCTGCAGTGTAAATGCTGCAGTGAAAAGGTAAGGCTTCTATCAGTAAGGTGGAGTTTCTTTAAGCCTTCTACTTATTTTCTGTTGTATGGTATCTTTGGACTTCCAGGTTTCAGAAATACTGTTTTTAAAGGGTACAGACAAAGGCTCAGAAAGATTTAACAGAGGTATCAGGCTTGCTTTTGTTGCAATTACAGCAATAAACACAGTGCGAGTTCCTGGGGTAAAAAAAAAAGAGTTCTATATGACATCAGCCACTGCACATAAAACTAGAACACACTCTGTGCTTTGCAGGACTACTCTTGCACATGACTACCTCCAAGCAGGCAAACAAAACGTATAAATGTGTCCAGGGGTAATTTAATTGAGATTACTGGCAAAATCAAACCTTAGCATTTCCACTTCAAAGTTTCAGCATTATCGCCATGATAATTCTTGAGTATTTATCCTACATTCTAATGATTTCAGAAATTACTTCACAGTTCTAAAGACTGAATAGAAAAAAACAGTAAAACTAGTTCCAGGTGAAAGAGCTGGTACAGTGGGAGGCCACAAGCCCCCCACTAACAGTCAAAGGGAAGGGACAGAAGATAGGCTACAGTGTGGCTTGGTTCCATGCAGAAAGGCCACTTGGTAATTAAAAGGCTTTTGGCTCACTCTTGCCTAGAAAGGCAAGAATTCTACTGAAAATCACATTCAGCCTCCAAGTAATCTTTTTAATGGGTTATTTAGCCTTTTATCCCTCTGAGCTGTGCCCCTTAGCACAACAATAAATATAATCATCCTAGCAGTGCAACAGCAAACAAATAAAATCCCAAATCCAATAACAGTTCTGTGTCTGATAGCTCAAATAGCTACTTCATACTGCTAGAGTAAATAATTACACCATATTTTTAGACAATTCCTTATTTTTTCCTTACAGATACCTTTGAAAAACACATCACTCTACAAACATCTATCAAAAAAAAAGTCCAGAATCAAAAAGTTCTCTGTAATTTCTTTTCCCTTTTCTCTTAGCGAGGACAAGAGGGTCCTTGCTGCAAAGAATTTTCTGATTCTGTTGCTTATCTATGTCAACTAAAGCTATAAATTGGATTTATTAATAAAGATAAATGGCTACATAAAAGGTAAAAATCACAGATACAGCATTTCAGGTGGCCAGTTTGGTCACCCAAAATAGCAGTCTTCACTGAAGTTATAAAAAGCCAGGCCACAACAAACATGAGCAATAACTACATCTGTCTCCACAGACGGATCCTTAAATAAGGAAAAAAAGGAAGAGATGCAGTACTAGAAGTGCATAAACAATGGCCCTAATTATAATCACACTGCTCACAAAAGCAAGGGAATGGAACTTCAAAAAATGCTCTGCTCCAGTTATACCTTTGTTCCTGAGCCTTCAATGAGAAGTTTGTATTCTTGCTATCTCAAGAATTACATTCAAAAACAAGGGTAAGAAAAGTGAAACTAATGCTGTAAAACCTTTAAACTTGGTAAAAATATATGCAACCTGCTTACAAAGTTGAAGTGAAAAACTCTTAGAGATTGGCAAAGATCCAGTTAAGACAGATCTACTAGAATAACTGCTTTTTGTCAACATTAACTTGTTTTCTGAACAGAATAAAAAGGTGTGTATGAAGTTGTGGAGAAGATTCATTCCTGTAGACTTTACAACTACACCTGACAGATGTTGAGGTCAAAATTCAGTTGATAAGAAAATTCTTACCAGTATTGTAATTCCTTGTTCTTTGCACAGCATGGCTATTGCACCTAGGACAACACTCACCAGCACCCAGAATACAGAAAACGTATGTCCTTCCTTATCTGTCAAAATAAAGAATGCCATATCTTTAGGCATTTTAAAAATTAAGGGTAAATTAAAATTAGAATTTTAAAAATAAACAGCATTTAGTATCACACTCTTTTCTACCAGTCAAGATCTGCATACACAAACTTAAAAAGCATAGGGCACTTCCTGCAATATGCTGGCATTTGTCCCTTTGTTGCAGTCATTTTCTGTTCTTGGAGACATTAGAAATCTCCCTATTTGCTTGATATTTTAGCCAGATTAATTAGAATGGCAGAAGCTTCACATAATTTTCACTATTTGTCATCTGCAAAGGTTAATTCCCAATATTTAGAGACATTTATCATCCTTAGCTAGAACTCTGTCATTACTGTCCGCTCTCTTCCAAGCTACCATAAGAACAAGAAATTCTTTATAATAGTTACTCATGAAGTGTCACACAGACAAACTGTTTTAACTGCAGTCTAGTCTACAAAGGCACAATGAGCTGCTTCTCCAGGGCTGCTGCATTTAGCAAGTACCTCATGTCATTTTATTATCACTGCAATAGAATGCCATGGTGCTCAAAAATGCCAGCAGCTGAGCAGCAGCAGTCAGCTCCTTGCACTCAGGAAGCAGTTTTACAGCAGGGTGAGGAACTCTGGGGTTAAGAGATCAAGAGCAACTACAGCTTCTACTCAAACAAAAAGTCTTTAAAGATTGCACCATGTAGCTGATTTTGGGTACTACAAGCAGGCATATCTGAGATGAATACAACAATAAACCCTACTTCAGCCAAGGTACTATCACACACAGAATACACGGAGACTTCACATAAAAACGTATCTGTCACAACCTCCACTCCATAGGTGCAAGCAATAGAGGGAAGCACTCTGCTCATTCAGAGGCAGTTGCTTGATTCAAGTAACATGGGCTCTACAGGCATCACAAGAATCAAACTTGGCATGTGAAAAAACAAAGCTGAACTCTGCATCATTGACTGAATCCCTTTCCTACTTCCCTTGATCTCTAGAGCAGTTCTCCTCTACTGCTAATGCAGGGCTGACCCTCACTGCTTAAAGAGAACTGCAGTAATGGTCTATGAAAAGGGTAAATGGCAAGATTAAGAATAATTTCACCAGAAGTAGGCACCTAGATCTAAGCTAGTACACTAGGCTTCCTTTATAACTGGCCATGAGAAGCCAACACCTTTAGGGATTAAGTTACCCAATAAAATGCAGCTGAACATCCTTCAGAGAAGTAACTCTGCAGTAATGATACAGGGAAACCAGTACACTACCTCCAATGTTGCTGGGGTCAGATACAAATCATAACCACAAGTGTGAAAAGGATCTCCTGACATTGGCCTCCTCTTTCATTTTGAACCAGACTACTTCTTCTGTAGCAGAGAGCGCCAAACTTTTAATACAAATACGCTGAAGAACAGGTTTTGAGGTTATTTCTAACACTCCTTTCTTACCTAAGGCTTCTAAAGCTTCAACACAGTGAATACTAAGGTGTTTGAGATTCATCACTGCAATACATAAGAGGGCATTTGATCCTTTTCCCTCCAGTCCAAATTATGTCTCCAGAAGTGAGGTAAGAGTTAACATTAGAGGTGCAAACATGAAAAAGGTAAAACAAAGCCTTCTTTTAGGAAAGAAGTCATACACATCTGAACAACACCAAAACCAAGCATGAAAATACAAAATACATAATGACTTAAGAGACATTGGAAGTAGAAAAAATAAAACGCAATAAGGATAACTCAAGCCCACATCAATTATAAAGAACAGCTGAGTGTTTTAACTTATGGAGGAAAGAGCTTCAATGTTTGTTCTATCAGTATTGCTAAGATAAAAAGAATTCTGTCTAAGCACATCCCTTCAAGGAACTCTTCAACTTTTCAAAGTTTGCAGTCAACAGACTGTTCAGCCAGCTCTTGGAAACAAGTTTTATATTTTGTTTTTGGTGAGGTTTTGTTGTTGTGGGTTTTTTTAATGCAGAAATAAACTAGCACAGAGAATGGAAAGATAGAAGGCAAACTTATTGACTGTGTTCACAAAATGACCATCAATCATCCTTAGTAAGTGTAAAAAGGAAAATAGTGAAGACAGCCAATAGACTTTACCGTGTTTATGGAAGTAGACTTTCTTCCACTGAGAGGTTTCTTCTTCTCAGAACCAAATTCTAGTGGAAATGAGTCAGGATAACTAAGCACTTCTAAGAGAAGCAGTATTCAGTACACAAATACAAATTATCTTAACGCAGAAGATAGTGGGAAGTATATATAGTAAGAGACCAGCTGGCAATTTATAAATGTTTTGATGATTCAAAATATAAGAGTAATAGTAAAAAGGGAACTAGGTCAAATCATCAAGGACAAGTGTAACAGCAGCACATTCATACAGAAAAACTAACACAGAAAGGTCACATCACAAAATGAGAAAAGGTAATGTATGTAAAGAACAAAACCCCACAATTCCATAGATATATTAGTAAGAAGAGTAATGAGGAATGGGTTATTCCAATAGTCATTGGGAAATAAAATGGACAATGCCAAGAAAACAGAAGTGTTCTGTGCCTTTTTCCTTAAGTTTTTTCCCAAAAAGGTCAGTTACGATCAGGTGGTGAGTACAGCATCAGCAGAAAGGAAGAACAAAAGCAAAAATAGTGAACTACAGGACACAGAATTCATAGAGAAGTTAATCTGTTTTAAATTATGACTGACTACATCCACTTCAATAGGTCCTATACAACGCAGAGTAACCTCAACTGTTACCTCTGGGAAATCATGAAAAATACGTGAGAATCCAGGAGTTTGAAATAAAACAATGCCTACATGTCTACTTTGGAAAAGGAGCAAAAATATGAAAGGACAGACTACGGATACAAAGCTGACTGGTCAAAATTACAAAAAATCACTACATCTAGACAAAACATTTTCTAGGTACTCTAAAACATTAAAGAATATGATTAAACATCCTATACCTTGACTTTGCAAAGGCATGAGAATATCACTGGAAGAAGTGCGAAATATGCCACAAAAAATAGGGGCTGCATGAAGTTGTTATAGAATTGAGTACAAATAACAGCTGGAAAACTACAATACTAACTTGCTGTGAAAAAAAGTAAAGATAACATTCTGTACTGGATTCTACCTTTGCCTTACTCCATTTGGATGATGGAATAAGAAATATGCTTATTAAGACTAGAAGTGCTGCCAGACTGCAATGGCCAGGAAGCATACAAAGGAGAAGTCAGCATTCCATGGACAAACTGGAAAAAACATGGAATGATATAATAGCTTGGTTTGGAAGGAACCTTATGGATCATCTGATGCCAAAACCCCTGCCATGGGCAGGGACTCCTCCCACTAGACCAGGTTGCTCAGAGCCCCATCCAATCTGGCCTGGAGAAATTGTCTAGCCAAATAAAAGAAAACTGAAGCCATTCAACAGGCACATGCTCAAAGTTGTGCTTATGCACCAGTTCCCAAGTTTGTTTTCTTGTGAACATCCCAAGACTCCTATGCAAGAAATACCTCAGCTTGCCCAGCAAAGTGAAACTTCAGCATGGACTCACAAAGATGATAAAAATACACAGTGAAAGAGAAATAATGAAGGTCCCAAAAATTGAGCATCAAAGACCTGGACTTCAGTAAGGCATTTGACACAGTCTCTCTCCCACAAGATACAGAGAAACTGTTGCTGAATTGGCTGGATGTGCAGACAGTGGGGTGGACTGAAAACTACATCTGAATGCGTGTCCAGAGGGTGGTGGTCAGTGGCACAACATCTAATTGAAGCCAGTGTACTCAGGGGTCAATACTGGGTCCAGTCCTATTCAACATCTTCATTAATGACTTGGATGATGGGGCAGAGGGCACCCTCAGCACATTTGCTGAGGACACCAAGCTAGGAGGAGTGGCCGATACACCAGAGGGTTGTGCTGCCACACAGAAGGACCTGGTGAGGCTGGAGAAATAGTCTGGCAGGAAGCTCATATGGTTTACTGAGGGGAACTGCAAAATCCTGCAGTAAAGCCTCCTGGACAACTGGCTCTAGGTGACCCTGTGTAGGTAGGTCAGCTCAGGAGACCTCAAGGCCCCTCCAACTTCAACCACTCTGTGATTCTGTAAACAAGATCTCCTCCTGAAAAGCACAATCTCTGTTCCTTTGTTTTCTTTTGCAGGCTCAAAAATCAACAGTTATACAGAGAATTGTAATATTGTCAAAATTAATCAGTGATTAAACTTCAAAGAGAAAGAATTTCAATTAAGAAACATTTTATTTCATGCTTGTTCCTGGGTCAATATGCAGAATCTCTCTCCATTCCCATCACCCCCTGCCTCAACTGCAGAAATCTCAGTAAACTAGGCTGGCAAAATAGATACAAAAAACCATTACTCAGCAATGCTTTCAATTTTATCTTTTTTTAAACAGTGATTTGAAAATGTAAAGTACTGCATAAGTGCTTATTATGAGATATACACATGCCAACCAAAGTAATCAGTCTAACAAAGCATATTCCCCTAACATGGCGCTGCTTCCCACCAGAAAAATCTCATGTCAGAAAACGAAACCAGTCTTTCATTGGCACCTGTGCCTGGTTGAAACTGGTATGCCATATTGTGAGTGGGCATTTTGCCACTCTAACAGATGGACAAAATTGTAAGTGTGCCAAAGAAATAGAGTACTTGCTTATTTTTTTTTTTAAGCTGGAAAAATATAGTGTTTCTACACAAACCCAAAAAGCGTTGCTCAGATGGTCCCTCTTCAGGAGTATATCAAGTCTGAAAGTTGAGGGGATTCAATAAAATACCTATGTAAACTATAAACAAACCATGAGAGCCCCTCCATTTAGACTCCTAGACTTGAGTATAAGCATTTCTAGGGCAAGGATGTGTACACAAAGTGTTTTATAGTGTAGAATTGACTGATCCTAAATTTACCAGCAACACATTGACAGAGTATTTAAACACTAATCCTATTTCAACAGACCTTATTTTCTGGTGTCCTAAATCCACTCGTCAATGAAAACAAACTCCTTACAAGTGAACAATATGAAGAAAATGCTACATTTAAACTACCAAGCTTAGTTTTATTGTAAAGCCAAACTAACACAATCCAAAGCAATTACTACCAAAGCAATTACTACTACACTTAGGCATTCAGCATTTCCTTCTTCAAACCCAGCTGAGCAACTTAAGAGTCAGCCAGGTGATGGCTTAGAGCAGTGTAAGGAGTCACTATCTTCAGGTGAAACACAGCAACTGATTGTGTGAAAGCATCTACTCCTCTGAAGGTTGAAGCAAAGTAAGTTATGTTGAACTCCTGCAGGAAGTTTTAATTTCTAACTCAAATAGATCACCAACACTCATATATTGCATTAATGTGCCTTGTCTGTGAGGATGGTATCTTCCAACTGAACTGCTACAAATATTCTTCTAACCAAGCTCTAAGACTTCTCTGCTCCTGAATTGTTAAGCAAATGGGGAAGAATTAGCTAGTCTTTAAAATATCACGTAAGAATCCATTGTTAGAATTAAATTAAGCCCAAGATCACCTTGTGTGTCTCCAAATGTACATACTACTGCAGCTCAGCTCAGTGTTTCACTTAATAATGATATTACAGTAGGAAATGCCATTCCTAAACATATCCAGCCATCTCAAACTCATTACCTGAAGGCCACACTGAAGGAATCATCTATCCCCTGAATTACAACATCTTGGAGAAGTGACAGTTAGCATTAATTCTACCAGAAAAAAAAAAGGTCATTGTGTTTCCTGAGCCAACTAAAATAATAAAATTGTTAGGTTTTTCACTGGCAACTATTCCCTCCCAATGTGTTCAAATATGAACGGCAGGGCAGGGCACACAGTTGAAAAATCAGGGCTCCCATGTTTAACAGTAGTAAATACCTCCTGACCACTTGCACAATAGCTAACAAATTCCCCATATCTTAACAATGATCTCTTTCACACAGGAGACTTAAATGTTTCCGTTCTGCAGGAAAACTTCCATAATATAAACCTCCAATATTCACAAAACTCATCATTGCTTTGCATGCTTTATTAAATTAGCAATGAACTAATAGACGATTAGTTGACATCTACACAGAACAAAACAGAAACAAACAACCAGAACAAAGTAATTTTTAGATGTTAGAGCATATGAGCAAAGAGTTGAAGTTGTATTTAATATCTACACCAATATTATTCACATGGACCAAGTCATGAACTCATTTTACGTTACTCAGAGATCGCCAATGCAGATGGCAAATACATGCAACTGGATCACTGTCAAAACTGAGACAAAGGAAGGCAAAAATGAACACTACAGCAGTTTTAAATTGCCTTATGAATTCCCAGAGAAGCTGCATTAAAATTCAACAAAGTTAATAACCCACAATTCCCTTCAGAACATACCTAAACAGTTGTCAGCTCTTGCTGTCTCCAAAGCCTATGCAGTGGATTTGTCCCCACAGTTGTGTTTAAAATAGCAGGACAGAATGAGAACAACAGATTAGTTCCTTGCAATTATAGATTTTATCCTTTCAAAGATGCCAACTTCAAAAACGGTATACTGGGAAAAAGTAACAGAACTGTAGAACTTAAGACATAATTATAGCCCACATAATTAAATGCCTATATTAAAAAAAAAAAAAAAAGCCTCAGATTCTGGCTAAAAGAAACTGTCTACCCAAAAATCCACTGAAACCACAAATAAATCAGGTAAACAAGCTGCAGTATATCTTCAGCTTTACAAAAACCATTATTTTCCTTTGGAAGTCTTCCAGCCTGACACTGATGTTTTTCTGATCCCCTGACTGTTTTCACTATTACATATACTTTCCCCATAGTACTTCCAAATCCTCCTCAGACATTTCATGAGTTCCTACTCCCACATAAACAAAAAAATTATAAATCTTTTTATTCATTTTCTCAAGTGAAAATAAGTCTCTCACATATGATTTTGATCCCTTTTCTTTAAAGAATGACAATTATTAACTGTGTCTAAACTATTGAAACAAGACAGATTTTTTGAATTCAGTCATACACAAATTTCACATTGCCTTGCAGGTTTATTATTAAAAACTGAGATAATCTGTCTGATAATAGCATTGCGATGCTGCTGGTAGCCAAATAATATATGTTACTAACCCAATCATATCAGTAGCATCACATCAGGATGCTTTTCAATGTTTGTTTTACTCTGATGCTCACTTCAAGTTCATGAAATAAAAACAAACTGGCATCAAACATGTTTTGGTAACCTTATGCAAAAGACAATACAAATGCAGTCCACAAATCTCGATGGTCTTAACAGTTGCACTCACTTTTAAGTGCTCCAAAAGAGTCACACTACAACGTGTCTATTAATAACAATTAAACAGAACAAAACAAAAACAAACAATATCAACCTTTGATAATTCTCCTACTCTCTGTAAAAATTTGGTTAGCTAAAAGCTCTACATAAATATGACAGCCAAATCCAGGAACAAAGACACACACAGCTGACCCACAGTTAGGGCCACACTTGCCTTTAATATTGAAAAAGGCCAGCAGGACAAAAAGAAAAAAGGATGTTAGAACAAACTGGTACAATCCACTTTTCTGCAGGATCACCATAAAGCATCTCTATTTGATTAAGAACATAAATTGATACAGAGGGGTTTTTGGTTGTTTCCTCCCTCTCTTTCTTACAAACAAAGACTATTTCACGAAGATAAATAACCTTCTTGGCCAGAAAATTATTTAGTAACAGCTCTTAACTTGCTCTAGAAATACCAACATGCACTGGCAGTATCACAGACATTCTGGATCATGAGGATTTGACATCAGAAGGACAACATTCTAAGAGAAGAAGTACTTTTTCTTTGCTGCTTAGGAGACATTGTCTGCTTTTTAAATTATACGTGCATATTTTCAAAATGCATTTTCTTATATTCACAGTGAAGACCAGCTTACATTTGGGATTGACTCCCTCAATCTACGCAGAATCAAATTCAGCTCAAGTCAGATGAAAGTCCTTTACTCCAAATTTACCCTATTATTTGAGAGTACCTACAAGAACTGTTCACAAAAGAAGGAAATTCATATCAAGGGTAAAACTTTTATTTAATTTGCAAACCCACTGAAGAGTCATATTCTACCACAGCCACTTCTCCATATTTGGTTACCTTTTCCTAAAGCCTTTTATACAAAGAATCACAGGAACAGCTCAGTTTGGAAGGGGCCTCCAGAGATCACTGGGTCCAATCTTTGTGGGAAGGGGAGCCTAGACGAGATCACCCAGAACCCTGTCCAAAAGCATCTTGAAACCCTCCAGTCGTGGGGACTCTGCCACATCTCTGGGCAGACTGTTGCAGTGATTGATTGCTCTTGCTGTAAAAACATTCCTCCTTACATCAAGGTGAAATCTTTTCCAGTGCAACTGCACCCATTGCCCCTTGTCTTGACCATGTAGCTCCTTGTGGAGAGAGAGCCTCCATTGTCTTTGTAGCTGCCCTTTCCAATCCACACACACCCCTTTCCTACACAAGCACTCATGTTCAAACAGCTGCAGGTCACACCAACCTCTCTCCACAAAGGAAAACAAAATTATAACAAGGGCAGCAAGTAAAACTGCTTGTGATCTTTGGTGGGGTTCAGCTAGGGGATAGATGGATTCAGTGAGGAACAGGACTGCTGTTTGGAGGGGCCATGACAAGCTGGAGGAATGGGCCTCATGAAAAATCAAACACATCACCATGCAACAATTCAGGCCTGGGCAGCAGCTCTGCAGAAAAAGGTCTGGAGTGCCTGGTTGATAAGCCCCTGGCTGATGAGACAGAAGTGTGCCTTTGCAATCAAGGTGAGAGACTCAAGTATGTAACTTGGATACAAATTCTTGGGTACAGAGAAAGTTTAAATTTCTTCAAGATGTTGCTGAGGGAAAAGCAGGCAGTGAAGATGACAGTAAACATTGAAAACTGACCTGAAAGACAATGCTGGCAGACTGTAATCTTCCTTGGCAAAATTGCTTAAAAGACACATCTGCTCCCCTATTACGATGTACACATACTTAATCATTCCCAAGATGTCCTCTATAACAAAATAATTAGAGGGTCCTATATAATTGTCTCCAGTGGTTATCCTAAGAATTTGGTTCTTGAGTTCTTCAAGCAAAGATTAGTACCCCTGCCATATAAGCCTACATGTCTACTCAAGACATTGGAAAACAGGTAAGGCAGTATTTTGATTTGTCTTACTCTACCACGAATAGAAGAAACATCATAAGCACAATCATATCCAATAAAATAGGTGAGAAAAGAATAAACAAACAAGCCAGAAACCAAGGCAAATTTTCATCAAGAAATAATTAGCTCAGTTGAAAGAAATTAAACCTACTCAAAGGGAAGAAAAATATATCCAAAGTAAGCAGGAACCATCCTAAGTAACATCTGAAGTGGCAAGATAAACTTAATGTATCAGCAATAGAGACATGCACAATAGTTCCAAACAATTTAAAGTGAACCAGCAGGAGCTGTTCACAGCATCTCACAGCTCACTGTGGACTAGCTCACTCCTCTCAGCCCACACTGAGGTCTCTGATGCCAAACTATGTTGTTAGGCCAGATCACAAAGTCAGCTCAGGCACCTCTGAAATACCCTGCCAGCTCTGGTTCACCATTACAGGCCATGCCCACTGAACAACAGACAAGCTCTTCACAACACAGCTCCTTGTGGGTTCGCCAAGTGAGTCCTGGTAGAGCACATCCAGATACCAGGCTGCATGTCCTGCATAGATCTTCACAGTCTTTCTTGTGTGCTTATTTAACAGAGCCCCCAAAATGATTTCTTCACAACTGCATTTGAACTGCCAACCTGCACTCAGATCAAGTAATACCAGAGATCTGAAAGCTCACTTGAAAAAACATCTACCAAGGAATTGTTCATGTTAAACACAGCTGTCTTACAAAAACTCTATGAGTAACACTATATTCAGCATCATATGCCAGCACTTGCATATTGCAGGAATTTAGAAGGCTTAGTCATAGGAATAATTCTTTGCAATTCATTAAAAATACAAGTAACATTCTGAAAAGTTGTCTCCCATTTAAGAATCTCAACATAATGGCATAAAGAGTAGTAAAATATTTAAGCATATACATTTGTAGGTTTGATTTATTTCTAAAATACTTATTAAAATACTTCATTAAACTTCTGAACAATAAAACATTTAGCAAATAAGCCTATCATAAAGTGGACCTTTCTTAAATTAAATTCACTGTTTAACAAGAATTAGGGACAACAACCTTTTCAGGATTTCTAACAATAAATAGCTGCTAAAGCAGGTGGTTTAAAAATATATATTTTATGAGGGTAAACAAATCAATCTGACATTTTAAATTTTGCTATACTTCACTGAAATGCACAAATACTGAAAATACACACAATAGGAGATGAAAGAGGCAAACAGAATGCTTACTTTCTCTAAATGCTTTACAGTAGCCAAGGAATGACAACAAGAAGAACAGGGCACACAGTAGGTCAGCTCTGCCAACAATCCCAGCAACCTTTAAAAAAAAAATAAAGAAGTTCCAAATTATCAGATTTTTATTCTTAGAAAACCTGAAGTAAAGGAACACACATAGAGTGAAATATATAATAGAACATAACTACGTCACTTTTTTTTTTCTTTAACTTCCTTTACTGGATTAATTATATCCAGCTTTTAAGATGAATCCTATTTTTGGGGGGGTATTGCTTAGTATCAACTACATAAATGGCTTGGCTTTGGTTTATGAAAATCTTAGTTTGTGCAATTTTTTTTAAGAAATGAAGGAGGACTTCACTGAATAAAAATTAGACTCTATACAATTCCATCTGTTTTTAGGATCAAATTGCATTTCAGCAGAACACACAGAAAACATGAAAATATAAACCAGTTTGTGTTGGAAGTGTCTTCAAACACCACCTCCTTCCAACCCCCCTGCCTTTCACTAGACCAGGTTTCCCAAAGCTCCATCCAACCCGGCCACAAACACTTCCAGGGATGGGGCATCTACAACTTTTCTGGGTAACCTCTGCCAGTGCCTCACCACCCTCACACTAAAGAATTTCCTCCTAATATCCAATCTAAATCTTCTCTTTCAATTTGAAGCCATTACATGGCTTGGAAGCCAAACATCCTGAACCGCAATTAAATTGGTAGCTCTGCTGAAACACAAATCAAAACTGTTCACTTTCGGAAGACAAGCCAGCCTTCAAATTGCAATCTGAACACTCAGAATGGACAAATAGCTTCCAGCTTAAAGATTCAGGAAAAAAAAAAAAAGAAAAAAAAAGAAAAAAAAGAAAAAAAGAAAAAAGAAAAAAAAAAAGAATCCCCCTCTGGCAGTCTTTTGTGTTACATTAACTGATGGCATTAGAGCAACCTCCAACTGCATCTTGAAACAGAAGTTGTACTAATGCAAAAGAAAATGAGAAGCACTTCCTGGGACCCCTGTACTTGAGATCTGTGCCAACCTGTTTAAATCAAGTGCAATCTCAGGACTATCTGTAAGCTTTGGTTCAAGCCCCTAAACTGCATTTACAATAACTTGCTGACACAGAGCAAGACACTTGGATCTTCAAGTCTCAATTAACAAGTGTCAGGATAACACCACAAATTCTTTGTGAAAATCATGACATGGAGCTGGTAGGGGACTGTATAAGTCTTGATGTTGGAACCTCACTAGAACATACACCCAGAACAAGGATCATAGAAATGCCCCTTATTTTTCAGTCTAGGTCTGCTTCCTGGAGTCTTGAGTTCCATGTTTTCAGCAGATGTACAGAAGCAGGGCAGAACAGCTACAGGTTTTCTTTTTAAATTCACTTTTTGTGATCATATTTCAGGGACAAAAGCAGAAACTTCAGTTCTGGTATAGTATACCAGTTGTCCCATTTTGCGTGTGGAACAGAAAGAGGAAAGTAAAAAGAGCATTTTTTCTATCAGGGTAACGTGATGAAGCAACCATTTCTAAATAGCATCAGAGAAAGAGAAGTGTAGAGGAATGAGGGTATTCCACTGCAGAGACTCTCTCCCACTTTCACCCTCAGCTTCACTTGAGCACTGTAAAAGAAGAAACTGTTGGACTCCTATACTCAGTTCAGAAGAACTTATTGATTTATCCACAGCTATGCACCTAACTTCTCTGCTGCTTCTTCTTCTTCTATCATACAAAGGAATTATGAGAATTAACTCAATAGCTGTGGAGTGCTTTGAAAGGTGAAAATAATGAAGTGTCATTCTGCTTCAGGAGCCGCTCTTCCTAATGAGATAAAAGTTAAGGTGAACTGACACAATTTCGAAAATAAATGTTCACTTGTTACAGCAAAGAGATTAAGGGGCTAATAACACACATGGCCTCAGATGACTCCAATAGCAAAATGTTACCTAAAATGCAAGATAAGGCATATATATTCTGGTAAGAAGGCAAACAAGGGGAAAAAACCAAACCTGCTTTAAACTAGTATCAGATATAGTCTTATGTCCATGATTAATTTAGCATATCATTACTGAAGTGTTAAAAAGAATACGCCTTTTTTAGAGCAGAGAACTTTAGCACAAGAGTATTTACTTGTAGGTAGAAAAATTGTAGCATTTTCCTTACATAGGTACTGAAAGCATTACAGCTTTCAATATCTGTTTTACATGACAGTTTGTTTTGCTGTATAAACTAAAACCCAAAGCAGCAAACAGACGGATTCACCACAATTTTATGTCAAAATATGTCATCTCATTTCAAAACCAGGATGTCGGATACTTAAAACTCACAGGTTTAAAATCATATGGAACGCATTTTTAAGAGATGCTGGCAGACACACACTCATCCTAGAACTGTAGCAGTATAATGACTTCTTCACTGGAGCAAGGTTTATTATTCACCATGTAAATGATCAGAGGCTCTTGTTCATTCCTGGATTTTAGATGATATATAAGTGTTCTACTTTTTTCCCCCCTCTTCTTTCACTGTTTGCCTGAAACATTTGCCAAGTCTTCAAATATGCAAGGGGACCACACCACTTGTAATTTATGTGACATGACAAAGGGCTTATTAATATTTTCATGCTGATTTAAATATAGAGTCAAATGGAATGAAGAATAAATTTATGGATATTGATAAAGGGGTCAATAATAGGTCTACTACAAAGTTAAGACTCAAATAAGATTTCTCTTTACATGTCAGAACATCAAAAGCACTGAAGACTTGTTTCACTTTACTCTGACATCTAAAACTGGTTTTGGAGACCAAATATGAGGGGCCCTTCTGACACAGTGCACTCTCACAAAGAAGTTATTGTGCAGGCGAGTGAACATCAGAGAATGATTGTCAAGATGTTTTAGCCACACTGACAAGAAAGGCGCCAAATTACTAATGCATAACTTTGCACCATCTCTAGGTCTTCAATACATGCAAAGTCTCCAGTCAGCTGAGAGCACAGCTTTCAATAACTTTTTCCCCACCAATCATGTGCAGAGCAAATGCAAGAAGCCAAAATCATGGCATATTGTGAATAAATGAAAAATCAGTGCCACTTATGTAGAATGTGCACTGTAGGATTCACTGTTCATTGCTAGGACAAAATCAAAACTAAAGCTAGTACTTTTTCTGTAGCTCAGACCTTCCAAATTCTAACTAAACCCCCCCAAATTTCCCTTATTGTGATAATTTTATATTTCATTTATTCATTACCACAAGATCAACAAATCAGTGATGACATTCAGCAAGCCCACTAGAAGGCCATAACATTTTCTTAATTACGAGCACAAAAGAGCTTTTTAAGACCACCATCTTCTCTTCACAGAATTCCCACACAAGGACTTTGCTTTGGTCAGATATTTTAACTGATTGTTATACATGTGCCATGCTTCTATTCTGCATCTTTACAACTTTGCTTTTACCTGCACTGTTAAAATAAGGGCCCATCACTGTCAAATTTGTGTTCCCCATGTACATAATTACAGATCGTGATTAAAAAAAATCCTTTAATCTTCTCCTTCATATTAAAAATATAAACCCAGTTTGATCTCTCATGAAACAGGATGATTTCTAGCCCTTTAATCACTTTCATGGCTCTTCTGAGCACTCTCCGTTTTTTCCAGTGTTTTCCTTGCAGCATGGATGCAAAACTGAATGCAGTATTCTAACAATCACATGCAAAGTTCACAGAGTCCCCCTACTCTGATTTTGAAACTCTTTGCTTTTTTTTTTTATCAATGCAAACAGAAATGAAAAGTAATTAGGGAAATCCAGGAGGTAGGGAAACTCTGTAGCATAGTGCTATCCTCCTTTAGTGATTGTACTTGAATGATTTATCTTCCTTAATAAGGTCTAGCTTGGTGGAATTACAAGCCTTGGATGTACTAACCACGATATTTGATTACTCTATTAAGACATGTGCCAAGAGAAGTGTTAAGAACATACAAAAGCAATCTGTAGAGTATAATGCTACGCCAGAATTAATTAGTCAAGATGGTCAAGAACTTCTAAAATAAAAATCTCAAGATAATGATTCAATACTTACACACTCGGTGTGCACTGGATGTACAGCAAAGAGCAAAGCAGCAAGAAGAGAGGACTTTGGAGCCAGGTTTAGCCGTCTTCCTTTATTGCTGAATTGCAATCCACCCAATAATATGGAAAACACATCAATCATCAACACTGAGATAGTACAATGCAGGATTATATTGATGACATGGAAACCAACTGGGTAGAAGCCTCCAGCAAAAAGGTAATTAATTCTATATAGAAACAAAAATATTAAGGCTAGGAATTACAACAGTGGTTAGAAAAATACAAATAGAAAAACTAAACAACCCCATAGCAGACACGAGCACACAAAAAATAAGGCTGACATCTCAGTACACCTGGTGTTACCATTTAGCCACCACAAGAAGATAGGAACAATATCCCAGTCTTCAGGCCAAGCTATTCATAGGGAATATCACACGGATACAGTACCTATCCTATCCAAACACATGGGTTAGTAACATTATGTTAATCATTCCTACAGTCACTTAGAATTGGCTTTTGGCCAACAGTGTAACTTCAGTGTAGCAGCACAGGAATATCCTGGGGATAAATAACCCAGCCCACTGAGGGATACCCCTGAGTTTAAGAGCAGCCAACCTGATGAAATTATGCTAATTAAATCCACACAGTGAGGAAACTAATGTGCACTAGGACTACGATTTCCACTGACATATTCTCTGAAAGAGGTCCTAGCATGTGGGAACAATCAGTATCCACCCAGAAAGTAGTCAGCACATCTTGGTAACTGATTTGTGAGACTGATTAGAGAGACATTCCATACAAGTATTAGAATCAGAAGGAAGAGTAAGTGAAAATTCAGTCTAAATCCCTATTCAAGACAAGAACTCTGCAGTAAAATGGAGGCTGAGAAGAAAAGGCAGAAACACTGTACTATTATCAATATGCTTTTATCAGTAGGTGAGGTACACAAAAACTTAGTTTGGATAGGGGATTTTACAATGTTCTTTTGGTTAATCTGCATCTGGCATAAACAAAACTTATTTAAAAACTTAACCTATTATAAATATGATAGACATAAAGGTTGGAGCTTAGGGAAATTAAGGAAACCCATTTCTTACTTGTGAAAATACCATTTTATGGACCATCTCCACAGGCTCATCTATAATTTCAGATATAGTAATGACTGTATCCCAGCTCACTCTTTAAACAAACCAGAATGTTATTACAGATGGAATAGACCACAGAGACAGGAGGAAAAAAAAAAACAAAAAAAAACCCCCAAAAAACCCCATGTTCTGTGTAAAGCACTGAAAGCTTTACTAGGTTTAGGACTCTGACATGTTCTACTCAGTTGCTTATTTTTCTTGATGAAAATGTGAAGCAATTCCAATAGACAGTGAAACCCTACAGTGCTAGGTACTTAAAACATTGACATTACCCTAAAGGGTCAAAGTTTTTGCTTGAATATGAAGATTAAGAGTGGGAACACTTCTTCTGCACTTACTTAGTCCCTGGCTAGGAATGGGCAACTTCAGAATGAGCACCAAGTTCAAACTGACACCACTGAGTCACAAGGGGAAAATAAAGAAATTAAGGCTGAGTCCTCAAATATTCTCTGCATTACTGCCAGATTTCTACATCATCTACTGTGTGCTCAAATCTTTGTGCAAAAAACATGAGCTAAGCATCTACAAGAGTAATCCTCTTAAATCTTTAGTTATTTGACAAAACCAGCAAGTTATATATAGGCAGACATTTCACTAGATTCTCAGACACTTGAGTTAGAATATTGGAACGAAGAGGTGGGAAGACTATACGCAGTGAGATGATGGAAAAAGGCCACACTACCTTGATGCTATTTATAAAATAAACCATTTGACAGGTCAGCAGGAAAGCAGAGAACAAAAACTACAATAGCAGTGTAAGTGGCAGCATGGCTAAGTGAAGGGAACATACACCTCCTAGCCCCTTGATGATGTGACATACTAAACTACACTGCCCCTAGTACCACGTATGACCATTAAGATAGAATCTCTGAGAAGTAGATAGAAATATAGAAGGTCAAAATAATGAATATTTTGCAAAAGACACCATTGGAAAACTAAAACACCATTTGAGATTAAGGTAGTGAACTCAAGAATTGTGTTCTGGAAGGGAATTCAGCTACCCTCCAGCTACTTTGTCCTTGCCTTTTCTGTTGCCTCCCCACTAAATTCAATTGAGTCAATATAGGTCAAAAATATTCAGACCTCAAGCAAAAATACAAGACTCACCTGAAAGTTAGGACAGTTAGCGGTCGATATGACTTATGACTGGTATTGCTGCTGAGTTTGCTACCCCAAAAGTCATGATACCACAGGTCACCAAGTGGGGTTTCTGCCCTGAGGTCCTAAAAGAAAACAAATTACCAGATTCTTAAATTTTTTTCTTTTGTTCAAAGCAGTTAAACCACAAACAAGTTCTAAGCTCACACCGAGGTGGACATAGCAGGAGTTTTGTTGGCTCACTGCTGACATTTAACCCACGGTACCTGTTTGTAATGAAGGTCACATCTTGAATGCCTGCCATTGTAAAGGCCATGATCCTGGATTCTGTAAGGAGGCATGACTACATGAAATTTAGAGCTATATTCGCACCAGTTTATAATCTGGTCAATAGCCAAGACAGAAAACACATAAACTTCCTTACCCTATAATTTTGTAAAAAGCCTTTGATTTTAGGTGTAGGTTATCTTGCAAAGAAGGCCAACTACAGACTGCTGCAAAATAGGTACTTTTTACCAGTGCAGTACCATAACTACTAATGAAAGCATGAAATCAAGGAAACTAAAGGTAGGAAACAACAATTAGCTCTTTTTGAAGCCTTGCTTTGCACAGGACTATTCAAATAGTTGATGTTTTAATACATGAAATCAAGAATCAACATCTCTATAGACTGCTCTAAAAGATTAAAAGACAGAAAGGTAATGAATTATTTTAATTTGGGGTGCAATAGGGACTTAAAAAAAAAAAACCACTGCAAAGAAAAAGTCCTGCTTGCTTGCTCTTCCCTTTTATCTCAAAGCCATGCTGATAATGAAAAATCCAAATAATGTAGGCTATTAAATGGAAAGCATACACTCTGGAGGAAAAATAAGGATCTTGCTAGCATCTACCTCAGTTGTCTATAAGGACAAGCTTGGATGTTCAAACTAACATACACTTGCCCTTCTTCTGTTTCCCTAGTGCAATTAAATACCAATTTATGCTACGGCAAGGTACATGCAGGTTAAAGACACTTGAGACAGAACCTAAGAACAAAACTGTACCAGTCAGTACTACTCCTGCAATCAACAAGTTACTCTACCCCCACCTTCTGTCTTGGAATTATTTGAGACCAATCAACCAAAGGAGGTGAACAACACACCACAAACACAGGTAAGTAGACAAACAGGCTTGCTAACCCCATGAAAGGTCTTATAAACCCTGGTGCCCCTGTCTTGTTATTCCTACAACTCCACTTACTTACAAGATTCCCACATTGCAATTCCCTTGGTTTATTAATTCCAGTTCCTCTCCAATGCTCCTATCACCTCACTTGCTTCTATAGCATCTTAAGCACTCCTGTGGTCTTCAGTACCTTCCATCTCATTCTTAGCTAGTATATTTGGCTTGTACATACCCTCAAATTACAGCCAAATTGCTGGACCCTAATGACTGGCTGCTGCTAAACTGAACTTAATAGAACTAATTTTTTCTTGCTTCTTTAACAAGAATATTCTTAACATGTTCTGACATTCATCCATCCAAAACCACAAATTTTAAAAAAATCCAAGAAGACATTTATTTCTACCACTTGATCAAATTTGGCCAGTATTAGACAACTGAATAAAAAAATTTTATGAAGGGGAAATAGGCTAAAGTTCCTAGCACACAGTCAAATGAACTGAAGTATTCTCTAATAGGCTACTAATCAATACACAGAAAAGAGAACAGGGCTAAAACTGCAGTCTGAAAAAACCTAGACTGCAGCTGTCAATTAAGGCCTACCCAGGGAAATTCTTAAGAAATCAAGACTCACAGGGGATCCTACTTGGGCTTAAGAATGCTCAAGGTGCAAAATTTCTTCATGCTCTCACAGATGTTTCTATTGCCAAGTAATAGCTAGAAATATCTTTCTTCTCCCACGACCGAAATTTTAGCCTTAGGCACCTAAATTCCTGTTCCATTCTTCATTGGTATGCACAAACCCTAAAGGTCATAATTTGACTCTTGTAGCAGGAACACACTCAACCAGCAGCTCACTAAATCAATAAAGCCAGCTTTTCCAGGGGCAAGCTGGGACAGGGATGTACACCAAAATCCACCAAAGTCTTTGTACTCTGCAGGGGACAGTTGTCAGAGGGTGGTGTGGCCCTCAGACTGTTTTCCCAACCAGCAGCACTGCTCCTTGTGTATATAAGGTCTAATAAAGAGATTCTTTTATAAATGCTAGTACTGAAAAAGAAAAGTATGTCTTCCATGTGACAGATGGTCTTCAATAGCTTGAGATGGGAAATGTACCAGGCTTGATTTCTTGTTCCGCTACAATCAGCCTTCTTTTGTCTTCCATCGGAAGAATACAGGAAAAGCTGAATGCATGGAATTACTTAGTGATTAGATTACATTTCCATATGACCTAAAAATCTTCAATCATGTATCTTGCCCTTGTATCCAAGTGCTGCGAGAAAGTTTCTTACATTAATTTTCCTACTTAGTGAACTTACCCTAAAATAGGAATGGTTTTCTCCAAGAGACACAGTTGTTTAAAAGCTACATATGATTTTCTCTTTAAAAACAAAAAGTAGCTATCAAATAATCTCTAAATATTTGATTAGCAGCAGCTTACAGACAGCAGAGTTCAAGATTTGAAGAAAGGTCAGTTTTTCCGTATAAAGGCTTATGGAAATGACATATTGTGTCTGAAGCTCTGCTTAATCCAACTGTTTGTCTTGCCAAGTTAGTAAATAAATAAAGACAAAAGCCACTGTTGTGTACCAGTTAAAATGCTGCTTAAAATGATAAGAAAGCATCTGGAAAACAGCCTTTAACTCAAATAAAATTTAATAATGGAGTGTTCCATGGTACAATAGGCATGGGGTCAACTAAATGTGTATCTTTTGCTAAAACGACAATAAAAGAAACAAAAGATTGGGATGATGGCACCTAGTAACTTAACAGAAATGGCACCGTGTGGTACTCAAGAAAATACTACAGTAGCAATGCTCAGTAAATCTATAAAATTACTTCAACTGCTGCTTTCTCACTAAATAGGAATAAAATATGCTATGCTTTGTTTAATAAACTGTGCCACTGCTAGGTAATCTCCCTCCCCATTAAACTCATTGTCTCTGCATTTTTCTTGTGGATTTTGAATTTCCATGTATCCATTTGACCCCTGTGTTAAAATGATATTGTCACAAACTCCTCATTTAATTTCTAGGGAATAATAGAGGACTTTGATGTGAAAAACAGAATCAGCCTCAGAGTTTTACAAACATACAGACTACATATGAATTAATTTATTTTAGTAGTTGGTTGAATTTCTCAGCATTGCCAACAGCTAGAATCCTGATGCAAATTGTTGGGTTGCATAGATAAACTGAAACTTTTTTAGAGTAAAGACTGAAAGAAATGGAGAGAGATTACAAGTGTGGAAATTGTACATTAACAAAACAACCTGCCTTGTTTCAACACCAGTCTTATGTACATTCTTTCAGGAAATTAAAATATTATAAACAGGTTCCAAATAAAACTTTGCAGAATGAAACAATGCCAGGAACTGTGCAAACTACAATACAATACTACTTTTAGAAAATCCAAAGCAACAATGCTATAGATTCTTAATTTGTCTACAGTATTCTCTTGGAAGCTTTGAAATTTATTTTCTATTTTTTTATTTTCTATTTTTAATTTTTATTTTCTATGTTGACAGATGTATTTTCCCCCCATACATTTATAACTGAAGGTATGATGACTTACACACACATAATAGAAATCTGTCTAAGGAAACAGTAATTCTGCATGATTCTAAAAGGCACATTGTGATAAGTTGCCTCTATATCTTGTGCAAGGGAAAAAAAAAGTGAATTGTGTTCTAATAGTATGAGCCTCCAGATCATCCTCTTTGTAAAACCCCATGGCTTCAGGAAGACTGAACCAATAGATGAATGTGATTATTTTTATCCTGTGCTTTTCTTTCTACATGCTTAACAAGTGCCTTGCAGAACAGCATAAAAGCTGTAACACCAATACCCATCCATGGGCACAGGCTCACTCACTGCTAAATGTGATCCTGTGAAGTATCTCAGCAATTGAAGACACTCCACTGCTCAAAGTCAAAAGAATCTCAGCTAGAGGTTTGTTTGAATCACACGTTAATTTCTAAGCATTTCAAGGTCTGTTCATTCAATGTATGGTCAGCTTTAAAATGGAACGCAAGAATACTCCACCTGTATCTCAAAAAAATACTGTTGTCACAGGAATTTTAAGGGGTGAAGGAGGAAAAAGGGAGCTTTGCTTGCTCCTGTAACATTTTAATGGTATAAACTACACCTGAAGACTCCCTGCACCCTACAATAGCTTAATGATGTCTTATGTACCTGCTGCCAGATTAAGTTTATTCACTGGTCTTATTCTGTGACCCCGAGAAGATAATGAACAAAATCTCCTATTAACATCCATGAGTATCAGAAAAGTTTACTGTACACTCTCACTGACTTAGGAATGAGCATAAAATTAGACCTACTGGCAGTCTTGATGTACAGGTACTCTTAAATCAGGGTTAACTTTAAAAATCACCCAATAAAACAAAATAGAAAAATGAAATTAAAAAAAAAAAAAAAGTAATACCCAAAGGAGAAGCTCTTTACTAGGCTGAAACTTTTAGGTCTCTTTAGATCAACTGTTGCATTATTTCTTTTCCTATGACCATTTATGCTAAAGGATGTGAGGAAAAGAAAAGAGACAAACCTTATTATTGATGATGGCTTCAGAATCATCAAAGACAAAATCTCCATCATAGCTGTTAGCAAAACAGAGGAAGGAAATTAATGCCACAACCATTTTAGCCCAGTATGATGGAAGGAGGAACCACGATACATCATGGTCCAGATTAGGTTCCATTTGTGCCATTCTGTGAAATGCTTGTTCCAAGTTGGGAGCTTCAGCATTATGTTGGTTGAAAATCTGGAAGAAACACATACAATGGCATAGTTACAGCTCTAATTCACTAAAAAAGGATTTGAAGGAAAGCTGGCTTGGGAAAGGAGATGGAAGTTTCATATAACCTTACATTTTTTTTTCTCTCAGTGCCTCTCATAGTTACTGGAACAAAACTAAACACAATTTTGTACTTCAAATGAGGAAGTAAAGGCATAATTTCTCATGGTTGGAGCGCAGAGATAAACACAAGAAATCCTTAGATGCTAAGGTAAAACTTTGGCACAGACAAATTCTAAAATCTAGAGCAAATCACTGTTTTTCTGTTTCTTACTGTTCAAGCAATACAAGCAGATGCATCTAGGGGACTGCGAAGTATTTATAAAGTTCTGCAGAAAATGATAAACATCATAATTTCCTTCCACATTTGAAAAGCAAACACTGTCAATTGCCAAAAGAGCTCAGCTCCCTTCAGTTAATCAAATTAAACCACCTAGTCTTACACAATCCCTATGCAAGGAATTCATACAAACATCACAGACAGACATATGGAGACAGCAGTTAATGGACTAGGCCCTAAATCTCA
The DNA here is from genome assembly GCA_013398615.1 of Brachypodius melanocephalos. Taxonomy (NCBI): domain Eukaryota; kingdom Metazoa; phylum Chordata; class Aves; order Passeriformes; family Pycnonotidae; genus Brachypodius; species Brachypodius melanocephalos. Next base: position 45,955,553 of record VZSR01003803.1, read on the forward strand.
ACAATTTAAGCAATGAGACAACAAGACCCATAGAACTGAGATGGGAATAATGTTCACGAGATCACTCTGCACACCTCAAGCACAGTTGAAATTCCACGGCTGTATTCATGGGCTCATGAGGTTGTTGAGGCAGATGAAAAAGACCCTGCAATCCAAGCAGACTGAGTGATACATCGGTGTGGGGGTACTAAGGCTGGAGGTTTACACCCATGAGCCACCTTTACTCGGACGGGTCTCTCTGGATGCTCCAAAGCCAGCCTTCTGTCTGGACTACTACCCTGCTTCTGCTTCTTGGGTGCTCAGACACTACTGTGAGTGGTTTTATTATCAAGTGCTGGTGTAATGGCAAGGGAAGGAGGATATGAATGGAAAACTGCAGTAAAAGCCAGACAGAATATGATTTTTTTATTTTGAAGGCTCAAAGAATGATAGGCACATATAGTATCCTATCTGCAGTTTCTCCTTATTTATTTGCTTATTAAATCAACTGTTGCACTCCTGAAAATATTGCATTTAATATCTTCAGACAGGAAAAATACAAAATCTAGAAAATTAGCTCCAGTGTACCCCTGCAAACATTGCATTCAATGTCTTTGCACGGTCTAGGAAAACAGCTCCAATCATCTGACTTCTGGAACAGAGCTGACCACTAGAGCTGCTACAGCAATTGCTCTGTAGCTTTCTCTTTTCGCAGTACTACATTCCGGTCACCGCATATTCCCAATTCCTGCACACACACGTGCACAGGGATAGGCAGTACACCCTGCCACACCAGGGCCCCTCCTCGCTTTGGAGACCATATGGCACTGCTCCCAAATTCAGATAAAGTCAGTAACCTGGAGCTGTGCAACCTGAGAGGCTGGAGCTCCCTGGCTGAGCAAAGCAGCTGCTTTAGGAGCAAAACCTTTTCTCGGAGTACTTCACCCTTGTGCTCGTAGTTTGACGGGAACAAAGAGAGAAAGCGTGGCTGTTAGCAGAGGGAAGTGCACGGCGTTGCTCCCAACAGCGAGGATACAGCATCAACACGCACCACGCAATTAAAATATTTAATCCACTCAAAATTCATTTCGCCCCGAAAGTTTCTCCCATTACGCTTGCTCTATTTATCCGGCGCACAGCTGCTGCCAGCCCTCATCCCCGCGGTCCAGGAGGCCGGTCCATGGGGGCCTCCCTTCCCCGGGCAGCGCGGTGACCGCACGGGCGGTGCGGCACCCCCGGGACCGCCACCTCCCCGGAGCGGCGCACACGCCACTGCCCGGCGCCAGGGGACGGGGAGGGAGGGCACCTCCGCGTCACCTTTTCCAGGGAAAGGCGCGCCCGAGCCGACCCGGAGAGCGCCCGCCGCACACCGCGGGCACCCCCGCGGCGGGGCGGGCACGGTGCCTCCCGCCGGAGAGCGCCGGCGCGGCGGGGGCGGCTCGCACCCAGGGGGGCGCTGGCCGTGCGCGGAGCCCCGCAAACTTGGGGGCGTCCCGGGCACCCGGCGGACGGTCCCGGGGAAAGAGCCCGCCCGGGAAGGCGGCGGCGGCGGCCGCGGGGTTAGGATCGAGGCTGGAGGCAGGCGAGCTCCGCCGGGAGTTTGGCGGTGGCCCTGCCCCGCTCGCCGCTCCCCTTTTGTCCTGGCGGCGACGGCTCCGCCGTAGGGGGTGGCCCGTCCCGTCCGCCCTCGCCCCCCCGGGCCGGTCCCTCCAGCGGACGGGGCACTGGCGACACCCCCGCTCCCCCGCGCGGCGTTACCTGCGAGGACACGGAGCCCGCGCGGCATCTCCCACCCGGGAGCGAAACTCTCCCGCCCGGCGAGCCCCGAGCCGGAGCGGCCGGCGGGGGAGGGGCCGCGGCGGCTGCGCCTCCGGGAACATCCCCGCAGCCCATTGGCCGCCGCCCCGCCCCGCCCCCCTCTGGCCCCGCCCCCTGGGGCAGCCCCGCGTGCCCATTGGCTGCAGCCGCGGTGACGCGCGGCGGGCGGGGCCGGGCGGGCGGAGCCGGCAGTTCGCTCGCGGTGGCCGCGGGGCCGGTGCGGGTCGCTCGATATCCGTCCCAAACCCAGCACCCAGCGCACAGGCGGGGCCGAGCGGGTTCCCCGGCAGCGCCCGCCATCGCCTGCGCCGCCCTCCCAGTGCCCGCTCTGCCCCGGCGGTGACCGTTGTCCCGCGCATCTGGCTGCCTGGCCGCGGGGCAGCTCCGGTGACCCCGGGAGAGCGGGGGCCGGCCGGCACAGGGGCGAGAGAACCGCGAGCACCGAGCCCCCGACTCCTCTCGCCTTTGCGAGGTTCCTGCGGCAGCGGGCGTGCGCGGAGGGACAATCCCCCGGGAAGCTGATACAGAGCCAGTGGGGCGGTGTCGGGGTCTCGCCGCCTGGGACGGGTGGAGGGGTGAGCTGGCAGAGCGTTCCAGCCGTTCTGTAGGAGGCTCTCGTCCTACTGGCGGTGTTGCAGATGCTCTCCGCAGGACAGGTACAATAAGGAGACAACAAAAAGGCTGTATCAGGTGTAGTTAATTCACTACGTGAATTACGTTTTAACATCACCGCGATTTCCTTGTAAGAAAGTGTGATTAAACACTGTACTGGTAGCACCAAATGTTCGGCAGAAGCTTCTCTAAAAATCCCCCATTAAAATCTTACTATGCTGAAATTGGATGAGAACTCCTGGCTGTGTGCCAGAGAGTGACATACAATTTGGAGTGGGATTTTTAAAGATGTTTGCATTATCAAGCGTCAAATTAACAAGGTTATTTCATGGCTCCTTTGAGGCTTTAACTCTCGGGTGGAAACACTGCTTTGGGAAGGCTTTGGTGGCTGCCACCCATAACTGCTGACACCTGCTTTGGAACATCTGCTCTGCAACACGGGCAGCTCAGCTGGGTGAGAGGCAGCAGCTGAGCCAGCACAATTGCCAGGCTCCTTTATTATTCAGCTGTATATGTGGAGCTCCTGCTTTTAAGATGGAAGTCTGTAACTTGTGCCTGTTAAACAGCTACCACAAAGCGTCTGAGGTGCTTCTGGGTTCTGTGAAGCGGTGGAGAGCCGGCGACCTGCTGTCATCAAGCACGCAAAGCTCTCTGAACTGATTGCAGACTTCAGGTCCCGGTGGTACAAGAGCTAAAATAGGTATGCAAAGACCTGCAAACCAATAAATTGAGCCTTGTACTTTCAAATGATCTTGTCTCTTCTGGCTTTCTCCCTGATCTAAGTGGGCACGATGAGGAAGCTTTGTGTTTCATAATTTGCCATTTGAAATGGTAAAAGTGAAAGATGTCTTTATGACTTTTGGGTCACTTTGCCTTATAAATACGAGGTAGAACATGAGATAATCAACAAAGGCATGTTTTCTAGGTTTCTGCTTCTACAATTGAAAGCATTGAGGTTTATATCACTTCCTAAAAATAGCTGATTTGCCATATCATTTCATGATGAGGAAGTGCTGGTTGATGTTTCCTGACATTTCCTTACTGTTTCAACTCCCACCACCGCCCCCCCCCAAACTACCACACATATGTATTATCAAGTCAAACTCTAAACATTCTAAGAATTCTCAAATTCAACAGTCTTCCTGAGATTACAATATTTATAGAATTTTTAATTAGTGTTTGCTAATGGAAGGGCCCTGACTCAGAAGAGAGGGGCCCAATTTTGAAAGAAATTTGTTAGTTAGAAAAGGCAATGTATTATGTATTCAGTCTTATCTTCTATAACTTCTAATGAAGTAAATGAAATTTCAGTTCATGCTTAAGTTTGCCCATATGTAAGAATTTATTTTAATTTAACCATATGTAAATATATGTAAGGTTCTGTGAATCAAGGCTGAGATTTGCTTCACGAGACTCACTGTGACAATTGCCAGACTTGTAGTATTTGACTCACTTTCACATTTCTATGTTTTGTTCTGTAGCTAGTTTGACTTTATCACATTTGCTGGTGTATTTACTTCTACTAATGACCCATTCAGATCACATACTCTTAGTAGCTCCTTTGCTCACATTTTTTGGACATCTGCACATCCTTGATCTGTGCTTTATAACTGAAATTTCATTTGTTCTGTGTGCCTGCTGGTATCATCATTTCTGGTCAAATATATATATTTCCTCACAGCCAGATGCACAGATGGTATAAATCACCTCATCACCACTTATGTTAATACAACAATAGTGATTAACATTTCCGTATGAACTAGTTAACACATGCAGAAGGTTCTGCTTCCCATTATTTTCCATTTAGAAATAACATTCCATTTTTCTTAGGGCTTTATTATTTTTAGAATAGATCAGCTTTTATGATGACCTTCTGTTCTGCTTTAATTAACATGAAGAACTGCAGAGCAAATACCTGTTCTGGAGAGTTCCCTAGTTCCCTCAAAATCTGATTCAAATCAGCTACAGTTGCATAATTTATCTTCAGTCTGCTTCTTTCGAGGATTATTATAGCATTTCAATTCGAAGCAGTTCCTAAATACAACTTTTTTTTTTTTTTTTTTAAATTTGCAGTTTCTGGAAGGGTTGTGTGTATGAAGTGAGTATCTCCTCACTTTGTAGTTTTCTCAGCATGCTAAATTGATCTGCCTAAGTGGCTGTTGCATCCTTATTTTTAGCAGCCTGCCGTTGCAGATCTGCACAAAGGCCAGCCTTGCTCTTGTAAGAAAGAAGTGGGCAAAACACGTCATATTTCAAGGGATCAGCACTTGACAGTATCACAGTGACTTTGCAGACAAGAGAATAAAATGTCAGGGACTGTGGTAATGCAGGATTCAACCAAAATGGTTCAGAAGCTTAAAAAGGCTGTCAGTTGATACTGCAGTTGTTTTTGGAACAGCTGTGTCTTCTCCATTGCCCGGATTTTGCCATCATAAGTGTGGCTGTGGCCACTGAGAGCCACTGCTTGTGCCTGTAGGTAACCAGCTGGTCCCTACCTGTTCCACAGCTGGGGTATGCCCAGGCATTTTATATGCAAATACTTTCATAAAGAATAGGCATATTTTCCCTACTACTGTTAATAGTATTTCAATGGTCTCTTCCTCTAGACAGCTGGTGTCCCAATTAATTACACTGAATGAGGCATTTTAAGTAGCAGGTCTTAGGCAGCTTGTTTTGTATGTCGTGTGTGTGTGTAAGTACACGTACCTATGTAGACACAGGCAGAGTCATATGCATGGTGCAGTTCCAATGTTGATCAACTTTAAGTCATAAAAACAAAACGGAAATGAAACAGAAGTTAAACAACATTATTGCAAGAGGAATGCAATGAATGGAGTCTTGTTTCCTTTTTTTTCTGTGTCTCATCTTCCGACACCTCGTTGCTGTACTAACTGTGGTTCTCCTCGTGACCCACGTAAGTCATCTTCCTTAAGATCCCTCGGTATTCCTCACTTTGCTTTTTGGCTTGCCACCTGTTCCAGATTCACTTTATTCCACGACTGACCAGAGCTATGAGTGTGTTTGCTGGTGAACAGCCTGCCCAGACTTCCTGGCCAGGCAGTCACCACACAGAGTTGGTGACAGCTGGGTCTCATTGTCAAAGTGTCTATCAGGTTGCTGCCATTTACACAGCCGTTATGGGCTTTTATAATGAAACATGCAGGAACTGAACATGCTTGAGGCTCCTGTACTTTGATAACTCTGCATTAAATGGAACAGAAGTTATTAGAAGAGGATTGACAGAAAGACCCTAAAACTCTAATTTTCTTTGGAATTGAGGCTTCCAGTGAAGTACTGAATCCTTTAGCCCTGCTGCCGTAGACATATCCCTGCTCACTGGTTGAGAATGAGCAGGTCCATTGAAGACTTCTTGTTACTATGTTTTGCTGCTACTAGAATATTTAGGGTGGAGTTGAAGGATTGTGGCTCACAGTCCTAGAAGTATATGCTTAATCACACATTCTGCTTCCCCTAAATAAGTAGATAAGAAATACATTTTTAAACAGTTAATTCTGAATGTGAGAAATATCCTCAGCGGAATGTGTTCTTTTCAATAAAAAATGAAAACGTAGATGGTCAAAGACTTGTGGATAACAAAGATTCCACTATTCTGTCGTTCTCTGAACCATAAGAATACTCATCACTATTTCTCATTGTAGTGCTTTAGACTACAATGCTTAGCTATGCTTCAGCTTTTATGAGAAAAATAAAGAACTGTCTATCAATAACCAATCTAAACCTTTCAAGGAAAGTACCAATGTAGTTATGCCAGCTTGATACAAATTCACCATTAATACTGGACTGCTTCACTCTGTGCATCTGCCTAGCTTTTTTGCTAGAGAAAATACACCTCTCTTTGCAAGACATTGGAATTAAAATAACAATCTGTTCCTGACACAAGCAGATGATAAAAAGAAGAAAATTTAAATGGAAAGTGGAACTCTTAAATAATTTTCAAAGGTTCTCAAATTTTCTTCCAAAAATTATTTAAAGCTGTATGAGGAAAAGGTTGGAGACACAGTCTGAATGATTGCATGTGCTAACATTATGATTTAAGAATGTTTCCAAGTTTTACATTTTAGAATTGTATTGTCCTAATCAAGAGGCTGTACAAGCATCTCTGCTGTCAGAATCAATTTGTAATTCATTACTTTTGTCCTCCAGTTTAATAGTGTTTAAACTACACACACACACACACACAAATATAAATAAAAATAGGCACTTTTAAAGACTGCTGTATCTACCTTAAGTTGATTGAAACGTTAATGTACACTATAAAAAATTGCGTTGGGTGATGCATTAATAGATTAGGAAAATTATAATCTACTGTGAAAACCTTCCAGCAACTAAAGAAGCTTCTCTTGAAAAGCATTTGAAACCCTGGTCAGAGCCCCAGAAAAATTGTTTGCCTTTCCTTGTATTACCTAATGCTAGCAAATTGGACCTTCATTTTGCACTCACATAGTAATTTGCCTAAATAAAGTATAGTGCTGAACGTGGTGAATCAGTCAGATGATGTCATTTTGTACTGAGTAGTATGAAATTATGATGATGTGAAGTAGAAGAAAGAATGAATTGGGGCCTCTACCTTTCCCTATCATTTTTAACTTCAACCATGAGTCTAACCTTGTCTTTTATTTCATTTCCACACACCACTATACCTAAAAATGAGTTCCATGAAATCCTGAAAGTTCACCTGTATGTAAAGGACTCCGTGACCAAGGCCTATATTTAAAAAGTAGGAGGGAAAAAGGGATTTTTGATCTCTAAAAGTGAGAACTCTATAGAAATACATACAATGAAATACTATCACACAATGAAAAAAAGAGAAGTTAATAGTGGATGATTCATATGAACCCAGTTTATAACTCCTGAGTTGAAATTTTATTGAAAGATCTTAAGATGGATCTGTATTTGAGGTATGGCTGAAGAGCAGCGTGATCCAACAGGCAACCATTAGACACCATCAGACAGCAGGCCAGAATATCAAAAGAGTAACACTGACATAAACCCCAGAAATTATTTTAAACTTTTCTTGTTGTTTTTCTTTGCAAAATTAAATTGTTGTTCTTACTAAAATAATTTTGTTTCATTTAATTGTGGCTATAAGCATGAGATCATACTTGCATTTTTAGTGTCTACCCAAGAAAGCACTGAGATATTTAAGACCTATGAGTTACTGTAGAGTGTAGTTAGAGTGGCTTCTTTTAGATAATTTCCAGCTGTGATTTGTAAATAACATTTTTCTTTCTTTCCCTTCTTGCTCAGTGGTAATTATGGCTGTATAACAAATTTAAGAAGGAATACTTTATCTATAGCTATACAGTCTATTGTTGTTTTCATCTAGAGTGCTTGGGAAAGGAAAGCATCTTGCTTTAGAGATGGAAAACCTGACAAATAATGAGATAAAGTTGCTTATCCATGATTGACAGTAAGTGAATGGCAAGAACAGGAAACAGAACCCAGCAGGGCTGGTTATAACATAATGTTTTCCTTCTAGTGAGGAATTCTGAGGTTTCACAAAAACTACCTGAGCTAGAAGGATGTTAAAACCCCAATGTTTTATTGGACACAAACTGCACTCTTCTTCCTCTGCCCATCCAAGAGAGCTCCATCTCAGGAGAAATGCGACTGAGTTTTTTAACTAACCAATTTTCTTCTAGAAGACTTCTTGTTGATGGAAAGTGGATTTGATAGGACACTGCTGGGCAGGCTGCCGTGCACTGAATTCTGCACTTCTCTCTCTCTGACCCTCTAAGAGGGGAGAAAAAGGATAGTTCTTTTCTCTCTCCCCACCCTGACTTCAGTTTTGTACCTCCCAGTCCTGAATATTTTTGTCTGTTAACTGTTTCCTGTGAGGAAGTTATTCAGAAAGATTTCACAACCAACTTTGTGAGCCTGTGTGTATAGCTTGTGAAAAAGACCCTTTTTCAGAAGCTGGCCTGAACAACTGTTGTCTGTTGAGCACCTGGCTTTCTACAGAGCCTCTAACAATTTTTCTCGTTCTCTGGTGCCTACTGAAATGCAATTATTCTTCTCCCCCCTAGTTAACTAAGGCCTGTGGGTGAGACCCCCATAGTGATAGATATTACAAGAAAACGTAGGAAAGACAGAATTCCTGCCCCAAAGAGATAATTTGTGCCCCAGAATTTCGCAACATTTAAATGGGTAGAACAGCATTTATCTAATAACATTTGGTAGATCTGGTAAGTAGTAAGGCAGGGCCATCCTTCTACTGGTGGTGTTCTTTTGCATGGACAGAGGCAAAGTATTTATGTGCTCTTCTGTTCTGATACTGCTACAAAGCTCATTAAATCTCCTTTTTGCAAGGAAGGCCTGAGGGCTATTAATTACTCTGATTTTCCATATATAAAATGCGAAGAATGCTACTAATCTGTTGACAAGTCTGCATGAAGCTGTCCAACTGTGAAATAATGTTGAAAATTTCATTTTCTCAGAGATACTGTCATCTCCTTGTGTGTTTTTTTTCCCCCTAAATGAGTTAGTAAAGCACTTCTCATTACCATGGAGACTAATATTTTATTGCAAAAATTGTAATTGCAAGCAAGTTTCAAGGTTGCAAGCAGATTTTCCAGAAATCAGGTCAATTGATGAAGTACCTGCACTCAGTGCTGGCTGCTGCAGTGCACATCACTTTGGTTCTGAGTCTTATTTACATTCCAAGCCTCAGGGCTCGGCTGCCAGCAAATCAATCGTGGAATTTTTGGGCTGTGATAGATTCTGCAATAGGATAATAAAGGAAAAAATAACTTCACTGAAGGGTAAACTTGCTTGCATCTACCCCGGGGTGAGTCAGAGTAGCAATGTGTGTGTGTGTGTAGGCAGTGACTGCAAAAGAGTTGATGCCCCACAAGCACATGTATGGGTTGGCTTACCCATAGTGGTGGTCTTGTAACCACAGCAAAAGATAGATGGCTCAATGCATGACAAATCAAAGCCTGCCTAACAATAAGCACCTCTTGCAATTATTAGTTTCTTTTACTAAGAAAGAAAAAAAAAAAAAAACAACCTTACTGCTTATTTTATCACTGTTTTTAACACATTAAAAAAGTGAATAAATACATTTTTAAAAAGTCCAAAAGAAGAAGAAATGGCTCCAGTCTGCAAACTGGAAGTAAAATTATCAACCATGCACTCCAGTCCCACTGGCAAATATATGGAAAGCTTTCAGCAAGTCTGTCTCTTTGGACTTTGTGTAGAAACCTTCAGGCAGAATCCAAAGACATAAGATATTTCTTGACTGCATCTTGATGGAAGAACATTTCTACTCGTGTTTCTTACTCTTGTATTTATTCCCTTCCAAGTGAGTCAGAAGTATCAAGAAATTGTTCCACAGATGCAGTGCCCTGTGGAACATGATCAAACACAGACCAAGCAATAATTATTTTTATGAAAGATATCTGGCTTTAAAGAACCCTTGGCAACCCACATGCATTTGGAGCACTTATAGTTTTTATCAGTATCTGCTTGAGGACCCAGTTCTGAAAAGTGCCAAGTGCTTCTAATGTGTGTATGTTGACTTCAGTGGCAGTAGTTGTATGAAAGCATCAACATTTGGGTGGGGATGATGGAGCCAGGCAGAACTATAGCCCTAGCTGGTACGTACAGACATTCACATTAGCTCTTGAGTCTTCCTTTTGCAATCACATTTAGTTTGAAAACTGTTTTGCAAGATAATCAGCTGCCTCTCAGCAAGTTTGCTGTGTTCAGGATCAAGCCCTGGTGATGCCGTGTCCCTGACCTCAAATAGCTGCACTCTGGTGTGCTGCAAAAATTTTGTCTTGTACTGTCCTGTTGTCTCTTGCCTAGATTATCCCTTGATACAACACTACAGGGAGCTGGCAGGAAATAGTTGTGTAGCTTTGGCAAACAAACATTTGTTTTGGAAGGTCCAAATTAATCCAAAAGGTGAAATCTTCTGTTCCTACATAGCTATTATGGTGCTCACTAGCAGCAGAACTAAATGCAAAGTCTAATACAAGACCATTAACCCCATCAGATGTAAGATAATAAGAATGAGGTTTAATTGTATTACTACTCTTAAATTCTGAATATCATGAGAACTGATACTGGAACTCTGTATTCTGAAAATGTATTATAAAATAGTTTATCTGTGTGGTTTTTTAGCATGTCATATTGTCTGAAACACTGGGCAGTACTCAACAGACTCAGGTACACTGATACATGAAGAAGAATTGTTTCTCCTCTATTTAGTGGAATTAGAAAGAAGGGAAAAATAGAAGAAGGAGAAAAAAATTAAGACCCAAGGCGATAATTATAGCAGGCAATAATTCCAATTATGTTGTCCCAGAAAGTTCTATAGCATGAATTTTTAAACATTTGCTTTCATGCAGTTTTGTTCGCTTAAATATGTGGCAAAAGATTAATATCTCTTGACTGCAATAATAACAATTTTTTTTTTGCAACTGACTTTTGCTGTGTTGTTGATTTTATTATTCCCTCAGGAACCATTATTTTGTGCTTATTTTCACCAAGTCTCATTCTGAAATGGTGCACCATGATCTGTATCACATCCTTTAAGTAGTATGGTAGAGGTGGTTCACAGATTTTAGGATTTATTTTAAGTATTTATCCATTTTGGAAATAATAATAATAAAAAAATAGAAAACTTTGAGAAATACTTTCTAAAATATTTTTTAGAGGCTGCAGTCTTCTTTGGAATGGTATAAAAATTATTTATGAAGATTGTGTGTGGTCCAAACAGAGTGATATACTCATCTCAGTGGCTGCCTATGCTATTGTACACTCAATAGTTTTGGAAAAGGGATTTCAGCTTCTTGAGTAGTGAAGCTTCTGGCACCATTCATGTGCACTGCCTTCACACATCACTGCTTCCACCTCAAAGCTGAGAGATGAGCAATAACCTCGCCAATTTCAGCTTGATTTTTATCAGTTCAGGGCTAGCCTTTCCCACTTAAGATCTTGATATTCCAATGAGGAAATGAAAAGGAACATGTGGGGAAGGGAGGAGGTTTTTTTTCTAATGGCTAAATTTCCACTTGCTCTAAATTCCTTTGTGTGCCTCCACTGGTTGCCAGTAGAGATTAAGAAGAGTAACCTTTACAGGCTACTGTAAATTCCTGCAACAAACTGAAAACTAATTTTCTGAATCCCATGCAAATAACATACCTCTAGGCCATCCACTTTTATGACCACCTTAATTTCTTTTATTTTACTGTTGAAGCTATATTGAGATCTCACATTAAGCCATCTGTCAAATTCAAAAGGTGTTTCTCGTAAGAAAAGATATTTTCTGTGTGTCACATCTAACTAATATTTTTTATCTTTTGGCTTTATTTGACTACCTAAATAAACCAGCTACCATATAAAGTGTTCTTGAGTATGTCTTATATTTCTTTCTCTCATAAACAAACACATATGATTATTATTGTTATCAGCATTATTGTAACTCTCTAAACACAGAAGCAGCAGTAACAGCTTGTTAGAAAAACAGCTACTTGAGGAGCTGCTTTCTACAGGTAAATCTAGATATTGTAGGCAGACCTATAGTCCTTGTAGACATTCTACGCTCTTCTCAAGGGGACACTGCTGTCACTTCATACTAGTTTTGGTTCAGGGGACATTTAGTGCATCAAAAACACAAGCTGTATGCTGGGCTACATGAAAAGGATTTGGACCAGTAGGTCAAGAAAGGTAATTCCCTCTATTCCACTCTCATAAGACCCCACCTGGAGTTCTGTGTCCGGGTCTGAGGCTCCCAAGATAAGGAGGATGTGGACCTGTTAGAGTCCAGGGGAGAGCTGTGAGGATGAGGAGGGGGTTAGAGCCCCTCTCCTGTGAAGCCAGGCTGAGAGAGTTGGGGTTACTCAGCTGGAAAAAAGGCTCCAGGAAGACCTTATAACAGCCTTCCAGTAGCTAAAGTGGGTTGACAAGCTGGAGGGGAACTTCTTGTGAGAGCATGTGGTGAGAGAACAAGGGGCAATGGCCTAAAACTGAATGAGGGTAGGTTTAAATTGGATATTAGGAAGAATTTCTTCAGTATGAGAGTGGTGAGGCACTAGGGCAGGTTGCACAGGCGACATCTGTCTGCCCCATTCCTGGAAGTCTTCTAGACCAGATCAGATAGGGCTTTAACCTGGTCTTGTGGAAGGTGCAACCTGATCTTGTGGAAGGTGTCCCTGCCCATGGAAGGGGGGTTGAAAC